>OW240916.1:233868582-233898530 GCA_933207985.1 Pelobates cultripes
GGTGTCAATCCATATCTGCCAAGTGACCCTATGTAGGAGGAACATTCTCTATTCTGCTCTGTGTCAGTGTATATCAGGGTCTCTGAGGACAGGTGTCAATCCATATGTCAGGGTGTCAATATGTCATATGTCAGGTGTCAATCCATATTCATTGTGATTTAGGAATGTTAGGTGATTTCTGCCCTTTATGGATTAAAACCAGACTCTGCATCAACTGTGTAATTTTCCATGGGAGTTTTGCCATGGATCCCCCTCCGGCATGCCACAGTCCAGGTGTTAGTCCCCTTGAAACAACTTTTCCATCACTATTGTGGCCAGAAAGAGTCCCTGTGAGTTTTAAAATTCGCCTGCCCATTGAAGTCTATGGCGGTACGCCCCGGTTTGCCGGTTCGCGAACATTTGCGGAAGTTCGCATTCGCGAACCGAAAATTTCGTGTTCGCGACATCACTATTAATCACATATTAAAAGTCTAACGTTCTTTTGAATTTCATTGAATAAGGATCTTTGTAACGTAACAAGCTTTGAGTATTGTATGGATTTAACTATATTATACCTAGCTGAGTATTGTATGGGTATCTCTGTATTGTATGCAGCTCTGTGTATTGTAATGACACTGCATTTAAGGACTGCGTACATGAGGTTAGGAGTACACCATAACCTTAACAGAGCTAAGGGTTAAATTCAATCAAATACCGGTGTAGGAGTCTGGCGACCAACCATCTTAAAACTTCATCAGGTTTTGCAGAGTACAGATCTTCCAGTCAGTCCAATGCACGGCACTTGCCGCTCTGACAATGTTTTCATAGTGAAGCATGGAATCCAATGCTTCTCTGTAAGAGGCACTGCATTACACTTTGTGCCGGGGAACAAAACAATCAAGAGGAGCACCCTCCCAACTGTTAAATGTATACCCAGGGGGGTGCAATTAAGCTCCTTTATAAAAGTGCCAAGTTCTGTTAAAATAAACAACTTTACAAAAAATGAGACAAGCTGACGTGCGTTAGGCGTTTGGAGTGTTCCTTTAATTTCACCTAGTTTATGACATGTTCAAATGTGACAGAAAATTAATAACTTGGGCTTCCCTGTGTGCAGATGTTCATTTATTATTTGAATAATATTGGTATGCACCATGCAATGTTTGATAAAAGTGTAAGTTATCCCCCAGTATGCATATGAAAGTTCTCTGTAATTTGAACATTCTGTGAATAGATTAATAAAGTGTCCAATTATTGATAAACTGTATAAAATTTAAACATGCAATTATATTTTTATTTTGTAAAATAAACAAATGCATATATGGCAACATAGATCTTACCTTGTAAAATAAATTGCTACGCCCAACAGATCCAATTTTTCCAGTGTGATTCATGAAGCAAATATTCCCTTCGGTGGCACCGTACAGTTCACACATTTTGATGTCACCAAATCTTGCTAGGAATTCTCTCCACACATCACTGCGAACACCATTTCCTACAGCCATACGCACCTTATGATCCTTATCCCCATCTCTCTGTTGCATAAATAGAATTTTAATTAAAGGAGTTATATATGCATTGTTGTCATTTTTCATTTAGAAATATTTTAAAAGCACCCTCCAAGCACCTTAAAGGGTTACTCCATGCACCATGACCACATCAGTGATTTGAAGTGGTCAGGGTACATAAAGCCTCTCTATAGAGCATTTTGAATGCACATACCGAATTAAGAGTCCACCTACAGCAGCAATATTACCCAGCCCTGAATGAGAGG
The DNA here is from genome assembly GCA_933207985.1 of Pelobates cultripes. Taxonomy (NCBI): domain Eukaryota; kingdom Metazoa; phylum Chordata; class Amphibia; order Anura; family Pelobatidae; genus Pelobates; species Pelobates cultripes. Next base: position 233,870,333 of record OW240916.1, read on the forward strand.
AACGGTAAGGGGCAGTGACATCACCAGAGGAGGATTGGACTGCCCGGAAAACTTGCTATCGTTGCTGGGTCAAAGGTACATTTTCTTTTCTTATAAAGGGGTGCGGGAACATGCCAGCAAGGAATATGCTAGCCAAACTAACTATAATTAAGTTACCCCTGATATTACAACAGCATGTACAGGCCATACACTTTCTACATACAGACCCACCCATGGCATTCTAAAACATAAGTCATAAGTGACTTATTTTATTAAAGAACTGTTATATTGATGTTTTTCCATTAATGAATCAACATGGTGCAGCTATACTGTATATTAAACCCTTGCATATCAACAATGTATGGGGTATGCACATTACTCCCTTTTGAAATGGGCTAACTGAGATGGGCTAAAAGTCATAGCTTTCTTGGCCTCTACAAACTCAGGGAATGGTTTACTAAATAATAAGCATTCAAAGGATCTTTTTTTTTTTTTTAAATTGTATTTCTTTTATTTTTGCTATTCTTGGTTTTTAATGCATTATCACTGGGTCATATTAAGAATGAGTTATACTCCAGGCCTTTTCATCAAGGCTCCCAATTTTAAGTGTTATGTTACAAGCCAAGAAATACATGTGCAAAGTTCCTTCTCAAATGAACAAGCCTTTATTTTAACAAACAAAATGGTGATATTATTATAGCCAGCACTGCCCAATTCATTCCAGCTCCCATCCTACAGTAGTCATTTCCAATGGTAGCCTATTCTATAGACCCGCATTTCCCAATTGGTGTTCCACTGAACCCTAGGGTTACGTGAGAACAAAATTGGGTTTTCGCTGCTATTTGCCGATCAGGTAGCCCAAGCATTTAGGGTCTGTGTATGAGTACTATGTGTCACTGTGTATATCTGAGTGTATCTGTGTGTCAGTGTATCTGTCATTGTGTGTATATCTTTGGGCGTGTGTGTGTGTGTGTGTGCCAGTGAGTGTACGTGCCAGTGTGTGTGTGCGCGTGTACGTACCATTGTGTATCTCTGCATGTGTATGCGCCAGTGTATGTATATCTTTGTGCCAGTATATTTATCTGCGTGTCCGTGTATATGTCAGTGTGTGTAATGGAGTGTGTGTATGTGCCAGTGTATCTGTCAGTGTGTATGTAACAATGTGCATCTGTGTGCCAGTATGTATATGTGTGTGTGTTTTGTGCCAGTGTATCGGTCAGTGTGTGTATGTTCAAGTGTGTTTATCTGTGTGTATCTTTGTGCCAGTGTGTCAGTGTATCTGTCAGTGTGTATATGTGCCAGTGTATCTGTGTGCCAGTATGTATCGGTGTGTGTATATATCGTTGTGCCAGTGTATCAGTCTGTGTGCATATATGTGTGTGTATATCTTTGTGCCAGTGTGTATCTGTGTGTCAGTGTATCTGTCAGTGTGTGTGTGTGTATCTGTTTCAGGGTATCTTAATGTGTGTGTCTGTGTGCGTATGTGCCAGTGTGTGTATCTGTGTGTGTTTCGGTTTGTTAATATGTATGTATATCGGTGTGTATGTGCCATCCTAGGAATCAAACACCTACACGACATGCAAACAAACCCCTGCAAACATGACATACAAAGACACCCCTGAACTCCAACTCTAAATTATATACAAACACTCAAACATACCTATCACTCAAACACCAATAATACACACATGTACATTTCCATTTAAAATCCAACATTACATCTAAACACACCATTGCACATAAATGCAAGCATAATATACAAACACACCCCTGTATTAAAATCCTTAAAAATGCAAGCATAATATACAAACACACCCCTGTATTAAAATGCTAAAATTATATACAAATACCAGCACTATACACAGAAGCACACCTGCTACCAAGTACTACAGTCTGTTTACTATTTGTAGAAATTTGCAAAAAAAAGAAACCCTTACGTGCGGTTAATTAAAAGGTACATTTTTTTCAGGAGGTTCCACGATGTTGGTACACTATGTCAAAGGGGTCCACGTGAAAAAAATAATTGGGAACACCTACTATAGACAAGGAAACCTGCAAACGTTGCAACAAAATAATTTATATTCCAAAACAAGAAAACAATCTATAGGAGATAAGCCACGAATCGAGCACCTAAGTGCATTTTATCATATCTTGAAACACTTCACATCCATAAGTTTTCTCCCCATTTACAATATATCGCTCTAATTCCGTTTTGCCCTCTATCCCTCCCATTAATCTTCATATTTCTTGCAATTATCTCTCTTCTACTCTGTTTTCTCCAACCCATTCTGCTTTACTTGTCTGTCTTAACCCTGTCTGTTTTCCTGCCCTGCTATTATTACTGAAAACACATACATTTCTCTATTTTGTATTATCAAGAGTTGCCTGTAAATGAAACTTTGAAAGAGTGACAATGCTAATGGACAACAAGCAGAGTAACTGAAGCTACATTCCTCAGCTTGCTTCAATGAGAACGCTTTTCATACGACTTTGCTACAAAACAAAGAGTCTTTCAGCTTTCAACACTGGCACTAGTATGAAAAAACACCTACATTTTATAGCTGTAACTTGAGCAGTATGTTGGAAACCAGACTTCTCGGCAGCTGTTTTCATGGTTAGAAATATAAACAAGTTGCACAATTTTGGTTTATAAACAAGGATGTACATCTCATGATTGTAGAAACTGGGGTAATGTAAAGTGACATGTTTTTCATAGTGGTAGCACCATTAGTGTTGCATATCTTGACATGTAATGTGGATAAGGGCAAGATAATGCATATAAAGCGTAAAAGCCCAATATGCATTATCTTGCGGTTATAAAACAGTCCCTAACCTCAACATCTGATGGAAATGGATTATGCGGTAATTATTGCAGATGACTTAAAGCAAGCAAGTCAAACTCAAAGGCTAACACGGGCCAAATAAACAAGGTTTAGGTTTTTGTGGGCCGCACATTTTTTTTTTATTTTTTTTTTTAAACACACTGCCCCCCCTCCCACCACTCTAAAACACTACTCCCCACCGCCTTTCCCCCAATTTAATAAACTACCCCCCTCACTCTAATACACTGCTCCCTCCCCCCAATTGAATACATGGTCCTCCACCCAATTTAAAGGACCACTATAGTGCCAGGAAAACATACTTGTTTTCCTGGCACTATAGTGCCATGAGGGGTTAAAACTTACTTTTTTCCGGCGCCGGGCGGGGAGCTCTCTGCCTCCAATCCTCCTCCTCTCCTCACCGTCGGCTGGCTGCGCGCGCATTCAGCCGGTCGCATAGGAAAGCATTTACAATGCTTTTCTATGGATGCTTGCGTGCTCTCACTGATTTTCACAGTGAGAATCACGCAAGCGCCTCTAGCGGCTGTCAATGAGACAGCCACTAGAGGATTTGGGGGAAGGCTTAACCCATTTATAAACATAGCAGTTTCTCTGAAACTGCTATGTTTATAAAAAAAAAATGGGATAACCCTAGCTGGACCTGGCACCCAGACCACTTCATTAAGCTGAAGTGGTCTGGGTGCCTAGAGTGGTCCTTTAAGGTAGGACAACCTTGGCAGAATAACTTTGTCATTGATCATGAAGTGGTTAAAATGTATGGAGCAAGAATGCGTGCACTGTAGCTCAATGCAAGCCTGAATGATAGTGTCCAATTTATGATATTATTAGTAAAGGAAAATGTGGTTAACTTATTTTATGCACACTTTAGAAAGCCTTTGACATATAATATCCCCATTTACCAATGGTATACATATAATATGTAATATTTTTTATTTTTAAATCTGAACTCACCTCTGGTTGCTTGCATAAATAACGGCACAATTCTCCGATATATTGAATAATCGTAACGTTATACTTTTTGCAATCATTCCAGAACTGACTTGCGGAAAACTTCTGCCTCAATACACATGTTGCACCTATAGATAAAATACTCATGAATAGAATCCAGTTACATGCATACAAAAATATATAACTGTAGGTTTATGTAATAAAATGTGAATTTTTTTCCTAATAAATATACAATACAAGACCATAAAAACGCATCTAATCTGTTATTATACTAAAATGTGTACTACACAGTACCATTATTTTCCAGTAATACACTCCAACATTATGTATCATTTATAGCAAGTTTTTTTTTTTGTTTTTTTTTAATTAGAGGTTAGGCAATATTGTCAGGGTTAGTGTAACAGTTAGTGTTTCTTTAATTGTGGGGCAACACAGTAATCTTGCAAATTACATGATTTTTGTTTTATTATCAGTGCTAGCATTAAAGATTCAGCCTAGGCACCATAACCTCTTTGCATTTTTGCAAAAGTTCATGGTGCTGAGAGGTCCGCAAGCCCCGTTCACAGCCCCACTCTGCCAAACCAAAATACCATCAAGTTTACTAAACAATGAACCCGAGTGACTGAGCAGACCTATTCAGGATTTTATTGCTTGCCTCTGTAGAATGAAAAATAGGCAAGAAAATGTACCCTAAACATTGCTTGTTTCACTTTACCCTGGCCTACATACCATGACGGATGTCGAACACAAGCAAAACAGAGTGTCACTAATCACTATAAACACATGTATTGTACACACACACTATTAGATGAAATCATGACATCCAGATCAAAATGAAGAATATCACGTGTCGCCAGAGACCTTGAACACTACAGAATTGACATCACAGCCTTTAGAACATCTCACCCTGCTAGTTAAGGACAGCTGTCCTAGTCAGGTGGAGGTCATACATTCTTCTGGAGTGGCAGCAGCAGTGATGAGCGTTGCTCATCTGGAGTTGACTTCACCACCTAGAACTATCTTGTTCAGACACTTGCCTGCCTACCTAAATGTGTGAACAACCGACTTATGACTATACAGCTCCGCTTTATAAATTACTTGATAAGTTACTTTGATCAGTGCATATGCTCCCAAAATGATAAACTCAAACAGGAAGTGAATGATACATTTTACAAAGAAAAAAAGATACCCTGCTATTATCAGTGCACCGTACAGACAAATGGATCCTGCTTGGTGATTTTAAGGCAAGAGGCAGATGCAATGATGCGGCCTGGGAAAAACTAGGTGGGAATGTGTAACAGCAATGGCCTGTTAGTTTTGAAAACCTGTCGGGACCTAACCTTTTAATCACTACCTATAGCAGGACTTTATGGATGCATCCCCATTCCAAGCACTGGCCCCTTATAGACATTATTATCAGTAGAATGGTCAGACACAATGTCAGGCTTACAAAAGCTATGTGAGGCAATGATTGTTGGACAGATCACAGAATTATATGATCTAATATGAAGCTCTGTATGATGTAGAAGACACTCAAAAGGACCAAAGTGTTGAAGCTGAAGAATGGGCCTCATCACTGAAAGTCTTGATAATGAGTTTGCAGATCTTCATATTGTGGATGATACTGAGAAAGATTAGGAGAGATTCCAAAAACGCTGTCCATGCAGCTACAGGAGAAGTGTCAAGAGTAGAATCATGAACTCTATATGATAGTAAAAGATCTTGGGCCAATCAAGGGTGTGTTTTAGCACCCACTCTGTCCGGCATGATATTCTTTGCCACTCTTACGGATGCCTTTCAACATGACAATGAAGGAGTAAACCTGTAGTACAAAATGGAATTTGAGGCGACTGCATGCCATCACGAATGTGCAGAAAACGGTACTTCAAGACTTTCTCTTTGCCAATGATTGTGCTCTGAATGCCAATACAGAGCCAGAAATGCAAGCCAGTATGAACCAGTTTTTATCTGCATGCAAAATCTTTGGTATCACCATTAACACAAAGAAGATTCAAGTCATGCACCAACCAGCTTCTCATGCTCTGTACTTCGAACCATCCATCAGATGAAACTTCAGACCATGGACCAATTTGTGTACCTGGGCAGTACCCTTTGCTGAACAGTGTCAATTCATGCTAAATAAACTACCAATTTGCTAAAGCCAGTTCTGCCTTCAGCCGATTGCACTCAAACACCTGAGGAAGCCGAAGGATCAGCCTATTAAAGTTAAAGGTCAACCAAGCAGTGGTGATTTCAGCTCTGCTGCACATCTGTGAGATGTGGACTGTCTATCGGAGTCATGTGCACTGGCTCAATCATAGCCACATGTCCCTTCTGTGAAAGCTTCTAAAAATCTGATGGCAAGACAAAATACCTGATACGGAATTCCTTACCAAACTTGGCATACGTTCACGCACTGCTGATGAGAACCCAAACGACAAGGCCTGGGCATGTGATAATGTCAGATGAGTGCATTCCTATACAGCTCCTCTCCTGGGAGAACTTACATGGAGATAGCACTCCGATGGAGGACAACAGAAGCAGTTGAAGTACATGCTGAAGGCCCCCTGAAATCTCTCAAGATCATCACTGCCACATGGTAAACTCTTGCACTGAACTATTCAACATGGTGCAGCCTCATTTACACAAGCAGTAACACCACTGTGTACTGCGGAGGTTAAAAAGAGAGCATTAGATGCACAAGTCCAAAGCTGCCTGCACATCAGACAGCACATCACATGTCTCCCTGATGAGTGACAGGATGTTCCACACTAACATTGGACTGATCAGTTACCTGTTTGACACACAGAGCGTGTTAATTGAACAAATGTGATAACTGGAGCTGTGGTGGAGAATAGATACACTGTAGAAAGAGACTTCTGGGATAAAATTGTCCCCCATAGAATAAAATTAGATGCGTCTCATTGGAGCATCACATCCTGGCTTAGATGGGATCAGTCTGCAACTGCCAACAATTCCACTGAGCAGTACACCAAGGCACACAAAATGTATGCAAGTTAAAATAACAAAATAATTTAGCAATATTTAGTAAATTCTCTATATATTAAAAATATAGGGTCGGTTTTAACTAGAAACCCTGGTTATTTTAATGTTAGTACTAGTGTTCCTTTAATTAGAGCAGCTCTGAGATAAGTGGGAGTCAAACTCCCCGGGGACATCTGCTGCTATAAATGTAATCCTCGGTATGTAGATGTGTGCGCTAGGTTTTGTGTTTATATGTAATTGTGGAGGATGGGTTACATATCCAGATAGACATGCGCGCGCGCACACACACACACGTATTATCTGCAAGCCCCCACCACTTACTCTGAAGCAGGTTGTAGCGGAATAGACATCTGAAAGCTACTTTTTATCTCATAGATTGAATGTCCGTATCTTCCCCCTGTTATTTTGTGTGTTTTGCCCCGGTTACTTTGTGTGGTTCTTCATTGGCTGTTCGAGAGAATACGAACGTTTAAAGTACCGAACAGGGGGAGCATTCGTATCGTGAAAGCAAAAGTTTCCCTTGTATGGTTTTCGTACAGGAACCTCACGAACAGAGACCGGCCAGGGCACCTATTCTCCTGGAACTATTTTCAGCTACCAGCTCATGTCTGGCCAGTCAAATCTTCCACACTATGCCGTTCCTGTTCTACCAAACTTATCTGAGTGATTCCTGGATATGTTGGTCACTCAGATTGGGGCTATCAGAGAATGCACTTTTTTGTGGAGTTCCTATGTATGGTTGGGGGACTTTTGGGGTACAGGATAATTTGGGGATTTTTTTGTACTTGAGAGGGAGAGGAGTTTACTCAGGCAATTATCTCTCAGGCAAAAGGGATCCTGGGATTGAAACCCTTGCATTTTCTGCTTGTGAGACCCATTGGATAGGAGATGGCATGAAAGCCATGTATGCATGTGTGAATAAAGTTCAGTTATACCCCCAGAGCTGAGTGTCATCCAGTTGCTGGGGATGAAGTGGGAGATTCTTTGTTATTATGCCTGCTTGACTGTTCCAGTGGATTGTTTTACTTGTTCCTGAGTGTATTTTGGAGTAACCATCAGAGAAGAGTCCCTGCTAGGACTAGGGTTCCACTACACAGGTCTCAGCAACTAAGCCACTGCTATTCACTGCTCAGCCTGATATATTTCCTCAAGTGCAGGATCCATGCTGCATCATCTATTCCCAGCACAGTCTTTGTGCACTACGAGGAATCCGAGGCAGAGAGAAAAGCCTGCACCATAGTTTATTGTATACTGGGCAGACGCTACAATTAGGCAAAAAACAAGTTTGTTTTCCTGGCACTATTGTGTCCCTTTAATGTCTACCCAGTGTGTCTCTTTCCCTAAATGTCTCTTCACTCCAATCAGAGTTAAGTGAATAAACCTCTGAGGGAATGCAGTTGCATTCATGAGGGGACGTCAAAATAGATTGTTGCCTAGGGCGCCAAGAATCCTTGCACTGGCCCTGATTGTATATGGCTCCATTTGCAGCCACAGCTCAGTTAAGGGCAGCACATGGACCCATGTGAGTGTCAGGCAGGCTGATCATTTCTTGTACAGCATGACTGCTTTTTGCTTTCTGCACAACAACTGGTTACAGAGTGCTGCTCCTGCTTCAGTAACAACCTGTGCATAGATATTGTTAGATTGTGCGGCGCAGACCAGACTGGAAGTGAAAGCCAGAGGGTAAATTGACCCTAGCTCCTCACAGCTTCAGCTTGTTAGTCGGGTACAGTAGGAGCTGCTGGAGAGAAACCACGATCTGAAAGTACTGCTCCGCAGCTTATGATCAGCTCAAACAATCAAAATTTAGAACCCTATATTATGTGAAAAAAAAACAACAACAAAAACCACACATTATTATTATTACATGGATGATGAGGAGGTAAAAAATATAAAATCCATACCTAAATAAATGCAGCCAGCTATTCCAATGATAGAGGCAGCGCTATGATACAGTGGAAGTGTAACATACAAAATGTCATCTGGATTACCCCCGAATGCCCATATCCCAGCAGCGCCTTTTAGCGTTTGCAACTGACTAATAACAGCAGCTTTTGGAAGGCCTAAAAGAAAGGAATATTACACAAAAAAATGTTAATACAATTGCCGAGTATTCTAGTTTATTCAAAAGAAACTCATATGCATTAACATACAAATATTTATTTTAATAGTTTTCCAATGAAATACATTTGATAATTTTAAACTCTGCAGTCAAAGTAGGACTTCTGTTTTTGTTTTTTTTGTATTCAGATAAAAATATGAAATTAAATTAATTCCATTATGAAAAGGAAATCTCATGTTGTGAGGATATATATAGCATATCTAACTCTTTTAATATTGCTGTATATTATATATATATATATATATATATATATACATACATACATACACATACATACATACATATATATATACACACACATACATACATACACACACACATTTCCACTCAATTTAACACCACCTATTTTCACTCTTCTTTAAAATCATATACTAAGAATTAGACTTATTAACATATAAATGCACTATAACCTAGAAAGATTCCTGATAATCAAGCGGAATAATACTTGTGTAATCATAGATAGTCATTGCTGACTACACAACACACTCCACATACATATGGGCAGAGGGGCTTGTTCCAAAGAATACAGAATTTATAAAAATCATTATGATTTATAAAATTACATTAGGACAGTATGGAATGTCATAATGTTTTGGCGTTAGCAGGGTTAAATAACTGTTCAAACCATCAATAAATACCTGGAGCTCCTCTTTGACAGCTGGGGCCATACTTAGTGGCCTCAGACTGATTAATGAGCTATATGCAACACTCACTGTTTAAGTCACCATGTCGGAGCAATGACACTCAGTCATGGTGATTCTGTCTGAAGGACACCTCCAGGGTCTGAAAAAACCCTGATTGGGTCTTCCTACATGCACCTCTATTGATTGTGATTGGTGCTGGGCTTTGCTAGCTGTTCAGCACTGATCACAGTGTGACCAGAAGGGATAGCATCCCGGAGCTGCAGCATGAGATGTAGAGGGCCGCGAGGGAACGCTGAGTGTAAGCTCTCCCTGCTCAGCTCAAAATCAATGCTCCCTCGCTGCCTGTCTGCCCCCTGCCTGCCTGAATGTACACCTTCCCAGCAGCCCTACTAGACACCATGTAAGAAATCCCAAAGGTAGGGAGGCTGGGTGGATTTAAAAAAAAAAAAAAGAGTGTTCGGGGGGGAAATGTGTGTTTGCGTTTATAGCTGTCTGTGTGTGTGTATATGGCTGTCTGTGTGCATGGCTGTCTATGTGTGTGTGTGCATAGCTGTCTGTGTATATGGCTGTCTCTGTGTATATGGCTGTCTGTGTGTGTGTGTGTGTGTGTGTGTGTGTGTGTCTGTCAGTGAGTCTGTGTGTGTAGGTGTCTGAGTGATTTTGTGTGTGTGTGTGTGAGGGAGCCTGTTTGTCAGTGTGTGTCTGTCAGTGAACGTGTGTTAGAGTGATTCTGTGTGTCTCAGTGAGTCTGCATGTCTGTCAGTGAGTGTGTCTCAGTGAGTGAGAACTGGGGAAGGGGTTTAGTAGACGGGGACTGGGATTTAGTAGACAAGTATAGACTAAGATTTAGTAGACGAGGGGGTCGCCGTTTTTTTTCTTTTTAATACTGTACTTTTCAAAATAAGCCTACGTTTCTTTGAAAATTAAGATTTTTGTTTTTTTGCGGCCCACATAAACCAAACCTCGCTTATTTGGCCCTTGCTAGCCTTTGAGTTTGACATGCTTGCCCTACACAAACACAGGCACTGTATTCACTACACACATACACACTGCATAAAATAATGGTTGTGGGCATGTTTTGGTGGGGGGTGGGGATCATTTCATCTTTGGATTTAGACTGCACAAATGTCTTGGCCTGGCCCTGGGGTTATGGTTAGATTTAGAGTAAGCATAGGATTAGGTTGGTATAAGGTTAACATTTAACTACAAAAAGTTAACACATAGCACAAATTCTAGTTTTTCATTCAGAATTTGGAAAATTCCTTTTGTAACTTGGGTAAAGTGATCAGCGTTTACATACAGGTAAACAATGTATCTACAACACAAATGATTTATTTTACTGTGCATACAAAACTCCTTTCTAGAACTTAGTTTTTTCTGTTGAAATTAGAATGATTAATTTTAGATCCTTTCAAATATTTGCTTAACAATTAAATGTAGCTGTACACTGCGCATGGTCGACCCCTGGTGGAGACACTCAGAGAGGCTGTCAGTCAGACTGGTGATGCCATTTGCCAAAAATATTTAATATTAATTTAAAAGAAAACAGGGCATCAAATGGAAAAAAAGAATAGTTAAAAAAAAAAATCATTTATTTATTCAGTGGTGCACTTTTTTTTTTTAGAAAATGTATTAATCTTTTTAATATTTTTAACATGATATTTATTACCTGTAGTTCCAGAAGTGAAAATGTACAATGTTGTAGCGCTGATACTATTTACTTTATACAGGTGATGTGGGACAGGTTCATCTGTTACAGATTCCAACTTATCTAGAATAGTATTTACCCCTTTGAGAGAGGTTTCTTTTGTCATTACCCAAACGCTGATGTTGTCTTCTTGTAAACTTGGTAGAATTTCCTTCAGTGTTTCAAGCATATCTGGTAACAAAATTAAAGGAAGATAGAAGATTAATGATACGTTAGATGTTATGGATATGCAGTAAAAAAAAAAAAAAAGAAATGCGGGAAAAAGGGACACTATAGTCACCAGAACCACTACAGCTTAATGTAGTGGTTCTGATGTCTATAGCCTGTCCCTGCTTGCTTTTCAATGTAAACACTTCCTTTTCAGACAAAAGGCAGTGTTCACATTGCTGCCTAGTAACCTTTCTAGTGGCGGCCAATAGAGGTGCTTCCTAGATCAGTGCTGCACAGCGTGCAACACTGGTGTTCAACTTTTCCACAAACTGCATGGAGACAGTCAACGTTCCCCATAAAGATGCACTGATTCAAGATAGATGATCTTAGTCAGGGAGGCGGAGCCAGGTAGGGCCAGCCGCAGCAAGACCAGCATGAATTGGGAGAAAAGGTGAGAAAATGCACAATCGGAGCACAACCAGTCACATAAAATGCCACCTCAAGACTATAGTGTAATGAATACACATTTGTATTCCTGACACTATAGTGGTTCTGTAAACAAAAAGACACACAAAAAAACAACACCTCTGTGTCAAGAGAAACAATGGATTTTAAGGAATAAAATATTCTTGCCTGCTCATTGCAAATCTTACAAATACCCAAGCTGATTTGCAACTGATTTGTATGCCATAATATAGTACAGTACAATAAGCTCACTCGTTCGGATTTAGAGGAGATTACGCTTTCTTGGATCAGGAAGTATGCTGCAACATGCTTTGGGAGCTAATGAAAGTAAAATGTATGACATTTACAAACTTAGAAAACGTCTCTCCAAGGAGAATGTTAACACTTGAGAATACAGACTTTTGAATATGTAATATCAATTTGCATATTGGTGTAAAACAAATATTTTCAGATACATATCTAGCTCAATTTCAGGATTTATTCACTAAAAAGTAGAAATAACTTAACAAAAAACAAATAGAAATATTTAGGCAAAAACAGGAAATCTGTCACATTTTGGATATTTCTGGTTTAATTTTGAAGCCTGGTTCTTAAAAGACTACAAGTCACTGTTTAATGAATAAATATGTTTGTTTGTTTGTTATAAGCCAGATTTGTGCAAATAAAGTTCCTGAACATGGGGTGTATAATACTTCCTGTAAACATAAAGACACAATTAACTTTTCAACCTTTTGCTAAAGCATTTAAAAACTCAAGGTGGACACCCCCAGAAATCTTTATTAAAGGGACACTATAGGCACCCAGACCACTTCAGCTCGTTAAAGTGCTCTGGGGGCAGTGACCCTGTCCCCTTAACCCTGCAATGTTAATTATAGCAGTTTTTTAAGAAACTGCAATAATTACATTGTTTGACAGCCATTAGAGGCATTTCCTGCTTGCTAGGCAACATTTAGCTCTGCATGAGGACATCCAGCATCAGTGAAATCCCCATAGGAAAGCATTCCAGCAATGCTTTCCTATGGGAAGGGCCTAATGTGCTTGTAGCATTAGCCCACCCCTAGTCAGTTGACGTTGGAGCGCAAACCCAGCGCCAAGGGAGATAGATGCTGGAATCTATTCAGTACAGTGCATGGGAAGGCCGTGAATGAGGGGGGTATTCCTAGCACTATAGTATCCATTTAAGGACTAAAGCACATTTCAAGTTGATACCTAGAGATACCTGGTTAATTGCACAGAGCCATATGTGCCCATAGGATTAATGACCATATGGTCTGGTATCCACACTATTAATTTATTTTACAGCATAAAACATTTGCATAAAGTATGTTAATTTATCGTAATTCCTAATAGTAAGATGCCACCCTGTTTTTTTTTTTTTTGCCCACAGGTGGGTGCAGAGGGGTGGCCAGTTATCTGTCCACTACCCATTACTTCATTTTTTTTTTTTTTTTTTTCTTTATTTTTGCAGTGCGTATAGTGGTTACAGGTATGCATATGGTACCCCAACGGCATTCCATATGCTAATTTCAAGACATTAGTTACAGTGGGGGTTAGGTAGACAATGCACTTTTTTTGATATTGCGTAATGATAACAAGCTAATAGGTGTTGCTGAATGGTATAACATGTTAGATTAGGATTTCGTTTAGCTCAACTTTTTGCACATCATATTGTAGTTATGTTGCCATGACAGTAATCTAAGACATAGAGGTCACTTAGCTGTAGGATTAATGCGCATTTTTATGATTAAGTGAAGTATGTGTTACAGGCTAAGCTCATATATGCTTTATGCAGGGGAAGTTCTGTAGTTAGTACCATCTATGGCTAGGATCACCATCCTGCAAGTACTGTAAAGCTTACAATGCTGTGTTTCAACGAGTAGCAGTAATAATAGGATTAAAAAAAAACTTGTTAAGTAGCTTAACTAACAGAGTTAAATTAAATGAAACAAGTGAATAACAGTTTATGCTTGACGTTGCTAGATTGGCTATAGTAGGTAGTTAGATCCACAAGACTTGGTACATGCTAGCTGAGTCATCGCTGTAGTTACTTAAGTAGATGGAGATCCTATATTTGCATATAACCACTGAATTTTTAACATTTGCTTATAACCGTTGCTTATTACATTTGCCTACATCATCTTCACATAGTATTTGCAAGAGAATTAGAATGTAGCATAGAAACATGTAAAGCAAAGCATATGGCAAACTATGTGTGTTAGAGCAGTAAAAATGCATTATAAATGTGAGAGTCACAGATCTGCAAACTGTTTGTGTCCACTGGGTCCCTGCATGTAGGTCACTCCGTTCCCCTTGTCCTGCTCCGTCGGGCTGCTGGAGACAGTGGGCTGAGAGGTATGCCTGCTTTCCTGGGTTAGAGTGTGTTTGCTGTGCTCATGTGATAACGCAGGGTGTAGTGTGTCGGTGAGCCGATCCTCAGTGCCCGGTGCTGGTCATGTCGTGCTCTCCTGTCTCGCCTTATGGCTGGCGCCCGCACTTGTCTCTCCTGTTCTGGGTGTGTTGCGGCAGGTGGGTAACTGGGGACTGTGTAGCACTACTCTGTTGGGGTGCCTTGTTGTCTTGGTTGAGGGTTGGGCAGGTGTACCCCGTTACTGGTTACCTGGTCGCTGGAGCTCCAGTCCAAAGCCTTGTAGGACCTGTGGGGGCCCCAAAACTCCCGATCTTGGAGCCCGCTGTTGCGCCAGCTTCAGCTCCGGCACCTTGCTGTTTCCCTCCGGTTCTAATCTAGGCTGTAAGCCCAGACCATCGGTCGAAAAGGCCATATATCCGCAGGAGCCTCTCCCTCATGCGACCGGTCAGCATGGTGGGCAGGCCCCGCCCCCCCCATTACTTCATTTTAAGCCCTGACTTGATGCACATTGTTGGGAAACAGGGGATCTGTGGTCCTCACTTTATTTTATTAGCAACAGGGCAGTGCCAACATCAGCAGATAGAATACCTTGAGAGGTGGCATTAGAAAGTGTGATTCAGACTAAAATAAACAGGCTGAGACTAAGAGTATGGTTAGGATTAAGGGTAGTAAAGTTTGGTTAGCATTAGAGATTAAATTAAGGGGATGATTAGGGGAAAAGGTATACATGCATGCAGGGTATCATTGTAGCCAAGACCAATGTCAGTGTAACGGATCGCCTGGCCCCCCCGACTGGGTACCTCCGTTGAAAGATGCTCCTAGCGCTTCCTGAGGACTCCAAGCACTGCAGCAGACACCACAATCACTGAACCAGAGAAGCGTATACCTTCTCTCAAGCATATGAATGCTGTAGACAGTTGAATAGGAACCATACAAATAGGTTTACTCTCCTAGCAGTCAAACTGGAACAGCATACAATAAATCCTTCCCCCAATAATGAGACGACACTTCACTTTGAGGGTTAAAACAGGAACTCCTGTACTGTCACATACAGTCTCTTTTATTCCCAATCCACAAACATAGTACAGCCCACAGGGCGTTACAAAACAGCCAATCAATCCATACAATACACCCAGACACTCCCACACAAAATCCTCCCCTCTGGCTGTGATAATTAGATTACCCATTGTGTTCAGTAATCATATCACAGCCAGAGAAATACAGTTTCATAAAAGACATCACAGGGACCCCAAAACATGCAATAACCCCATAAAAAGTATATCCTTGGAACTGGGGAATCTGGGTGAACCACATAGCCAAAATTCACCCAGATCCGTTCAGTACTTTGGAAAATACAGTTTAATGCAGATTCTGCAGAACATATACAGGCTAAATAAAAAACAATCACTGTATAATGTGTCCCCTGCTGTATAGTCCAAAACCACTGCACGATGTCTCTGTGCAACAAATACTGGCGAGATGGCACCGTGTTGAAAAGTCCAAACAGTGTCTGGGAGTTAAAATGGCCGCCATCCATTGTTCTCACCATGTGCTTCTGATACAGGAAATGGTGGCCACCCAGTAACTCCGCAGTATGTCCCCAGATGGTTCTTAAAAGGGCCAGCAGCAGCACAACACAAATCCATCATGCCCACACCATGTCCCTAAAGGGCAATACATTATTAACAGTGCATTACATTACACGCTATAACATACAATAGGAACCCCATACCGGCAACCCTTAAAGAGACAGTACACAATAATGTCCAAGTGGCTAGGTTTGCCACAATGCTCCCCCAGAACCAAGCCGGCATACACAGTCTGATCCCAACGGATCGGCTTGGGGATGTCCGGAGGAGTACTCACGAATCACGGCTCCAAGTCTGTTTGTCTAGACAACCCGTCGGCGTTGCCATTTTGCTTCCCAGGGCGGTAGTGGATAGTAAAGTCAAAAGGCTGCAGCGCCAAACTCCAGCGCAGCAGCCTGGCGTTGTCTCCGGACACCCTGTTCAGCCACACCAACGGGTTGTGATCCGTGAGTAAAGTAAAGGGTTGTCCGTATAAGTAGGGTTGCAACTTTTTGAGGGCCCACACCACAGCCAGGCACTCCTTTTCAATGGCGGCGTAGCTTACTTCCCTGGGTAAAAGTTTTCGTCTTAGATAAGCTACGGGGTGCTCGCCGCCATCGGGTCCAACTTGGCTCAGTACTGCTCCCAATCCAAACATAGAAGCGTCTGTGTGAACGAGAAATCGTTTAGTTGGATCAGGAGCAGAAAGTACAGGAGAGTTAACCAGTGCCATCTTGAGCTGTTGAAACGCCTGCTCACACTCTGGGGCCCAGACTACTAACTTAGGGAGGTTCTTGCGGGTCAGGTCTGTGAGGGGTTTGGCAAGGGCGCTATAGTTGGCCACAAATTTCCGGTAGTACCCGGCGGTCCCTAAAAAGGCGAGCACTTGGGTCTTGGTGCGAGGGGTGGGCCATTGGGCGACTGCCTCTATTTTAGCGGGTTCGGGTTTCTGTTGCCCACTCCCTACTCGGTGCCCTAGGTACTGGACTTCCGCCATACCGATATGGCATTTGCTGGGCTTTAGGGTCAGTCCAGCCTCTCGGATTCGGTCTAGAATGGCTCCTATGTGGACCAGGTGTTCGTGCCAGGAGTGGCTGAATATGGCGATATCATCTAGATACGTGCAGGCATACTCCTGGAACCCATCTAATAATCGGTCTACCATTCTCTGAAAGGTAGCTGGGGCGTTTTTCATCCCGAATGGCATGACCTTAAACTGATACAGGCCACACGGGGTGACAAAGGCCGACTTAGGGATGGCGTCCTCCGCTAGTGGAATCTGCCAGTACCCTTTGCACAGGTCTATCGTGGTTAGGTACTGGCCCCTGGCCATTTTGTCCAGGAGTTCTTCTATCCGGGGCATGGGATACGCATCGGAGGTGGTTTTATCATTGCGCCGTCGGTAGTCTACGCAGAAACGGGTCGTCCCGTCCCGTTTCGGCACCAGTACTACTGGGGAGGCCCAGGGGCGGTCCGAGTGCTCTATCACTCCTAACTGAATCATCTCCTCAATTTCTTTGCGCATACTTTCTTTGACGGCTTCTGGGGTGCGATATGGGGGTTGGCGCAGGGGAGTCTGGTCTAAAGTTTCTACCTTATGGGTAGCCAAAGGGGTATAACCTGGGACATTGGAAAATGTGGCCTTCTTTTCCTGAAGTAACCGTTGTACCTGGGCCCGCTCTTGGGCATTTAAATCGTTCTCCTAATTGTACCTCTCCCAGATCTCCGCTCTGGCCCTCTCGGTCTAGGAGATCGGGTAGGGGTAGGTTGTCAAAGTCTTCCGTGGCAGGGGCACAGATTGCGGTGACCGCCTCAGTACGTTTGTGGTATGGCTTGAGCATGTTCACATGGAGCATGCGTTTGCCTCCCGTGCCTGTAACCGGGCCGATCACATAGGTGGTGTCACAGATCTGTTCCACCACCTTGTATGGGCCCTGCCAGGAAGCCTGCAGCTTATCTTTGTGGACTGGTCGCAAGATTAGCACTTTTTGACCCACCTGGAAGCTGCGATCCCTGGCTCCCTTATCGTACCATCTGCGCTGTCGTTGCTGCGCTACCTGGAGATTGTCTCGGACGGTCTGGGTCAGCCTCTCCAGGCGTTCCCTGAACTCGAGCACATATGGTAAGATAGGGGTGCCATTAATGGTTTCGTCTCCCTCCCAGTGTTCCTGTATCAAGTCAAGCGGTCCCCTCACTCTCCTCCCGAATAATAATTAGAACGGGGAGAAACCGGTGGATTCTTGCGGCACTTCTTGATACGCGAACAGCAGGTGGGGTAAAAACCTCTCCCAGTCTTTTTGGGTGTCCATGAACGTGCGGATCATTTGTTTCAGGGTTCCGTTAAACCGTTCACAGAGCCCATTGGACTGGGGGTGATATGGGGAGTTCAGGATTTGCTGTATCCCACATATCTTCCAGAGCTGATGGGTCACTTCAGCCGTAAACTGGGTGCCTCTATCGGAGATAATCTCCCGGGGAAATCCTACCCGGGTGAATATTCTCACCAGGGCCTCGGCTACCATTTCTGCGTGCACGTTAGTTAAGGCCACTGCCTCGGGGTACCTGGTGGCGTAATCCACCATAGTTAGGACATATTTCTTGCCAGAGGGGCTTGGCTTTGCGAGGGCCCTATGATGTCTACTGCCACCCTACTGAATGGTTCTTCAATGATGGGCAGAGACCGTAGTCGGGCTTTGTATCTGTCCCCTCTCTTGCCTACCCTTTGGCAGATATCACAGGTCTGGCAAAATCGCCTAACATCCTGGGAAATACCTGGCCAAAATAAATTTTGGGTCAGCCTGTGCTTGGTACGACTGATGCCTAGGTGTCCAGACAGGGGGATATTATGGGCTATGCTCTAACCTATACTTTCGAGGCACTATTAGCTGTTTAATGGGTAAAGGTATGGACCTGGACACTACCTTCTCTGTGTGCCGGTATAGTAGTCCTTTATCCCAGATATATCTTTCCCCCTCCAACCCTGCTTGATCTTTATCAATGCGGTCTTTATATACCTGTAATGAGGGATCTAGGGCCACTTCTGACCCAAACTCTATAGAATTGGCCCATGGCATGACAGGGGGTAGGGGAGGGTCATTGCTTACCTGAGCCTCAGAGTGATCGGATGGTGCTGTGGTGCGAGCCTGTTGTCGGGTCACAATCGGGTATGCCTCTTGTATGGTGGGCTGTGGAACAAAAGCTGAAGTCAGCTCCCCCAAGTCGTTGCCCAAAATCACATCCGCTGGCAAGTCTTGCATCATCCCCACATATACGTTCCCGTGCCCCGCTCCCCAATTCAAGTGCACCTTGGCACTTTGTAAATGGCTCCCCCGGCCACCCGCACAGCCACACAGTCCCCCGTGAGCTTGGGCTTGGGTACCAGATGACTTCGTACTAGGGTTAGGGTGGCCCCAGAGTCACGAAGTCCTTGTACTTTTCTCCCCTCCATGTGTACTTCCTGGCGGTGCCCTTGGCGGTTATCGGAGGCGGCCTGGATGGGGTTCACCTCGTGGAGGGTGCAGAGTGGTTCCTCCAGGGTTATACCCAGCTCCAGATTCTGGTAAGATTCGGCCTGTAGACAATGGACTGCGGCACGGTTGCTTGGGGCTGTGTTATTCCAGCTGGGTCGAGGCCGATTCCGTGGGCAGTCTCTCTGAATGTGCCCCTGTTGGTTGCAGGTATGGCACCGGATTGGTGGACATGCTGAATACCTGGGGGGTAGGAATTCTGGCTTACCCCTTGTCGCTGGTGAATTGTGGGGCCCCCTGGAGTGCTGGTTGTTGTAGGGGGGATGGCGGCTTTGGTTGTTACGGGTTGATCTCTCCGATTGTCCTGGAACTCGTCTGCCATGTTAGCCACTTCCTGCAGGGTGTGTGGCTTTCTGTCCCGAATCCAGTTTTGCAGATAGGCAGGGACGCCATTGAAAAATTGCTCCAGTACCATTAGCTGGAACAGACCCTCCAATGTATCAACTTGGGCGGCCTCCAGCCACCCCTTTGCAGCTCGTTGCAGCTGGTGCGCCCATTCCACATGAGTGTCTTTGGTGGGTTTCTTAATGTCCCGAAACTTCCTTCGGTACGCCTCTGATGTGATGGCATACCGGGCTAGAATGGCCCGTTTCACCTTATTGTAATCCCTATTATCCTCATCTGGTACTGCCCGGTACGCTTCAGCGGCTCACCCAGATAATCTCCCTGCTAGTAGGGGTACTCTGTCTGCATCGTTAATCTCATGCAGCAAACACAGTCTCTCGAAGTCCTGTAGATAGTCGTCAACGCCACCGTCCGCCTCCACATAGCTTTTAAAGGCTTGATATGGGATTTTGGCTTTCCCTGGGAAATTATGGACTGGCGTTGCGGCTCTTTCCCCGGCTTGCTGGTTCCCTGGGGTTCTCCTGGACATGATGTACTCCTGTACATCACCGAAAAGCCTGTCAACCATCTCTGCAGATGGGGGTGCAGGGAATAGAGCCATTCGTGCTTGGAATTCGGCTGTAAATTCGTGTGTTTCTCTCTCCATTTGATGTGCTGCAGCAGCTGCGGCTCTGTCTCCTTCCATGAGCTCTGTAATTAGGACAACCTTTGCCTTGTTACTGGCGATTGCTCCTCTGGCTTCCAGCAGCTCCTTTAATGTGCTCCGTTTTAGCAGGGCGTAATTTGTTCCCATTCACCGGCTGTTCGTGGGGTTTATTCGAATGTGCTAATTCCCGAATGACCGTTCCTTGATTCGTTTAAAAATCTGCCGAACGTTGCTTTGCTGTGTAAATTCGAATCCCAGCGCTGCCACCAATTGTAACGGATTACCTGGCACCCCGACTTGGTACCTCCGTTAAAGGATGCTCCTAGCGCTTCCTGAGGACTCCAAGCACTGCAGCAGACACCACAACCACCGAACCGGAGAAGCATATGAATCCTCTCAAGCATATGAATGCCGTAGACAGTTGAATAGGAACCATACGAATAGGTTTACTCTCCTAGCAGTCAAACTGGAACAGCATACAATAAATCCTTCCCCCAATAATGAGACGACACTTCACTTCGAGGGTTAAAACAGGAACTCCCTGTACTGTCACATACAGTCTCTTTTATTCCCAATCCACAAACATAGTACAGCCCACAGGGCGTTACAAAACAGCCAATCAACCATACAATACACCCAGACACTCCCACACAAAATCCTCCCCACTGAACACAATGGGTAATCTAATTATCACAGCCAGAGAAATACAGTTTCATAAAAGACATCACAGGGACCCCAAAACATGCAATAACCCCATAAAAAGTATATCCTTGGAACTGGGGAATCTGGGTGAACCACATATCCAAAATTCACCCAGATCCGTTCAGTACTTTGGAAAATACAGTTTAATGCAGATTCTGCAGAACATATACAGGCTAAATAAAAAACAATCACTGTATAATGTGTCCCCTGCTGTATAGTCCAAAACCACCGCACGATGTCTCTGTGCAACAAATACTGGCGAGATGGCACCGTGTTGAAAAGTCCAAACAGTGTCTGGGAGTTAAATTGGCCGCCATCCATTGCTCTCACCATGTGCTTCTGATACAGGAAATGGTGGCCACCCAGTAACTCCACAGTATGTCCCCAGATGGTTCTTAAAAGGGCCAGCAGCAGCACAACACAAATCCATCATGCCCAAACCATGTCCCTAAAGGGCAATACATTAACAGTGCATTACATTACACGCTATAACATACAATAGGAACCCCATACCGGCAACCCTTAAAGAGACAGTACAAAATAATGTCCAAGTGGCTAGGTTTGCCACAGTCAGAATACAAATATAAAGGTGTTGACACTAGTGGGACACATGTGGTCTGAATTTTCTCAAAATAAAACATGTGTGGGGAAAAAAACAAACCAACAAAAAAAATATAATATTTTGACCTAGGTTTGTAAAATGGTAAAATATTACTGGACCTTAGGGAGACCAGGTTTAACTATCATAATGAATCAGGGCTAATACAAGATATGTATAGATTTAAACTAACAAGGCAAGGGAAAACCAAAATGATGAATCAAAACACAAGCAAGGTCAGGGAAAAAAAAAAAGAAGCCAGGAACCAGACTAGACTAATGAGCCAGGACAAAACAAAAAAGTCAACAGGGCCAAAACACATAAGGTTCAGAAACCACAAAAAGGTACCTGTCCAAACGCTAAGGGAGTTTAAGAGTTGTGCTAAGAGCTTTCTTTTCTACTGTTACAGGTAAGATTCATCTGTAGGAAAAGGTTACTGATTGCACAAGGTTTGAATTCCTGTTGGTAATTATAAGGCATTTGATTTGATTAAACTAGTTACTTGCTGTTGATTGCTGGTTAATTAGCTATTGTTTGCAAATAAGCAGAGGCCTACCCAGGTGTTAAACATTCCTAGTGGGCGGTGATTTTAGGAGTTATATAAGGCCTGGTGTCATTAACTTGTCTAATATAGCTTGGTGCTACTTCAAAGTGCTGTTTCTAAGTGTGTAGTTGGAGATATTCTGGAGAGTGCTGTTTCTAAGTGTGTAGTTGGATATATTCTGGAGAGTGCTGTTTCTAAGTGTGTAGTTGGAGATATTCTGGAGAGTGCTGTTTCTAAGTGTGTAGTTGGATATATTCTGGAGAGTGCTGTTTCTAAGTGTGTAGCTGGAGATATTCTGGAGATAACCTGGAGGTAATCTGAGGTATTCAGGAGGATAAAGAAAAAAGTTAAGATTTGTTAGATTTAAATTATTCTTATAATTGGAATGGCAGGCTTAGTTCAGTGTAACAACTGCTATGCATTTGTTTCACGTTCCACTTTTTGGAGGTTTGGTTGTTGTCTAATCTGTAGACAGTTCTCTATCTTGCGGCAGGAGATTGTATTTTTGAAGTCTGAGATTTGCAAATTATCTGGTGAAGAAACTCAGACTGGAACTGCTGCAAAGCCACTGCCGCAGAGACATGCTAGGAAAGGCAGATGGATTACTGTAGGATCTGGTAGACTTAGGAGTTGTGGATAAAAGGCATTTTGCACAGTCTGTTGCTCTTCATAATTCATTTTCTATCCTGCCAATGGTGTTGTGGAGAGAGGCACTGAGGCTAGTGGTGCTGGAGAGAGGCACCAAGACTAGTGGTGTTGTGGGAGAGAGGCACCAAGACTAGTGGTGTTGTAGAGAGAGGCACTGAGGCTAGTAAAGCTGTGGGAGAGAGGCACCGAGGCTAGTGGTGTTGTGGAGACAGGCTTGGAGACTATGGTGAGGCCTAATATAAAGCAGTTGTTGTTGGGGGATTCCATCATAAGAGGTGTGGAGATGGACAATGGTGGTCTTGTGAGGTGTCTTCCCAGAGCTACTGCTCACAGAGACAGGAGACGAATCTGTAATATTGTTAAGCAAGCAAAGCAGGAAGGGGAATTGGATGTACTTGTCCATCTAGGGACAAAATGACTTGGCTTGCAATAAGGTTTCAGAGGTTAAGGAAGTTTTTAGTGTTTTTGCCAATGATATACGGCAGGTTGCTTCCACACTGTCATTCTCTGAAGTTCTGCCTGCATAACACTCAGAACTTATTGGTATGGATGATTAGGGACTTTAATTTGTGGCTTGGTGAATGGTGTCGGGAGCAAGGATTTGGCTTTATTTCTCATGTAGCTCTGTTTGAATGGAGATAAGCTGTAAAAAGATGGTTTGCATCTTTCTCAAAAGGGAACAAATGTTCTCAGTGAGCAGTTCAGAGGTTTTACAGGGATGTATTTAAACTAGGAGGGCAAAAGGGTGATAAAACATCAATCCAATTGTCCCCGAAAACAAGGACAGAAGGTGCCTGTAGCAAGTGTGTTAAAATGATAAGCTTAGAGTCATGTCTACAAATGCTCGCAGTTTAGGGAAAAAGATCCATGAACTTGTGGCAATAATGGCAACTGATAGTGTAGATTTAGTCGCTGTTACTGAGACATGGTACAATGAGAAAAATGACTGGGACGTAGCAATACCAGGGTTCTCTTTATATAGGAAAGATAGGGAAGGCAAGAAAAGGGGAGGGGTGGCCTTGTATGTGAAGGATAGCATAAAATCTAGCCTAATAAAAGTTAGTGAGGCAAACATAGAGTCCGTTTGGGCTACGTTAGAATTTGGTAATCACACAGTAACTTGTGCAGGTGTGATTTATAGGCCCCCAGGACAAATTGAAGAGTTAGATAATCTACTAGTTGAGGAAATAGCTAAAATGACAATGAAGGGGGAAGTTATCATCATAGGTGACTTTAATCTTCCTGATGTAAATTGGAAAACAAAATTAGCTACTTGTGCCAGGAGCACACATATTCTAAACTTCCTACTGGGATTGTCTCTAAAACAAGTTGTTGAGGAGCCAACTTGTAAAGAGGCCATACTAGATTTAGTGTTAACAAATGGAGATTTGGTATCAGATGTTACTGTAGGTGAAAGTTTAGGATCCAGTGATCATCAGTCAGTATGGTTTAATATAAGAACAGTGACTAAGTCACACCACACAAAAACAAAAGTTTTAGACTTTAGAAAAACAGACTTTTCTAAAATTAGAATATGGGTAGAGGAGTCATTATCAGACTGGAGCAATTTAAATGGAGTCCAAGAAAAATGGGATTATTTAAAAGTTGCACTATTGAAAGCAACAGAAAATTGCATTAGGCTTGTCAGTAAAAGCAAAAATTCAAGAAACCACTGTGGTACTCCGCAGATGTGGCCAAAATAGTTAAAAACAAAAAGTTAGCATTTAGGAATTATAAAAAAAAAACCAGAGTGAGGGAGACAAAATGATCTATAAGATTAGGCAGAAAGAGGCTAAGCAAGTTATAAGAGCTTCCAAATCACACACAGAAGAGAAAAATAGCACAGTCAGTAAAAAAGGGGGATAAAACATTTTTTAGATACATAAATGAGAAAAGAAAAGTAAAACAAGGATTAGTTAGATTAAAAACAAAAGAAGGAAGGTATGTAGAAGAGGATAAGGTCAGGCTGACTGCCTCAATGAATATTTTTGTTCTGTATTTACAGAAGAAAATGAAGGAAAGGGACCTCAGTTGAGAAAAAGGATAAATGAGTCATTTATTACACATGAGTTTACAGAGGAAGAGGTTCTATTTCAACTGTCAAAAGTAAAGACAAATAAGTCAATGGGACCTAATGGAATACACCCAAAGCTATTAAAAGAGCTTAGTGGTGTACTAGCAAAACCATTAACAGATTTATTTAATCAATCATTGTTAACAGGAGTAGTCCCAGAAGATTGGAAGTTAGCGAATGTTGTGCCCATTTACAAGAAAGGTAATAGGGAGGAGTCGGGCAACTATAGGCCAGTAAGCCTTACTTCAGTAGTGGGAAAGTGATGGAAACCATGTTAAAGGATAGGATTGATGAACATCTAAAAACACATGGATTTCAAGATCAGAAACAACATGGGTTTACTTCAGGGAGCTCATGCCAAACTAATCTTATTGATTTTTTGATTGGGTAACTAAAATTATAGATCAGGATGGTGCAGTAGACATTGCTTACCTAGATTTCAGTAAGGCTTTTGACACTGTTGCACATAGAAGGCTTATCAATAAACTGCAATCTTTAAGTTTGGATTCAAATATTGTTGAATGGGTAAGGCAGTGGCTGGGTAACAGGCAACAGAGGGTTGTAGTTAATGGAATATATTCGAAGCTTGGACTTGTCACCAGTGGGGTACCTCAGGGATCTGTACTTGGACCCATTCTCTTTAATATTTTTATTAGTGATATTGCAGAAGGTCTTGATGGTAAGGTATGTCTTTTGCTGATGATACTAAGATATGTAACAGGGTTGATGTTCCAGGAGGGATAAGCCAAATGGTAAATGATTTAGGTAAACTAGAAAAATGGTCAGAGTTGTGGCAACTGACATTTAATGTGGATAAGTGCAAGATAATGCATCTTGGACGTAAAAACCCAAGGGCAGAGTACAGAATATTTGATAGAGTCCCAACCTCAACATTTGAGGAAAGGGATTTAGGGGTGATTATTTCTGATGACTTAAAGGTAGGCAGACAATATAATAGAGCAGCAGTAAATGCTAGCAGAATGCTTGGTTGTATAGGGAGAGGTATTAGCAGTAGAAAGTGGGAAGTGCTCATGCCATTGTACAGAACACTGGTGAGACCTCACTTGGAGTATTGTACACAGTACTGGAGACCGTATCTTCAGAAGGATATTGATACCTTAGAGAGGGTTCAGAAGGGCTACTAAACTGGTTCATGGATTGCGGGATAAAACTTACCAGGAAAGGTTAAAGGATCTTAGCTTGGAGGAAAGACGAGACAGGGGGGATATGATAGAAACATTTAAATATATAAAGGGAATCAACACAGTAAAGGAGGAGACTATATTTAAAAGAAGAAAAACTACCACAACAAGAGGACATAGTCTTAAATTAGAGGGACAAAGGTTTAAAAAATAATATCAGGAAGTATTACTTTACTGAGAGGGTAGTGGATGCGTGGAATAGCCTTCCAGCTGAAGTGGTAGAGGTTAACACAGTAAAGGAGTTTAAGCATGCCTGGGATAGGCATAAGGCTATCCTAACTATAAGATAAGGCTAGGGACTAATGAAAGTATTTAGAAAATTGGGCAGACTAGATGGGCCGAATGGTTCTTATCTGCCGTCACATTCTATGTTTCTATGTTTCTAAGTAGGACCAGGACCTTGCATCATGTTTTCATTAAAATTGTGCAGGTACAGTGTGTCAAAATGGATGCCAACTAATAACAGATAAAAAGGAGCGAAGGTCCAGGCTTGTGTAATTTTAGGATTAATTAAGGCCAGAAAAATAACACTCAGGCTGGTTGGCTGAGACTAAGGCAATATTGATGCTGGAGCAACTTTCAAAATTGGTCTTTAGAAAAGTCTCACTGAAAAGTGCTAGAGCATCCTGATTAGCTAGGCTGCTTCCTGGTCAGTAATGGGTGAATTTTTGAGAGTATAGCCACTTCAATTTGAAGAATCTTTTTGATAGTTTATTATTTTGGATTGCTTGTCTAAACATATATTAGTGAAATGCATTAACATAAAGAAAAGAATTCCAGCCTCCAGGGCCACCAACCCAGTAATTTAAAATTTCCTAGCATTAATATCTGCATGTCCTTTATTAACCGATGTTAGATTATTTCACAACCACCTGTTTCATAGATAACTGTAAAAACAGCTTAAAGAACTGTGCGCCAAAGATCATTTAACATAAAATGGAACTCCAGTTAAAAGAAATGTTGTAGTGTCAGGATTACAAATGTATATTCCTGACACTATAGGTCTAATTGCACCCTTATTTGTTATCCTTATGTGGGATTGCCATATTTAAGGATACCAAATTATGGAGCCATCTGCTAAACACATACACATGAATATACAGTACCACAGACACACACACACAATCACAGACCCAGCTGCGACTGGGCCTGTCACTCTAGGTGGCCCAGCTGCCCTATGGACCCCTGCGACCGGGTGCCCGTCGGCCATGTGTTGCGGCCCTGGTTCACGCGGTATGACCGCTGGGGTGATGCATTCAGGGGCCCATCGGGTGGCCCATGCAGTTATGGCCACCCGATGCTATGTGTTTCCAGGTGGCCCAGAACAGTTTTCGCATCAAGGGCCGGTGGTTTCTAATTACGCATCTGCACAAACCTATACACACACATAACTACAGACACACACATACAATGATAGACCTATAAGCACAAATCACAAATACACACACACAATAACAGACCTACACACACACATAATCACAGATGTACACACACACACACACACACACAACTACAGACCTCACAGACACTATCACAAATACACACACATACCTATACACACAGTCACATACATACACACACAAACACACACAATCACTGTCAAAATATACACAAAAATTACATTCATACACTTTTAATACCTAATAGGTCCACCCAGCCTCCCTACATTGCTCTAGGAGTGGATCCTCTGTCCGTGGTGGCTAGCGGTTGCTGCTGGGCTGGGATCTAACTCTGTGCCTGTCCTGCACGGATCCCTCGCGGGGGCCCAGTACTGATGCCGATGCCAGAATGACGTCATATCCCAGCAGCCGGCTCACTGCAAGGCGCGCAAGGGAGCTGTGCAGGAGGAGCACAGTATGTAAACACTCCCTGCAGCCCGGACAGCTACCAGGAGGGTACTGCTAGTGGGCGGTGGGTTGGACAATCGTTGGCTTAGAGCATTAGCTGATGCTCTTAGCCATTTGGCGGACCCCTTGGCTGAGGGACCTGCTGGAGTGTTTCTTTAAAAAGCAAACACTCTTTAATAAGCAAACATGAGTGTTTAAATAAACCAAGTAGGAAATAGTATGAATTATCTCTACGGTCTTTAACCTGATCTCAATTGCTTTAGTAAA
>OW240916.1:233898630-234182693 GCA_933207985.1 Pelobates cultripes
AAAATGGCAAAGCTGTGGAAAAACTAGTATTCACAGCAAGAAGGTTAAAAACTGTCAACTGTCTGACTTTACTCAGCAAATAAACACTATACATTTGTGCATTTGTGAATGAAATGCGTCAGATGTTTTTTGTTGGTGTACATTAGTGGGTGGAATACTGTAACGCTTTACCTTATACAAATAAAGTTTTTGTTTTTTTAACAGCCCTTTGCAACTCTATTGATGGATGGATGGAAAGTTTTTTCTTTTCTTTTTGTAGCTAACCTTATTTAAACACCATTAACCATTAAAGGCAATTGTCCAAGTTCTGAACCAAAACAAAATATAGAATTTAAGCTATACGTTCAACCATAAATTACCTCTTTAATATTGAGTGCACCCACACTTGTTATACATAACATTTTGTTCAGGAGAATCAGGGATTTCATTTCATAAGTGTGAGACATTATGAAATGTAATTTTCAAGTTCCACTTTTTTTTTTATTTTTTTTTACTGTGAATGTCATAAAACTGTTTTACTGTAATGAAACACACATATTTGTACTGCATGATGTTCCACGAGTACTATAGGTTTGCTTGTGTTTTGCGTGTTAGTGCAATAAAGCCTCAATATTTCTATTTAACATTGACTCACATACATAATTGTTGGCTACCTTTAGTGGGGTTTTTTCACACACATGAATTCCATTTTCACAGGAAAATTTCGTAATTTTGATATGTGTTAGTTCAATAGAACCTCAATTTAACATTGACTCAAAAATACAACAGTTCTCCCTATGTTTTTTTTTTTTTCTGGTGCCGTCACAAGGCCAAATATATTGCATACCCTTTTAAAACCTGGAAATTTGACAAATTGATTCTCTGGGCCTATGTCACCTTCGAGAGAACATGGCAATGTAATAAAGTTTTCCGTGATGGCATTGGATTTTAAAAAAGTATTCTAAATGTAGTATTTTGAGTTGTTTGGTGAAACCACTTTATAATGGTTGGGCTTATTGTAACCAGGGACAGGCCAAGGTTAGGGGAATCCAGAAGTCAGAGTAGTTGGTATAACAAGTCAATAAGTCGGTACAGGCAACAAGCAAAGAGTAATCAGGAGAAGTTGATGCCAAGAATCAAGCATTATCAAACAAACAAAGTCTCAAACAGAATAATTCAATAGTTCAGCGCTCTATATTGACTTTGAAACAGTCTGTTATGTAAAGGCTATGTAGAGATTGGCAGGAAGGGCAGTAATAACTAAGGACAAGTCCTTTCATACTCCTGGGTTATGTAGATGGCATTTTTTTATACCAGCACCCAGTCTTTCATATATGACCATATAAGGCTGTATCCGCTGATCAGCCACCTCTACCCCCCACATCTACTTTTTGATTTGTGTACCGGAGGGCCAGCACCTCATCCTGGTGTAAAGCCTCTCCTGTGTCTGCTTCTTGTCTACTATATTAATCAGGGCCGGCGCAACCTATAGGCAACTTAGGCAGTTGCATAGGGCGCCCCTTCATGCTGCAGCCGCCTGAGCGCTCTATAGAGAGCATCAGGCAGCTGCAGCTAAGTGAGTACTTCCTGTTAGTCCGGCCAGATACAGGAAACAGAAGGTCCTGTACCGCAGACCGGAGCTCAGTTACGCTACACATGGTAGGGGAGGGGGGTTAAGGAGAATGGGGGGGGGTGACCACCATGGGAGGGCGGGGGGGGGGTGAGGAGACCACTATGGGAGGGAGGGAGTGGGTGGAGGAGAGACCACTATGGGAAGGGGGGGTGAGGAGACCGCTAATGAGGTTGGGGGTGGAGGAGAGACCACAATGGGGGGATGGCGAGACCATTAGGGAGGGGGCAGAGGAGAAACCACTAAGGGAGGTGGGGGGTGTTGAGTAGAGACCACTATGGGGAAGGGAGAGGAGAGACCACTAATGGAAAGGGGAGGAGAAGAGGAGAGCTAAGGGGCTGGTGAGAGCTCTAAGGGATTGGGGGCAGAGAAGACCTCTAAGGGATAGTGGGGCAAGGGAAAGCAATAAGGGACAGTGGGGCAGAATACAGCGGTATGTGACAGGAGAGGAGAGCACTAAGGGAAAGGGGGCAGGGAGATCACTAATGGACAGGGGGGATCACTAAGGGACAGTGGGGCAGGGGAGAGCACTAAGGGACAGGAGGGGAGAGCTGTAAGGGACAAGAGGAGAGAGAGGCTGAGGAAGATGGGAAAGAGAAGCACAACGGGGCTGTTAGGACTCCTAGGGCCCCTATACTACCCCACAAACTCTATTTCACACTACACACACACAATGCATCCCTATACATACACAGAAACACACAATGCATCCCTACACACACAGAAACACACCATGCTTCCCTTACATGCACAGAAACACACAATGCATCCATTACACACACACACACACACACAATGCAACACTTTCACACATACACATAAACACACAATGAATCCCTTACACACACACTGCATCCCTTACACACAGAAACACACAATGCATCCCTTACACACACAGAAACACACACTGAAACACAATGCACCCCTTACAGACACACACACTGCATCCCATACAAACACAGATTCACACAATGCATCCCTTACACACATCCAGATACACACAATACATCCCTTACACACAAATACACTGCATCCACTACACACACACACACACACACACACTGGATCACCTACACAAACTGGTATCCCCTATACAGGGCCGGATTAACATGGGGGCTGATGGAGCTGCAGCTCCAGGCCCAGGCCCATGGAATAGGCCCATTGATTTAAAAATTTTTTTTTTTTTTTTACACACTACTCTTAGGGTTGCCAGGTATTTTTCATGTATTTCTTATGGTTGCCAGGTATTTCTCAGAAGTATTTTTCAGGTATTTGAGGCTGCCTAGCTGGTATTGCAGTAATACCGGCAATACAAATGTCTGTCTCCCTATAAACAGTGATTATTCAGCAATACTAGCACCGGCCAGTAGGGGTCGCTGTTTGTGTGGAGAGAGGCAGGGATAAGAAGTTATAGCATCTCCCTCCCTGCCTCTCTCTACTCACTGATCTGCGGGGGAGCAGCTCTGCACAGAGAGTCCAGACAGCAGTTTCGAGTCTGCGAGATATGGGGATGGTGAGAGACTTGGGGACGTGAGACATTGGGACACTCGGAGATATAGGGATACTGGGGAACATGAGGACCCTGAGACACTAGGGACACAGTGGCCCCATGTATCCCAGTAGCCCCTAGTCTCTCAGTGTCCCCATGTCTCCCAGCCAGTGTCCCTAGTGTCTCAGTGTCCCCGTGTCTCCCAGTGTCCCTGGTGTCTCTCAGTGTCTCCATGTCTCCCAGTGTGCCTGGTGTCTCTCAGTGTCCCTAGTGTCTGTGTCCCTAGTCACCCAGAGTGCCCTAGTCTCTCAGTGTCCCCATGTATCTCAGTGTCCCCATGTCTTTCCCAGTGTCTCAGTGTCCCCAAGTCTCACAGTGTCCCAATGTCTCTAAGACTAGTGACATCAGGACACTGGGAGACATGGGGACACCGACTCTAAGGGACACTGGGAGACATGGGGATACAAACACTAGGGGACACTGGGCGACATGGGGAAACTGAGACACTAGCGGACACTGAGAGACATGGAGACACTGGGGGACACAGGGAGACATGGGGACACTGGGCGACTTTGAGACTTGGGAGATATGGGGCACTCTCAGTGTCCCCATGTCTCCCAGCCAGTGTCCCTACTATCTCAGTATCCCCATGTCTCTCAATGTCCGTAGTGTGCCACTGTCCCTAGTGTCTCAGTGTTTCCTAGTCTCCCAAAGTCCCCTAGTCTGCCAGTGTCTCAATGTCCCAATGTCTCCCAGTGTCCCCATGTCTCCTAGTGTCTCAGTGTCTCCTAGTATAAAAGAAAAAATCTCAGGCACTCGCTGTGATAGATTTAAGTAGGTTTAGTGGACACCGCAACGTTTTGACCTGTACCCAGGTCTTTATCAGGTCTCCAGTGTCCCCTATGTATCACAATGTCCCCTATGTATCAGAGTGTCTCAGTGCCCCATGTCTCCCAGTGCCCCATGTCTCCCAGTGGTTGTCCGTAGTGTCTCAGTGTCCGTAGTGTCTCAGTGTCCCCTAATCTCTCAGAATCCCCTAGTCTCCCAGTGTTCCCATTTCTCACAGTGCCCCCAAGTGCCTCAGTGTCCCCTAGTATAAAAGAAAAAAAATCTCAGGTACTCGCTGTGATAGATTTAAGCAGGTTTATTGGACACCGCAACGTTTCGACCTGTACCCCTATGTATCACAGTGTCCCCTATGTATCAGAGTGTCTCAGTGCCCCATGTCTCCCAGTGCCCCATGTCTCCCAGTGTCCCTGGTGTCTCCCAGTGGTTGTCCGTAGTGTCTCAGTGTCCGTAGTGTCTCAGTGTCCCCTAGTCTCTCAGAATCCCCTAGTCTCCCAGTGTTCCCATTTCTCACAGTGCCCCCAAGTGCCTCAGTGTCCCCTAGTATAAAAGAAAAAAAATCTCAGGTACTCGCTGTGATAGATTTAAGCAGGTTTATTGGACACCGCAACGTTTCGACCTGTACCCCTATGTATCACTGTGTCCCCTATGTATCAGAGTGTCTCAGTGCCCCATGTCTCCCAGTGTCCCTGGTGTCTCCCAGTGGTTGTCCGTAGTGTCTCAGTGTCCCCTAGTCTCTCAGAATCCCCTAGTCTCCCAGTGTTCCCATTTCTCACAGTGCCCCCAAGTGCCTCAGTGTCCCCTAGTATAAAAGAAAAAAATTCTCAGGCACTCACTGTGATAGATTTAAGCAGGTTTATAGGACAGCGCAATGTTTTGACCTATACCCATGTCTTTATCAAGTCTCCAGTGTCTCCTGTATATCACAGTGTCCCCTATGTATCACAGTGTCTCAGTGCCCCATGTCTCCCAGTGTCCCCTCATTTCTCAAAGTCACCCAGTGTCCCCGGGAGTCTCAGTGTCCCTAGCTCTCCCAGTGTTCCCTAGTATCTCGGTGTCCCCATGTCTCCCAGTGTCCCAATGACTCAGTGACATGGGAACACTAGGAGACATAGGGACACAGACACTAAGGGACCTGAGAAACATGGGGACACAGACATGCCCCCTTTTTGTGTATGTTCGCCCCTTTCGGCAGTTCTGATTTGTGTCAGTGGCCCACCCTTTTACCCCTTGTAACGGATCACCTGGCACCCCGACTGGGTACCTCCGTTAAAGGATGCTCCTAGCGCTTCCGGAGGACTCCAAGCACTGCAGCAGACATCACAACCACCGAACCGGAGAAGCATATGAATCCTCTCAAGCATATGAATGCTGTAGACAGTTGAATAGGAACCATACGAATAGGTTTACTCTCCTAGCAGTCAAACTGGAACACCATACAATAAATGCTTCCCCCAATAATGAGAAGACACTTCACTTTGAGGGTTAAGCAGGAACTCCCTGTACTGTCACATACAGTCTCTTTTATTCCCAATCCACAAACATAGTACAGCCCACAGGGCGTTACAAAACAGCCAATCAATCCATACAATACACCCAGACACTCCCACACAAAATCCTCCCCTCTGGCTGTGATATGATTACTGAACACAATGGGTAATCTAATTATCACAGCCAGAGAAATACAGTTTCATAAAATACATCACAGGGACCCCAAAACATGCAATAACCCCATAAAAAAAAATATCCTTGGAACTGGGGGATCTGGGTGAACCACATAGCCAAAATTCACCCAGATCCGTTCAGTTCTTTGGAAAATACAGTTTAATGCAGATTCTGCAGAACATATACAGGCTAAATAAAAAACAATCACTGTATAATGTGTCCCCTGCTGTATAGTCCAAAACCACCGCACGATGTCTCTGTGCAACAAATACTGGCAAGATGGCACCGTGTTGAAAAGTCCAAACAGTGTCTGGGAGTTAAAATGGCCGCCATACATTGTTCTCACCATGTGCTTCTGATACAGGAAATGGTGGCCACCCGGTAACTCCACAGTATGTCCCCAGATGGTTCTTAAAAGGGCCAGCAGCAGCACAACACAAATCCATTATGCCCAAATCATGTCTTTAAAGGGCAATACATTATTAACAGTGCATTACATTACACGCTATAACATACAATAGGAACCCCATACCGGCAACCCTTAAAGAGACAGTACAAAATAATGTCCAAGTGGCTAGGTTTGCCACAATGCTCCCCCAGAACCAAGCCGGCATACACAGTCTGATCCCAACGGATCGGCTTGGGGATGTCCGGAGGAGTACTCACGAATCACGGCTCCAAGTCTGTTTGTCTAGACAACCCGTCGGCGTTGCCATTTTGCTTCCCAGGGCGGTAGTGGATAGTAAAGTCAAAAGGCTGCAGCGCCAAACTCCAGCGCAGCAGCCTGGCATTGTCTCCGGACACCCTGTTCAGCCACACCAACGGGTTGTGATCCGTGAGTAAAGTAAAGGGTTGTCCGTATAAGTAGGGTTGCAACGTTTTGAGGGCCCACACCACAGCCAGGCACTCTTTTTCAATGGCGGCGTAGCTTTCTTCCCTGGGTAAAAGTTTTCGGCTTAGATAAGCTACGGGGTGCTCGCCGCCATCGGGTCCAACTTGGCTCAGTACTGCTCCCAATCCAAACATAGAAGCGTCTGTGTGAACGAGAAATCGTTTAGTTGGATCAGGAGCAGAAAGTACAGGAGAGTCAACCAGTGCCATCTTGAGCTGTTGAAACGCCTGCTCACACTCTGGGGCCCAGACTACTAACTTATGGAGGTTCTTGCGGGTCAGGTCTGTGAGGGGTTTGGCAAGGGCGCTATAGTTGGCCACAAATTTCCGGTAGTACCCGGCGGTCCCTAAAAAGGCGAGCACTTGGGTCTTGGTGCGAGGGGTGGCCCATTGGGCGACTGCCTCTATTTTAGCGGGTTCGGGTTTCTGTTGCCCACTCCCTACTCGGTGCCCTAGGTACTGGACTTCCGCCATACCGATATGGCATTTGCTGGGCTTTAGGGTCAGTCCAGCCTCTCGGATTCGGTCTAGAATGGCTCCTATGTGGACCAGATGTTCGTGCCAGGAGTGGCTGAATATGGCGATATCATCTAGATACGCGCAGGCATACTCCTGGAACCCATCTAATAATCGGTCTACCATTCTCTGAAAGGTAGCTGGGGCGTTTTTCATCCCGAATGGCATGACCTTAAACTGATACAGGCCAAACGGGGTGACAAAGGCCGACTTAGGGATGGCGTCCTCCGCTAGTGGAATCTGCCAGTACCCTTTGCACAGGTCTATCGTGGTTAGGTACTGGCCCCTGGCCATTTTGTCCAGGAGTTCGTCTATCCGGGGCATGGGATACGCATCGGAGGTGGTTTTATCGTTGAGCCGTCGGTAGTCTACGCAGAAACGGGTCGTCCCGTCCCGTTTCGGCACCAGTACTACCGGGGAGGCCCAGGGGCTGTCCGAGTGCTCTATCACTCCTAACTGAATCATCTCCTCAATTTCCTTGCGCATACTTTCTTTGACGGCTTCTGGGGTGCGATATGGGGGCTGGCGCAGGGGAGTCTGGTCTAAAGTTTCTACCTTATGGGTAGCCAAAGGGGTATAGCCTGGGACATTGGAAAATGTGGCCTTCTTTTCCTGAAGTAACCGTTGTACCTGGGCCCGCTCTTGGGCATTTAATCGTTCTCCTAATTGTACCTCTCCCAGATCTCCGCTCTGGCCCTCTCGGTCTAGGAGATCGGGTAGGGGTAGGTTGTCAAAGTCTTCCGTGGCAGGGGCACAGATTGCGGTGACCTCCTCAGTACGTTTGTGGTATGGCTTGAGCATGTTCACATGGAGCATGCGTTTGCCTCCCGTGCCTGTAACCGGGCCGATCACATAGGTGGTGTCACAGATCTGTTCCACCACCTTGTATGGGCCCTGCCAGGAAGCCTGCAGCTTATCTTTGTGGACTGGTCACAAGATTAGCACTTTTTGACCCACCTGGAAGCTGCGATCCCTGGCTCCCTTATCGTACCATCTGCGCTGTCGTTGCTGCGCTACCTGGAGATTGTCTCGGACGGTCTGGGTCAGCCTCTCCAGGCGTTCCCTGAACTCGAGCACATATGGTAAGATAGGGGTGCCATTAATGGTTTCGTCTCCCTCCCAGTGTTCCCGTATCAAGTCAAGCGGTCCCCTCACTCTCCTCCCGAATAATAATTAGAACGGGGAGAAATCCGGTGGATTCTTGCGGCACTTCTCGATACGCGAACAGCAGGTGGGGTAAAAACCTCTCCCAGTCTTTTTGGGTGTCCATGAACGTGCGGATCATTTGTTTCAGGGTTCCGTTAAACCGTTCACAGAGCCCATTGGACTGGGGGTGATATGGGGAGTTCAGGATTTGCTGTATCCCACATATCTTCCAGAGCTGATGGGTCACTTCAGCCGTAAACTGGTGCCTCTATCGGAGATAATCTCCCGGGGAAATCCTACCCGGGTGAATATTCTCATCAGGGCCTCGGCTACCGTTTCTGCGTGCACGTTAGTTAAGGCCACTGCCTCGGGGTACCTGGTGGCGTAATCCACCACAGTTAGGACATATTTCTTGCCAGAGGGGCTTGGCTTTGCGAGGGGACCTATGATGTCTACTGCCACCCTACTGAATGGTTCTTCAATGATGGGCAGAGACCGTAGTCGGGCTTTGTATCTGTCCCCTCTCTTGCCTACCCTTTGGCAGGTATCACAGGTCTGGCAATATCGCCTAACATCCTGGGAAATACCTGGCCAAAAGAAATTTTGGGTCAGCCTGTGCTTGGTACGACTGATGCCTAGGTGTCCAGACAGGGGGATATCATGGGCTATGCGTAACAGCTCTAACCTATACTTTCGAGGCACTATTAGCTGTTTAATGGGTAAAGGTATGGACCCGGACACTACCTTCTCTGCGTGCCGGTATAGTAGTCCTTTATCCCAGATATATCTTTACCCCTCCAACCCTGCTTGATCTTTATCAATGCGGTCTTTATATACCTGTAATGAGGGATCTAGGGCCACTTCTGACCCAAACTCTATAGAATTGGCCCATGGCATGACAGGGGGTAGGGGAGGGTCATTGCTTACCTGAGCCTCAGAGTGATCGGATGGTGCTGTGGTGCGAGCCTGTTGTCGGGTCACAATCGGGTATGCCTCTTGTATGGTGGGCTGTGGAACAAAAGCTGAAGTCAGCTCCCCCAAGTCGTTGCCCAAAATCACATCCGCTGGCAAGTCTTGCATCATCCCCACATATACGTTCCCGTGCCCCGCTCCCCAATTCAAGTGCACCTTGGCACTTTGTAAATGGCTCCCCCGGCCACCCGCACAGCCACACAGTCCCCCGTGAGCTTGGGCTTGGGTACCAGATGACTTCGTACTAGGGTTAGGGTGGCCCCAGAGTCACGAAGTCCTTGTACTTTTCTCCCCTCCATGTGTACTTCCTGGCGGTGCCCTTGGCGGTTATCGGAGGCGGCCTGGATGGGGTTCACCTCGTGGAGGGTGCAGAGTGGTTCCTCCAGGGTTATACCCAGCTCCAGATTCTGGTAAGATTCGGCCTGTAGACAATGGACTGCGGCACGGTTGCTTGGGGCTGTGTTATTCCAGCTGGGTCGAGGCCGATTCCGTGGGCAGTCTCTCTGAATGTGCCCCTGTTGGTTGCAGGTATGGCACCGGATTGGTGGACATGCTGAATACCTGGGGGGTAGGAATTCTGGCTTACCCCTTGTCGCTGGTGAATTGTGGGGCCCCCTGGAGTGCTGGTTGTTGTAGGGGGGATGGCGGCTTTGGTTGTTACGGGTTGATCTCTCCGATTGTCCTGGAACTCGTCTGCCATGTTAGCCACTTCCTGCAGGGTGTGTGGCTTTCTGTCCCGAATCCAGTTTTGCAGATAGGCAGGGACGCCATTGAAAAATTGCTCCAGTACCATTAGCTGGAACAGACCCTCCAATGTATCAACTTGGGCGGCCTCCAGCCACCCCTTTGCAGCTCGTTGCAGCTGGTGCGCCCATTCCACATGAGTGTCTTTGGTGGGTTTCTTAATGTCCCGAAACTTCCTTCGGTACGCCTCTGATGTGATGGCATACCGGGCTAGAATGGCCCGTTTCACCTTATTGTAATCCCTATTATCCTCATCTGGTACTGCCCGGTACGCTTCAGCGGCTCACCCAGATAATCTCCCTGCTAGTAGGGGTACTCTGTCTGCATCGTTAATCTCATGCAGCAAACACAGTCTCTCGAAGTCCTGTAGATAGTCGTCAACGCCACCGTCCGCCTCCACATAGCTTTTAAAGGCTTGATATGGGATTTTGGCTTTCCCTGGGAAATTATGGACTGGCGTTGCGGCTCTTTCCCCGGCTTGCTGGTTCCCTGGGGTTCTCCTGGACATGATGTACTCCTGTACATCACCGAAAAGCCTGTCAACCATCTCTGCAGATGGGGGTGCAGGGAATAGAGCCATTCGTGCTTGGAATTCGGCTGTAAATTCGTGTGTTTCTCTCTCCATTTGATGTGCTGCAGCAGCTGCGGCTCTGTCTCCTTCCATGAGCTCTGTAATTAGGACAACCTTTGCCTTGTTACTGGCGATTGCTCCTCTGGCTTCCAGCAGCTCCTTTAATGTGCTCCGTTTTAGCAGGGCGTAATTTGTTCCCATTCACCGGCTGTTCGTGGGGTTTATTCGAAAGTGCTAATTCCCGAATGACCGTTCCTTGATTCGTTTAAAAATCTGCCGAACGTTGCTTTGCTGTGTAAATTCGAATCCCGTCGCTTGCCACCAATTGTAACGGATCGCCTGGCACCCCGACTGGGTACCTTCGTTGAAAGATGCTCCTAGCGCTTCCTGAGGACTCCAAGCACTGCAGCAGACACCACAATCACCGAACCAGAGAAGCGTATACCTTCTCTCAAGCATATGAATGCTGTAGACAGTTGAATAGGAACCATACGAATAGGTTTACTCTCCTAGCAGTCAAACTGGAACAGCATACAATAAATCCTTCCCCAATAATGAGACGACACTTCACTTTGAGGGTTAAAACAGGAACTCCCTGTACTGTCACATACAGTCTCTTTTATTCCCAATCCACAAACATAGTACAGCCCACAGGGCGTTACAAAACAGCCAATCAATCCATACAATACACCCAGACACTCCCACACAAAATCCTCCCCACTGAACACAATGGGTAATCTAATTATCACAGCCAGAGAAATACAGTTTCATAAAAGACATCACAGGGACCCCAAAACATGCAATAACCCCATAAAAAGTATATCCTTGGAACTGGGGAATCTGGGTGAACCACATAGCCAAAATTCACCCAGATCCGTTCAGTACTTTGGAAAATACAGTTTAATGCAGATTCTGCAGAACATATACAGGCTAAATAAAAAACAATCACTGTATAATGTGTCCCCTGCTGTATAGTCCAAAACCACCGCACGATGTCTCTGTGCAACAAATACTGGCGAGATGGCACCGTGTTGAAAAGTCCAAACAGTGTCTGGGAGTTAAATTGGCCGCCATCCATTGCTCTCACCATGTGCTTCTGATACAGGAAATGGTGGCCACCCAGTAACTCCACAGTATGTCCCCAGATGGTTCTTAAAAGGGCCAGCAGCAGCACAACACAAATCCATCATGCCCAAACCATGTCCCTAAAGGGCAATACATTAACAGTGCATTACATTACACGCTATAACATACAATAGGAACCCCATACCGGCAACCCTTAAAGAGACAGTACAAAATAATGTCCAAGTGGCTAGGTTTGCCACAGTCAGAATACAAATATAAAGGTGTTGACACTAGTGGGACACATGTGGTCTGAATTTTCTCAAAATAAAACATGTGTGGGGAAAAAAACAAACCAACAAAAAAAATATAATATTTTGACCTAGGTTTGTAAAATGGTAAAATATTACTGGACCTTAGGGAGACCAGGTTTAACTATCATAATGAATCAGGGCTAATACAAGATATGTATAGATTTAAACTAACAAGGCAAGGGAAAACCAAAATGATG
The DNA here is from genome assembly GCA_933207985.1 of Pelobates cultripes. Lineage (NCBI taxonomy): Eukaryota > Metazoa > Chordata > Amphibia > Anura > Pelobatidae > Pelobates > Pelobates cultripes. The sequence goes on from OW240916.1 coordinate 233,910,653, forward strand.
AATCAAAACACAAGCAAGGTCAGGGAAAAAAAAAAAGAAGCCAGGAACCAGACTAGACTAATGAGCCAGGACAAAACAAAAAAGTCAACAGGGCCAAAACACATAAGGTTCAGAAACCACAAAAAGGTACCTGTCCAAACGCTAAGGGAGTTTAAGAGTTGTGCTAAGAGCTTTCTTTTCTACTGTTACAGGTAAGATTCATCTGTAGGAAAAGGTTACTGATTGCACAAGGTTTGAATTCCTGTTGGTAATTATAAGGCATTTGATTTGATTAAGCTAGTTACTTGCTGTTGATTGCTGGTTAATTAGCTATTGTTTGCAAATAAGCAGAGGCCTACCCAGGTGTTAAACATTCCTAGTGGGCGGTGATTTTAGGAGTTATATAAGGCCTGGTTCCATTAGCTTGTCTAATATAGCTTGGTGCTACTTCTAAGTGCTGTTTCTAAGTGTGTAGTTGGAGATATTCTGGAGAGTGCTGTTTCTAAGTGTGTAGTTGGATATATTCTGGAGAGTGCTGTTTCTAAGTGTGTAGTTGGAGATATTCTGGAGAGTGCTGTTTCTAAGTGTGTAGTTGGATATATTCTGGAGAGTGCTGTTTCTAAGTGTGTAGCTGGAGATATTCTGGAGATAACCTGGAGGTAATCTGAGGTATTCAGGAGGATAAAGAAAAAAGTTAAGATTTGTTAGATTTAAATTATTCTTATAATTGGAATGGCAGGCTTAGTTCAGTGTAACAACTGCTATGCATTTGTTTCACGTTCCACTTTTTGGAGGTTTGGTTGTTGTCTAATCTGTAGACAGTTCTCTATCTTGCGGCAGGAGATTGTATTTTTGAAGTCTGAGATTTGCAAATTATCTGGTGAAGAAACTCAGACTGGAACTGCTGCAAAGCCACTGCCGCAGAGACATGCTAGGAAAGGCAGATGGATTACTGTAGGATCTGGTAGACTTAGAGTTGTGGATAAAAGGCATTTTGCACAGTCTGTTGCTCTTCATAATTCATTTTCTGCACTTTCAGAGTGTAATGGTGTTGTGGAGAGAGGCACTGAGGCTAGTGGTGTTGTGGAGAGAGGCACTGAGGCTAGTGGTGTTGTGGAGAGAGGCACTAAGACTAGTGGTGTTGTAGAGAGAGGCACTAAGCTAGTGGTGTTGTGGAGAGAGGCACTAAGACTAGTGGTGTTGTAGAGAGAGGCACTGAGGCTAGTGGTGTTGTGGAGAGAGGCACTGAGGCTAGTGGTGTTGTGGAGAGAGGCACTGAGACTAGTGGTGTTGTGGAGACCGGCTTGGAGACTATGGTGAGGCCTAATAGAAAGCAGTTGTTGTTGGGGATTCCATTATAAGAGGTGTGGAGATGGACAATGGTGGTCTTGTGAGGTGTCTTCCCGGAGCTACTGCTCACAGAGACAGGAGACGTATCTGTAATATTGTTAAGCAAGCAAAGCAGGAAGGGAATTGGATGTACTTGTCCATCTAGGGACAAATGACTTGGCTTGCAATGAGGTTTCAGAGGTTAAGGAAGTTTTTAGTGTTTTTGCCAATGATATACGGCAGGTTGTTTCCACACTGTCATTCTCTGAAGTTCTGCCTGTGCATAACACTCAGAACGACAGGCGGATGCGTATTAGGGACTTTAATTTGTGGTTTGGTGAATGGTGTCGGGAGCAAGGATTTGGCTTTATTTCTCATGGTAGCTCTGTTTGGAATGGAGATAAGCTGTACAAAAAAGATGGTTTGCATCTTTCTCAAAAGGGAACAAATGTTCTCAGTGAGCAGTTCAGAGGTTTTGCTAGGATGTATTTAAACTAGGAGGGGGGCAAAAGGGTGATAAAACATCAATCCAATTGTCCCCCAAAACAAGGACAGAAGGTGCCTGTAGCAAGTGTGTTAAAAAATGATAAGCTTAGAGTCATGTCTACAAATGCTCGCAGTTTAGGGAATAAGATCCATGAACTTGTGGCAATAATGGCAACTGATAGTGTAGATTTAGTCGCTGTTACTGAGACATGGTACAATGAGAAAATGACTGGGACATAGCAATACCAGGGTACTCTTTATATAGGAAAGATAGGGAAGGCAAGAAAGGGGGAGGGGTGGCCTTGTATGTGAAGGATAGCATAAAATCTAGCCTAATAAAAGTTAGTGAGGCAAACATAGAGTCCGCTTGGGCTACGTTAGAATTTGGTAATCACACAGTAACTCGTGTAGGTGTGATTTATAGGCCCCCAGGACAAATTGAAGAGTTAGATAATCTACTAGTTGAGGAAATAGCTAAAATGACAATGAAGGGGGAAGTTATCATCATGGGTGACTTTAATCTTCCTGATGTAAATTGGAAAACAAAATTAGCTACTTGTGCCAGGAGCACACATATTCTAAACTCCCTACTGGGATTGTCTCTAAAACAAGTTGTTGAGGAGCCAACTCGTAAAGAGGCCATACTAGATTTAGTGTTAACAAATGGAGATTTGGTATCAGATGTTACTGTAGGTGAAAGTTTAGGATCCAGTGATCATCAGTCAGTATGGTTTAATATAAGAACAGTGACTAAGTCACACCACACAAAAACAAAAGTTTTAGACTTTAGAAAAACAGACTTTTCTAAAATTAGAATATGGGTAGAGGAGTCATTATCAGACTGGAGCAATTTAAATGGAGTCCAAGAAAAATGGGATTATTTAAAAGTTGCACTATTGAAGGCAACAGAAAATTGCATTAGGCTTGTCAGTAAAAGCAAAAAATTCAAGAAACCACTGTGGTACTCCGCAGATGTGGCCAAAATAGTTAAAAACAAAAAGTTAGCATTTAGGAATTATAAAAAAAACCAGAGTGAGGGAGACAAAATGATCTATAAGATTAGGCAGAAAGAGGCTAAGCAAGTTATAAGAGCTTCCAAATCACACACAGAAGAGAAAATAGCACAGTCAGTAAAAAAGGGGGATAAAACATTTTTTAGATACATAAATGAGAAAAGAAAAGTAAAACAAGGATTAGTTAGATTAAAAACAAAAGAAGGAAGGTATGTAGAAGAGGATAAAGGTCAGGCTGACTGCCTCAATGAATATTTTTGTTCTGTATTTACAGAAGAAAATGAAGGAAAGGGACCTCAGTTGAGAAAAAGGATAAATGAGTCATTTATTACACATGAGTTTACAGAGGAAGAGGTTCTATTTCAACTGTCAAAAGTAAAGACAAATAAGTCAATGGGACCTAATGGAATACACCCAAAGCTATTAAAAGAGCTTAGTGGTGTACTAGCAAAACCATTAACAGATTTATTTAATCAATCATTGTTAACAGGAGTAGTCCCAGAAGATTGGAAGTTAGCGAATGTTGTGCCCATTTACAAGAAAGGTAATAGGGAGGAGTCGGGCAACTATAGGCCAGTAAGCCTTACTTCAGTAGTGGGGAAAGTGATGGAAACCATGTTAAAGGATAGGATTGATGAACATCTAAAAACACATGGATTTCAAGATCAGAGACAACATGGGTTTACTTCAGGGAGATCATGCCAAACTAATCTTATTGATTTTTTTGATTGGGTAACTAAAATTATAGATCAGGGTGGTGCAGTAGACATTGCTTACCTAGATTTCAGTAAGGCTTTTGACACTGTTGCACATAGAAGGCTTATCAATAAACTGCAATCTTTAAGTTTGGATTCCAATATTGTTGAATGGGTAAGGCAGTGGCTGAGTGACAGGCAACAGAGGGTTGTAGTTAATGGAATATATTCGAAGCTTGGACTTGTCACCAGTGGGGTACCTCAGGGATCTGTACTTGGACCCATTCTCTTTAATATTTTTATTAGTGATATTGCAGAAGGTCTTGATGGTAAGGTATGTCTTTTTGCTGATGATACTAAGATATGTAACAGGGTTGATGTTCCAGGAGGGATAAGCCAAATGACAAATGATTTAGGTAAACTAGAAAAATGGTCAGAATTGTGGCAACTGACATTTAATGTGGATAAGTGCAAGATAATGCATCTTGGACGTAAAAACCCAAGGGCAGAGTACAGAATATTTGATAGAGTTCTAACCTCAACATATGAGGAAAGGGATTTAGGGGTGATTATTTCTGATGACTTAAAGGTAGGCAGACAATATAATAGAGCAGCAGGAAATGCTAGCAGAATGCTTGGTTGTATAGGGAGAGGTATTAGCAGTAGAAAGTGGGAAGTGCTCATGCCATTGTACAGAACACTGGTGAGACCTCACTTGGAGTATTGTACACAGTACTGGAGACCGTATCTTCAGAAGGATATTGATACCTTAGAGAGGGTTCAGAGAAGGGCTACTAAACTGGTTCATGGATTGCGGGATAAAACTTACCAGGAAAGGTTAAAGGATCTTAACATGTATAGCTTGGAGGAAAGACGAGACAGGGGGGATATGATAGAAACATTTAAATATATAAAGGGAATCAACACAGTAAAGGAGGAGACTATATTTAAAAGAAGAAAAACTACCACAACAAGAGGACATAGTCTTAAATTAGAGGGACAAAGGTTTAAAAATAATATCAGGAAGTATTACTTTACTGAGAGGGTAGTGGATGCATGGAATAGCCTTCCAGCTGAAGTGGTAGAGGTTAACACAGTAAAGGAGTTTAAGCATGCGTGGGATAGGCATAAGGCTATCCTAACTATAAGATAAGGCTAGGGACTAATGAAAGTATTTAGAAAATTGGGCAGACTAGATGGGCCGAATGGTTCTTATCTGCCGTCACATTCTATGTTTCTATGTTTCTAAGTAGGACCAGGACCTTGCATCATGTTTTCATTAAAATTGTGCAGGTACAGTGTGTCAAAATGGATGCCAACTAATAACAGATAAAAAGGAGCGAAGGTCCAGGCTTGTGTAATTTTAGGATTAATTAAGGCCAGAAAAATAACACTCAGGCTGGTTGGCTGAGACTAAGGCAATATTGATGCTGGAGCAACTTTCAAAATTGGTCTTTAGAAAAGTCTCACTGAAAAGTGCTAGAGCATCCTGATTAGCTAGGCTGCTTCCTGGTCAGTAATGGGTGAATTTTTGAGAGTATAGCCACTTCAATTTGAAGAATCTTTTTGATAGTTTATTATTTTGGATTGCTTGTCTAAACATATATTAGTGAAATGCATTAACATAAAGAAAAGAATTCCAGCCTCCAGGGCCACCAACCCAGTAATTTAAAATTTCCTAGCATTAATATCTGCATGTCCTTTATTAACCGATGTTAGATTATTTCACAACCACCTGTTTCATAGATAACTGTAAAAACAGCTTAAAGAACTGTGCGCCAAAGATCATTTAACATAAAATGGAACTCCAGTTAAAAGAAATGTTGTAGTGTCAGGATTACAAATGTATATTCCTGACACTATAGGTCTAATTGCACCCTTATTTGTTATCCTTATGTGGGATTGCCATATTTAAGGATACCAAATTATGGAGCCATCTGCTAAACACATACACATGAATATACAGTACCACAGACACACACACACAATCACAGACCCAGCTGCGACTGGGCCTGTCACTCTAGGTGGCCCAGCTGCCCTATGGACCCCTGCGACCGGGTGCCCGTCGGCCATGTGTTGCGGCCCTGGTTCACGCGGTATGACCGCTGGGGTGATGCATTCAGGGGCCCATCGGGTGGCCCATGCAGTTATGGCCACCCGATGCTATGTGTTTCCAGGTGGCCCAGAACAGTTTTCGCATCAAGGGCCGGTGGTTTCTAATTACGCATCTGCACAAACCTATACACACACATAACTACAGACACACACATACAATGATAGACCTATAAGCACAAATCACAAATACACACACACAATAACAGACCTACACACACACATAATCACAGATGTACACACACACACACACACACACAACTACAGACCTCACAGACACTATCACAAATACACACACATACCTATACACACAGTCACATACATACACACACAAACACACACAATCACTGTCAAAATATACACAAAAATTACATTCATACACTTTTAATACCTAATAGGTCCACCCAGCCTCCCTACATTGCTCTAGGAGTGGATCCTCTGTCCGTGGTGGCTAGCGGTTGCTGCTGGGCTGGGATCTAACTCTGTGCCTGTCCTGCACGGATCCCTCGCGGGGGCCCAGTACTGATGCCGATGCCAGAATGACGTCATATCCCAGCAGCCGGCTCACTGCAAGGCGCGCAAGGGAGCTGTGCAGGAGGAGCACAGTATGTAAACACTCCCTGCAGCCCGGACAGCTACCAGGAGGGTACTGCTAGTGGGCGGTGGGTTGGACAATCGTTGGCTTAGAGCATTAGCTGATGCTCTTAGCCATTTGGCGGACCCCTTGGCTGAGGGACCTGCTGGAGTGTTTCTTTAAAAAGCAAACACTCTTTAATAAGCAAACATGAGTGTTTAAATAAACCAAGTAGGAAATAGTATGAATTATCTCTACGGTCTTTAACCTGATCTCAATTGCTTTAGTAAAAAAAACATGAATACTTCTGCCAACATATTTGCACAATACATATTTAATTTGCAGAATAATGAACCCAGATCACCTGGTGAATAATTTTGTTGCCAAAATGTTAAACTAGCATGGACCTGCCTTGATGGTTATAAGGCTGATCATCTTGAGAACACAGCCACGTCCCCAGAGGATAGCAAGCACTAAACATTTCATGAAAGAGGATATAAAGAGTATAAAAAGGTAACATTGAAAATATAAAGTAGGCAGAAGAGAAAGAAAAAGCAAGTAAAAAGTAAAAAAAAAAAAAAAAATGATGGGATATCACTGTGTAGAATCACAAAATCAATAAGGGATTGTGCCATAGCGCAAAAGAGGTGATTAACCATAAATTATAACCATATCTGGAAATTCTACAAACAAGCCAAGAGATCCGTTCAAATAGCTTCTCATCATGATTTTGTATGTAGTGCTCTCAGCAAAAAGCAATAAAGAAATGTTTTAAAACGTGTGTCCTCATGTGAACCCTTATGTTTTGGAACTTAGAAATATCCTTCAATTATTTCAGCTATATTTAAGCCACCACTGCTGTGATTGTGACATAAAACCAACAATTGAGAAGCTCAAACATCTGATTTAAGGAAGAATATTCCTAATTCAGCTATTTTGGCCTAAATTTTGCAATTTACTTCCTTGCTTTGTGTGCTTTTCTTTTACTCATGTTTTTAAAAAAATAAGGTGACAGACAATATGCATTCCTTGCAACAGTCATGACACGGCTGGCTCTCTTCAATCTCATTAAAGACTTGGGTGCTACACTTCTATAACACCTGACTCCACCCAAGCAAGTTTTTTGGCAATTTGCCCTTCCTGTGGACACTTTCCCAAGCAAAGAAAACCTCATCTATGCCGGCATCTGAACGGAGTGATGTCACATCAATATAAACACTCAGACAGGCTGTGAACCATACAACATGTGGCCATCAAGGCCATTTGTTTAGTAAGTACAGAAATTGTCAGCAACTAGGTAATTCCTGACCGTAGGGGTTTACGAACCATTATTATGAGGATCAGTGAGCTGCACATCTCTTGATCTTTTGATATGTGCTGCAAGGCACCCTTTATCTCAACAGCACCGTTGTGAAAGTGAAAAAATGGCAGGGACCAGAACTTTGCTTGTTTCAGCATGAAAACATCTCAATCTAGCACTAGCAAGACAAAAAACACCGGCGTAGTGAAGGCCTACAACAAACTCAGTAATGAGATTTCTGTGTCTGTTACAAAGTTTTTTTTATAATAAGAAGAGACTTTTGTTTTTTTTTGCAGATAAGTAAAGGAGTCTAGCTGGACCAAAGCATGAAGCATTGAATAGGATTGCTTCCCGAACATATACTGTAACCGTGGAAGTGTGTAGAAGCCAAACACAGAGAGATGGACACAGGTATTCAGGAAGTAAGAGGCCTTTATTCACTTACCGATCGGGTCTCAGATGGACTAACGTTCCACAACAGATCTGAGCCCAGAACACATGGAGTACATTCCTTATATAGCAATATAGCTCCTCCCATAAATAGCTACACCCACACATACCCTTAACCAATCAATAAACAGAGTCTGGACTTTCTCCTTTGTTTCGGATGAGCCATGTGGTCAGACCGGATGAGCAAGGAGTGTGATTTCAGTTCCTACATGACTGCACATGCTCAGTACATTGATGACAGTATCTTAGCTACGTCTAACTAACTAACTGATACTACAAACACATGTACCTACATATACCACGTGGCAATCTTGGCCTACTAAACTTCTATTTTACTGGAATTCCATCACAATACAATTTAACTAGACAATAAAAGAGTAAAGAAAAGTAATGTAATTAACCTCCTGAAGCGGGGGATAACCCCTAGTGAGACTGGTCACTATGGAATAAATGAAAAAAAAAAAAAAGAACTGCCAGGAGAGAGCGAGAAATAACTGTATCGCTGGTGAAGTGGCAAATATCAACCAATAGGCTAGGTATTTCTAAAAATAAAACTTAACTTTTAATATAGCGATTAAGTGGTGGAATAAGTCACCACAACAAAAAGAAAAGGAAAACAAAATTCAAACAGAAATAATAATGTACATATTTACAAAACAATTATCCTGAGTGTAGCTATAATGTCTGTATTTGGAAATCTGGTAGTTCTACCCAAATATAGGGATAATGAATACAGAGTAAGGTAGTACAGGCTGTAGCTTTATTTGAATTCAGGATAAAAAAAAAAAAAAGCACCACCATCATCTGTAGCAGACCAGCAGTATAAGGAGAATAGAAAAAAAAATCTAACTCTAAACTCCAAACAAAGGGATAAGGGGACGTCTCCCTCCATTTTAGAAAAAAAAAAAAAAAAGTAGTATTTCATAATGTGCAGTACTACAATAAGAATACTAAGATATCAGAAAATGCTTATAACACAGGCTAAATGGCCTTGCTAGAGACAGTGCAACTAAAAAAGTCCTGCAATGAAGTGGGAACAAAAAAGTAGCATTGTATTAGCTAATAGTCGCTGCCAAACAATGTAGCCAATACATGCCTCTATCAATAGGGGTGATAGCAGGGAGAGGTAAAGTAAATACTAATTCTGTGCCTTCAAGGGCATCCATTAACCCAGAAAGCTGGAGATTGTAATAATAGCCATTTTTTTCACCAATATATGGTAACAGGTGTTAGTGAATTTCTTTAAACGTCATTATAAGCCGAGCATGAGCTCACTCGTGATAAAGTGGCTATAAAGTGTGCTTGTCAGAACCCCTGATGAGCCAGATTGGCGAAAAACTTAAATTTTTTAGAAATACCTAGCCTATTGGTTGATATTTGCTAGTAATTTCTCGCTCTCTCCTGGCAGTTCTTTTATTTTTCTCATTTATACAATTTAACTATTTTATTTCTTTTTAATTTAAACAAATGGCTTTGATGTCTTTTGTAACACGTAATTGAAACAAAAACAGGGTTATTTGTTAAAGGATCACTATAGTGTCAGGAAAACAAACTCTTTTTCCTGACACTATATAACCCTTAGGTTTCCCCCACCCTCAGGGCACCCCTCCCGCTGTGTCCCTCGGCCCTGGTGACCTCTCCTCCCCCTCCGACATCAGCTCCCAAGTGGAGCGGAAGGCGCATACACGGCCAGAGTCGCACGTGCATTAAAAACGCCCATAGGAAAACATTTCTCAATGCTTTCCTATGGACGTTCTGCATGCTGAATGCGATTTTCGCATACAGTGTCGCAAAAGCGCCTCTAGCAGCTGTCAGGAAGACAGCCACTAGAGGCTGGATTAACCCTGCAATGTACACGGAGCAGTGTCTTTGAAACTGCTATGTTTACATCTGAAGGGTTAAAACCTGGGGTACCTGGCACCCAGACCACTTCATTGAGCTGAAGTGGTCTGGGTGACTATAGTGGTTCTTTAAATAAGAATTCAAAATTAAATTCAAAGTGAATTTCAAATTTAAAGGGTTACTCCAACCACCATGACCATTTCAGTAATTTGAAGTGGTCATGGTGGTAGGAGTTAGTATGTGGAGAGTATTAGCTTAAAATACTGCACATACTGAGATATGTGTAAAAGTGTGCTGGGGGCTAGTTCCACCCCGAGCACAAATATCAATGTTAATTCTGTGTATTAAAAAAAGTCTGTGGTCAGCGCTGATGGACATACAAATCTTCCCCTTTCAGGCAGCAGCTAGCTCTCTCCTCCTACTCTTCCATCCATTCTCAATTCCCTTCCTCCTACTCTTGCCGGTGAAATTGTCCAATCATAGCCTTCTGTATGGGAAGACTGTAATTGGACTGCACACAGGCCACCCTATGATGTCAGTGCCAGGATCTTCGCCTGGTGCTGGATTCGAGGTGAGAAAAACCTTGTTTTACTGCAAATTAAGGAATGGGACCTTCTCTACAATGCCCAATAAGGCATATTACACCTCTCAACAGTGTAAAAGCAAGCCTTTAGGGCCAGAGTAGCTCAAGTGAAAAGATAGCTGACATTTTCAACACTCTGGCTATTTTTACTTTAGATTTGAAATTCACTTTGAATACTTACTTTAGTGGATAATCCTGTAAATCCCTCTGCTAACCAAACCAGATACAGGTTTATATTGGCTTTTATTTCTTTTCCTCATTTTACAGATCTGAATAATTATACTATGGTATTGGAATAACAGCAATTCTATGAACATGTCATTAAAAGAACACTCCAGGCACCATACCTTAATCTCAATGAAGTTGTTGTGGTTCTTAGAGGTCCTTTTGGGAAAACAGCACTTATCAGCTCTGCCCCTCTCCTTCCAGTTATGAACCTTTAATGAGATTAACTTGTTATGGTGCCCAGAGTCTTCCTTTAAATCCAAACATTTTAAATGTGCCTACCAGTTTTAAATGCTATGATTATTAAAGGGACAAACCATACATTTAAATTTTACCTATTTAAAGTGCAATTTATCCAAATTCTTCATAATTCCACAGGTGTGGTTTTGCATCACTCCATTACCTCTTCATAGCAACATGTTTTGTGGAAATCCAGTAGTGGGAAACATACTTGGGAAAGTGTCTTCTTTGGCACTTTCCCTACAAATGAATTAAGAAAATTGAGCTAATGTCATAATTGCAGTCAGGGACAATAAGCTGAGGTATGTTATTAGTGGTGTAAGTTTGTTGTTGTGTGCCGAAACCAACGCTTGGTTAGGCCTGTAAAGGGGGGCAAAAAATGTAAAAGGTTAATGCAAGATACGTGTTGATATAAACTTATAATATCTGCCTCAAATATGTCTCTGGTAGAGGCATCTGGTTTATGCAGATAATTTGTCTCGGTCACTGATGATGCGTACTGGGATGTTTGCTGGGGGCTGTTGAAGCCGCACATATTGTAAAGGAGTGAACTGAAGATTGTTGAGTTGTATGCATGCAGAGTTAATATTCCAAGCTAGTTAAGGAAGAGGGGGCAAAAAGAAGTAAACGCTAGAGTGGTGTCGATCGTATACAGATCAACGATTGGTACGCTAAAGGGAATGTATAAATAACTACCAGAACTCTGGTATAGGAACGGATGCCGGAAGTAGAAAGTGACGTGTATGCCAGCAATCACAGAGGAGCCAGTCCAAAGCGAAGCCCTGGAATTTAGGGATTTGATGAGACGATTGACAGTTGTGGGAGGGCAGGGGAAAATATGTAAAATTGTGAACGAGTGAAAGCATCAGCTGTAATGTAGGGATAGTTCGGTATGTGGGTGCGAACAAGCTAAAATATAAATCCGCCATCATCGCCAGTCCAGACAAATCCTAAGTAACTAAAATTGATAGTGGGGGGACCAGGCTAAACCCGGTTACTGTGTAGCTGAGCTGCGTTCATCCGATTACCCTCTTCATGGAGACCCTGAATGTGCGCGATGTTCATAATACAGTGGCTGGGGTTGTGACTAGGTTAGGGTAGGTTTTACTCCACTGCGGGCCACTATTCATAGGCCGCAGACAACAAGGTCATCATGAGATTGTGGGGAATGAAACATGGCTTCCCCGTTCGAGTGTACGTTTAACCACATAAATGGGTCTGCGTGAGCTCGTGTGTTAGGAGTCACAGCACATTTAACTGGGGAGGTAGTGCACAGCAAGTTCACAGAACCAAGAAGAGACTTGAGATCCCAATGGGAATAGGCATCATTACCACAAAAATTCCATGAAACTGTAATACTCTGGACCCCATGCGTGGGGACTGGATTGCGTCCAATATTGAGTCTAGTATACTAGAAAAAGGAGACTGTGGAGGGGCTTACATTTTAACTACAGACTGTAGAACACCTAGGAATGGAAACAAATCCATTAGAGGGAACAACGCTGGTAACAGGTTGGGGTTGACTAAGTTAGCAAGATTATACAGTACGGCTTACTGGACTGTAGTGGGGAATGGTATGGTTTACTTCCACGATCAGCCGTGATTGGGAATGGCTAGCTATATCTTACTTCATGGCTGAAGTACTTCTGGAGGATATAGTGGGAGTTCATGTCAGTAATCTTCTCCTAGTGCCAAGGTGTGAAACATAGTATATTAAACAAATAATGAAACATGTGATTGACTTGCCAATGTTAGTGTAGTCCTACATCAACTGGCTGCTAGCTAAGTGCCGGATGGCTAAAAAATTAGATGAACTAAATGGAAGGTGAGGCCCTGCTAGTGCCAAGTGGCTTCGAGAGGCTCTAGCTATGATTTGGGCCGTGGGCACGGAGGTCACCAAACAAGGCTGCAGGAATGTTGGCCTCTCGGTGAAAAGTCAAAGATTTAAATAAGTGGCTGTGACAGGTGAGGCCCTAACCAATAACCTTTAGAGGTTGAAGCGAGGCTCTAGCTATGAGTTGGCCAGATGGACAAATACCTCCATGTGAGAATGGGTGTTGGCCTCGCGGGACAGAATTATATTTATACTAGAATATGGTCCGCACCTATACAGCCAGTTAATCTATCCCTAGGGAATGTAGGGGAATATAAATGTATTGGATTGATCTTGAGTATGTTGCAATGAGGTTTAGCTAGAGATAGGAATATCAGAAAGAGGGAATAAAAGACAAAGTGGGAATGCTAAAGGCAATATGAGAATAAGGTATAACATACCCGAGTAGTGGGTAAGGCTTAAAACGTCAACAACAGGATGATAACCAGGGCTAATAGAACCTGAATAATAAGGGAACCTATATGTATGAGCATGAACCTAGGCCAAATATATGGATAGGAAAGGAAGGTTCCCCCTATGTGCCCTTCCACAAGAAGGACCTGACATTTGTATGAGAAAGATGGAAAACTGGTATACTAGGAAGCAAAGTATGTGAGATGAAATAAGAGTCTTTAACAGGAAGTGTGGATGAAATGTGTAGTAAGGGGTTCTAGGTTCTCAGGTGTGCAGAGAGGGTTGTGTAAGAAAAAAAAGTCTGGGCTTAACAAGGTAGAGAGAACTAGTCACAACAACACCGTATGGAGAGACAACATAAATATGATAGTACCACTAGGTGCAAATGCTCTCCCTCCAGTGCCCAAACAACTATAAAATACACAAAAAGAGATTGCACACTATACCACCTCTAAGAAATATATAAATGCTTTTTATTGAACCAAAAAAGTTATACATACATAAAGCAGAAAAACAAAGTAACAATAAATAGGCAAATAAGTAAACAATAATAGTTACCAAAATTTCACAAGCCTACTATGACAAAAACACAAGCCACCAATACCCCCAACGTTTTGACACCTACATTGTTACTTTGTTTTTCTGCTTTATGTATGCATACCTTTTTTGGTTTAATAAAAAGCATTTATATTTTTCTTATAGGTGGCTCTTTTAAACTTTTTAAATAATTTTACATGGAAATCTAATTTTATATTGGTGACATGCGACGTTCAGTCACTATATACCATTATACCTCATGATATAGGCTGCCAAGCTGTAAAAGATATTTTAACTAAAGAAGGGAAAATTGCTGGTCAACAAATAGAGTTTATCTTAGAAGGTATTAATATTATTTTAAATAATAATTATTTTTGGTTTTTAAATTCTTTTTATCTGCAAAAAAGAGGCACTGCTATGGGGACCAGGTTTGCTCCCAGCTATGCAAACTTATTTATGGCTGACTGGGAGTCAGAAGCCATTTTTAGTAATCATGCGTGGAGAGCGAACCTGGTTTCCTTTTTTAGATATATTGATGATCTTTTTTTTTATCTGGGATGGAACCGAAGAAGCCCTAAATTCTTTTATCACTAATCTTAATCTTAATAACAGAGGTATAATCCTCACCCACGAATTCAGTAGAGAAAAAAATCAACTTTTTAGACCTTGACATTTTTATAGAAAATGGTAAGGTACATACAAAAACCTTTTTTAAAAAGGTTTGTGTCAACACTGCTATTGACAAAAATAGCTGTCATTACCAACCATGGTTAGACAGCGCCCCAAAAAGTCAAATACCTAGACTTAGGAGGAATTGTTCAGAACTTAGAGACTTTGAGATACAAGCGAACCTCCTAAAAGATAAATTTGTTGAAAAAAATTATTCAAAAATAGAATTAGAAACTACTATCATGGAAATTCAAGAGAAAGATAGAAATGAACTTTTAAAATATAAACCCAAAACCACGGACACAGAAATGCCTTTACCGATTATTTTTAATTTTAATAATAAGAGTAATAATGTTAAAAAAGTTATAAAAAAACATTGGCACCTTCTAAAACAAGATGAATTATTAAATAAAATTATACCTGAACGCCCGAACATTATATTTAGGGGTGCCCAAAATTTTAAATCTATTTTGACCAATAATTTTACAAGAGAAAAAACTTTAAAAAAAAAAAACCCTATATCCTTTTTCCCACAAATTAAAGGGTTCTGCAAGTGTAAAATGTGTATTGTGTGTAAATCTACCAACCCTGATGTTCCTTCTAAAGTAATGGAATTTATATCAAAAAGGACAAACATGGTTTACAAAATAAATGATTTTATTAATTGTTCCACAAAAAATGTGATATATCTGCTCGAATGCCCTTGTGGCCTCCAATATGTTGGAATGACCACAAGGTGCTTAAAAATTCGTTTGAGCGAACACTGCAGAAACATTAAAAACGGATACCTAAATCATTCAGTATCCAAACATTTTATTATACATAACAAAGATCCTAAAATGTTGAAGTGTATTGCCATAGGAAAATGTATGGTTCCATGGAGGGGTGGAAATATTAAAAATATTTTAGGCAAAAAAGAGATGGAATGGGTTTATAAACTTCAAACTCTTGCACCTTATGGTCTGAATGTTGATTTTGATTTGTTTAATTTTTTATAAACATGTGCCTATCTTTTTAAACTGTTTTTATTTCTGTTCAATCATTCATTCATTTTTTCACCATTGCTTTGTTTCCTTTTAAGCTACCTGCCTGCTCCCACTATTGAGTGGGGTAGGCATGGTGCTGATTTTTATGATTTTTATTACTTTTATATTTATTTTTATATTTACTTATTATACCAATGTTTTTACTTATATTCCCTTCTTTCTTTTATATTATTCTATTTTCCCCTCCACTCTCTCTTCTTTTTGTCGGCTACAGCCCGCCTACTTTGTTGTTATTTGTGTTTCCATGACGACGGCTGCAGCATTGTGCTAGCCGTCGTCTACTCACTTCCTGATGACGACGGCCACTGCCGAGTGGGTGCCGCCGTCATCAGGACGCCCGCCCCTCTCTTCGACGTCAGCCGCACCACATGCGCGCTGACGCCGACTTTTCCTGCCCACTGGCGTCTGGCCTCACCTCCCATGCGTGCAGACGCCAGTTGCCAGTCCCCCCATATGACGCCGGCGGCTGCGCAGTGCCGGCCGGCGTCATACTACATATCCCATTACCCCCTTCGGTTCTGATGCCGGTCATGTGACCGTGCATCATATAATATATTTTATTAAATAAGGATCGTTTTTAATGTTCAATTATATATCTAGAATAGTTATTCTTATGTCTATACTTATGTACCTCTTTTTTATTGTTTTAACTGTGTTTTATCATATGTATTTTTTACTTGTAATCTGATTGGCTGTCCTAATTTTGGCGCCAATTTTTGAATTGTCTGTATATGCTATTTAAATGATCCACTGCCAGGTATCAGGTTCTCTACCCATATTGATAACGCCGATTGGCGAAACGCGTTTATGTTTTTTTTTATATTGTGTAATGTTATAATTAAAGTATATTTGGTAACC
This sequence comes from Pelobates cultripes, assembly GCA_933207985.1. Taxonomy (NCBI): domain Eukaryota; kingdom Metazoa; phylum Chordata; class Amphibia; order Anura; family Pelobatidae; genus Pelobates; species Pelobates cultripes. The sequence goes on from OW240916.1 coordinate 233,926,878, forward strand.
TTTTACTGTACCACTTATCTTTTTATACACATATATTTATTATTATTACCTGGCACTATTCGTTGGACTCCAAGCAATCCTAGGTGGGGATTATTCCACCAGCGCGATATATCAGGAGCAGTTGACCTGCTCCTGTCTTGTGAGTATCCACTTTTATTTTATTTTATATTTTATCTTAAGTTTTATGCAGAGAGCACTATTAGTTGTCTCTTTTTATTTGAGTATCTCCCACACTACGGAAGGAGGAGGCACGTGAAGGATAAGCATTCCATATCCCATAAGCGGGGATCTAAACCGCTGTACGCCCCTTACACCAGAGCAGGTTCTAGCTCTTGGAAATGTGAGTTTGCATTCAAGTCCTATATTTTAATTTCCGTTTTATTAAGATATACTACACCATTTGGGTTCTGTATTTGTTTTCATCTCTTACATACGAGACGGCCCATAAGGAAGATAGAAAGCAAGATTACTGTTCCGGACTAAATACTACGGACATTGCCAGATAAGATCTTCTTCCTTTTTTATTCATCAATTTTATCTGGACTCTTAATACTTTTTAAGTATTTCTTAAGCGCAGCCCTTTCCTTGTATTCTTTGTGTTTTATTCTAAGGGTTTTTGAGGGATTCCCTTATAGGGTTGCTGCTAAGTTGTGTTATTCAGCACTTACTCATTGTTTTGGTTTTATTAATATATTGCAGTAACAGTGGAGTGTATTAGAAGTGTATAAAACACACTCACATGGAGCAGAGCCATTTAGGACAGACTCAAATCTCTTAAGCAGGTGTGTTCTAAGGTGACACTAGGCCTTTTCTTTATTCTTAGGCAGGTATACACAGGAGAAAACACAGGAAACAGAAGCAGAAACCTCCTAAGTGAAGTACATTCCATGCAGTGAATATGTATTCAAATATTTACTGCTCACTTATTTAGCTAGAGCCTATGGAACCTGTCTCTAGGTATCAAGGCCTGTGCGCCTCGAAATGGGAACACAACCCTTCTTTTACAAAGAAGCAGGTACTGGTTGGGAGTCCACAATAGGATGATTTAGTCAAGCAACTGCAAAATTAAAAACAATAAAATAATATAAATACAATATTAGCAGAGTCCTACGTTGCTCCTTTTTCCCCAAGACGTGTTTTGCCACTGTGGCGGGTTTATCAATTGGTATAATTCTGCTTCTTCCATGCTGTTTTAAATCACCAGTGTGTGCTCCTACTGGTCCACAAGCCCACGATTCATCCAATCGCTAGCGCTGTCGTAAGGGGAAGTCATGGTCACATCTGTGACAGTGCATTGTAACCCAGCAATGAAGTGGTCTGGATTTCTGCCTATCGTGTTACTTTAAAAAGAAAACAACAAAAAAAAAAAAACACTATAGGGTCAGGAATACAAACGTGTTAAGTTTAAAAAAAAAAAAAAACACACACACACTATTCAGGTGTCCGGGGCCCCCTTGGATAAAAACTCACCTTTATTCCAGCATCATGCAGGTCTGCTGGCACTAGCCCCACGCCCAATCCGCCTCCATGGTAGAGATCATCAGAATTGACGATCTCAGCCCATGGGAAAGCTTTGGATTGGCTTTAATTGTCAATTCTGATGTTCTCAGGGGGGCAGAGGGGAAAAGTCAAAAACCATGTTGGCCAATCAGCATCTACTTAGAGATGCATTGAATCAATGCACCTCTATGGGGAAAGTAGTGTCCCAATGCAGAACGTGGAAATGCTGAAAAAGTCAGTGCTGCACAACCCTGGAAGCATCTCTAGTGGCTATCTGAGTGACTGCAATTGGGAGGTGTCCCTAGGCAGCCATGTAAACACTGTTTTTTTTTTCTGAAAAGGCAGTGTTTACATAAAAATGGCTGCAGGGACATGCTATATATATATCATAAAAACTACAATAAGCGGTAGTTCTGTTCTGGTGTCCCTTTACGGCTAAAATTATTCGGAATGTATATTTGTTATGCAATATCAAGAAAGAAAAAATGCAGTAAGAGCCACACTTAATTATTACTTTAGTTACACTCAATAGTGCAGAATGGAGTCTTATCCTTGTAGTATAGCTGTACTATGTGTACATTTTAGTTTTTTTCACTAAACAGTGAATTGTAAGAATCTGAACATTGAGGCCAAACTGTGCATTTCGCAGTTCAGTTTTTATTTTGTGAGAAAAAGTTATAAATTTCCATCTACAATAACCCCAGAAAAAAAATAAAGTGGAATCGCATGCACCCAGTAAGCCAATGAGAAATCCAAGCCTGAACTTCACAATGATGGATGGTTGAAAAATCAGTACCAGACCTGCCTAGCATGTACTGATGGTTATGAAACTTTCACCAAAATAAACTTTTGCAACATTTATCGACATACAGTAGCAGCAAAGTACTATGTTATCAAACATTATCTATAATGCACCTGTGCACATTAAACTGAACAAACTGAGATTAACCCATTAAATACAACGGACAGGTCAGCCAGGCTATAATATGAAGTTATGTGCTTTGCAATTGGTACCCACGTTAATGCATATTACCTGCTCCCACAATAAAGATCTTTGCTCCGCAGCTGTGAAAACAGTGCAATAGGGATCTGGATCTGATGTTATAGTTCAGAAAGCCAACCAGGCAGCCAATTTTTGCCAAACCAAACCAGACATTCAAAAAGTCTGGCTCATTATTCATCAGCATAGCCACTGTGTCCCCCTTTTTCAGTGATGAGTAGTTTATGAAGACCCTTGCCACCCTGTTGCTCCTCCTGTCCACATCACGGTAAGTGTATACTTGCCCCTGGTAGATCAAGAAGGCTTTATCGGGGATCCTCTGAGCTTGTTGAATAAAGCGATCCAGGACTGTGACCACGTTGCCTGTCCTCCTGTACATCTCAATCTGAATGCCATATTTCATAACTTTCAGCAGAAACTTCAAGTCAACCCACAGGTATGGAAACAACCTCTTCTGGAGGAAATAAAGAGCTGCCAGACCTGTCACAATCCCAGTTATCCAGGAGAGAGACATACTCTGCCAATAAGAGGGGGAAATTGATAATCTAAAAAAATAATCTAATGATATAATCAGCAAGTGGGACTGGAGAGGCGCACGTGAGTAGCTGCCATGCCTTCAGACTGTATTCACTAATCTGGAATAAGAGGCCAGCAATCCAGAGGATTTGTGTTTCAGACCGTTCAGGATGAATGCAGCAGAACTCCGAACAGAGTTTCTTGCAGCAAGATTGATGACAGTCACACAAAGTGTTACAAAAGATTCCAGAATCTTGTGGTGTGGGTGTGACTAAATTAGAATACTCTGTAACCAGCAGAGGAAATTCTTCGCTTTCTGTGACTTTCCCCGCCCCCTGTTTCTGACAGAGCAGAGCTTTACATCACTTGGTGAAAAGAGAAACTCTGTGATCTCAAGCCCATTTTTTCCCTATAGCCAGCCTCAGTGCAGAATGCTCAGCTTCAAATGGCTGCTGTGCTGTAACTTTAAGAAAAGGTGGGCAGGAACGTAGACAATGTGATGAGGATCCCTCCCCTTGTTTACTCTCAGAGCTTAGATAACCGACAGATAAGCGTTTGTACTAGGGTGGCTTATGAAAAGGCTTCCTATGGAGGGGAGGGGATAGCAAATTAGGATGGGGTATAGTCTACAAGAAGGTAGAAATGTGCTTTCCCCTGGTAGGGCTGTGTGCAGTAAGAGCACTGCAGTATGGGGGAAACTTTATTATAGAAACTCATTGCTTGGCTGGCATATAACGTGTGTACCTATAAGGCTGTCCTATGCATTACCAAATTGGTTTTGTACACACTGACCAGTCACAACAACAGAGGAAGCTGTCACGGGTGCAACCATTATGCTGTGTTATTCAGTAGTGCTGATTTATGTCATACCCATAATGCATTATTTTTTAGATTTAAAGGGACACTCCAGACCCCTAAAGCACATCAGCTTGCTAAAAAGCATGTGTGAAGACTGTCCTTTTTTTTTACATTTTGCAAATATCAATAGAAATTGACACTTTTATCAATTAACCTAACCAGCATTAGTATATATCATTGCACTAGTTACATAGCTGCAATGATGTGGGGTAGATTAGTGTATCCCATGATGTAGGTTAATAAATAGGACTAGGGGGCTAAGGGCTAAAGGGGGTTTCTGAGTTAGGTGTACTTGTTTTCACAAACTTTGGGTCCGTAACTCAGGCTTTTCCTTGGTACCTAGGTATCATAGGAGTTACAGTCCACAACATTCTGAAAGCAGGTGTTTCCTTACAATGTTTTACCTAAACCATAAAGACCGCTATCTCCCCCGCCCCAAGCCCTAATACTGTTAAAGGGACACTATAGTCACCCAGACCACAGCTCAATGAAGTGGTCTGGGTGCCAGGTGCCTCAGGTTTTAACCCTACAGATGCAAACATAGCAGTTTCAGAGAAGTTTACATTTGGGGTTAATCCAGCACATTTCGCCTCCATCACGCAGAGCGTCCATAGGAAAGCATTGAGAAATGCTTTCCTATGGACACTTTGAATTCGCGCGCAGAACTTTCCACGCATGCGCATTCGGCTCCGCTGACTGGCTTAAGGTAAGTGGCTGAAGGGGTTTTATCCCCTTCAGCGCCACCGGAGGGGGACCCTGAAGGTGGGGGCACCCTCAGGGCACTATAGTGTCAAGAAAACCGCTTTGCTTTCCTGACACTATAGTGATCCTTTAATACTATGGAACCCCTTATCCTAACTTACCTCCCAAATCATACTAACCCCCCCCCTCCCATTAGCTGTGTCATTCCAATCATCACCATTGTGAAATTTAGTGTAAACCGGATGCTTTGGGAAAAGCGAGGAGAACAAAATTAAATCAAAATTGCAATTTAGTTATTTACTAAAATCATTTTGAGGTCAAATTTGCAGATTTTATTTCATACAGGATCGGAGGCGTAACCACAATCCACTGGGAACTGGTGCGAAAATTGCCCTGAGGCCCTTCCTCCCTGGTGTCTCAATCACTCCCACCCCGTGACTCATTCCCATGCCCAGGCCCCCCCAATGTGTCTAATTCCCTCAAACCCAAAGCTCCTCCATGTGTCTCATTCCCTCTGCCCCTCCATGTGTCAGACTGCTTGGCCACACTACATACAGGCAGGAGGGGAGCAGCATAGCATAGCTTTCCCATCCTGCCAGCATCAGGAACCTCAGACCTGGGCCGGTGCGGCTGTGCACTGGCCCATAAGGTAGCCAGGCAGCCCACGGTGGCAGGGGTCGCGAATGTGGTCAGGCCCCCTGGACTAAGGGGCCCTGTCGCAGCTGCGAACTCCTGCGACTTTGGTGGGTACACCACTGTACAGAATGCCCCTTATTATAATGATCTATCTTTACTACTCCACACAACATCAATGAAAGAGTTAAATAAGTTTAAATGCACAAGAATAATTAAACTGGTACAACCAAACTTAGAATACAGATAGTCAGTCATCATGCAATAGGTAATATAAGACCCAAGCAGGTAACCCAAGTCCTTGCTTCTCCACACTACAGATAAGTAGTAGTGTATTTGCAGACTTTGCTCAGCTTCATTACTTTTTTCTCTCCCTTTGTATGTTTTTGTTCAGTAGTTATTCTGATATATTGTATTCTTGTATATTTTACTTTCTCTAGGAGAATCTCTTTTCAGTCTCTGTTGTGCCGCAGTATCTCTCAGTGCTGGAGCTCAGCTCCATTGTTTTTCCTTCTCTCTGACTTGTATTCATCTTCAGGATTTCCCTCAAACCATATCATACCTCACAAAATCCTGTCAGAAACCTTGACGGGATATGCTTCCACCACCTGCTGGACATTTAATTTTTTGTGCTTCAATTCATTAATTTAACACTGTTGTCTTCCAGTTATTCTCCCAGTTTCACTTACCCTGTTAGATTTATTAACTTTTTTGTTTATAAATTATCATTTTTATATCTATTACCATTTACATTTCTCACAGTTTTTAGTTTTTTTTATTAATTTGGCAAATAAGTATTTATCTAAGATAACCACCCCAGATACTGCCTATGTGTCTTATGAGTGTAATTCTTTTTGTGAGGAACATTTAAAGAATATGCAGTCATGGGAAGAAATTATTTATGTTTTAGAAATATCCCAGAAGAAATCAGCCCTGAACAACTAAGAGAGTTTTATCCAAATACTTTAATAAACTAGTTGTTGAAGATCAAGACCTCAATTCGACAATTTAACGAATACACCGCTTACCAAAACTAGGTAAAAAAAAACAAAACAAGACACCTAGAGACGTCATCACTAACCTCCGGTCCCACCTATTTAACCCCTTAGTGTCCAGACCGTTTCATGAAGCCATTTTACCTCCAATTTATGCCAAATTTAAAAAATAATAATTGGTGATTTTTTTGACACACATAGCAATTTAAGAATACATGTATGGAGAACTTTAGGGGTTACTGCTAAAGAACACCCCAATATGTGTTCAGCAATGTTTTCTGAGTACAGTGATACCCCCTATGTATAGGTTTGTTGGGTTCTCTGGGGACTAAAAAACCTTATTTGGAGGGTGCACATCTTCACAGCTGGTCATCATGCACCCATGTCCTATTTGGGACATTTTTGAAGCTGGCCAATATAATTTACCCCCATCAAAATGGTTTTGAAAAGTAGACACGCTAGAGTATTTCAAATGGTGGTATTTTATCACTTTCCATGCACTAATTCTATCACCTGTCTTTGTCAGACGTTTGGGTAGTAATTTTTTGTGTTATTTTTCTCTCACATTGTACTTTAGGCATGGATTCTCAGTTTCTGTTATGTGTTACTGACAAAGAACATCCCAATATGTGTTCAGCAACCAGGGCCGGTTCAAGGAATTTTGCCGCCCTAGGCAAAAAAATTTTTTGCCCCCCCCCCATATGTCCTGCCCACCATGTGACATCACAATGCCCCGCCCATATGCTCTGCCATATGGGCCAACGCCAGTCTTCACAAAGTGCCTTTTAGCCTACAGGCACAGGCTATAGACACCAGAACCACTACATTATGCTGTAGTGCTTCTGGTGACTATAGTATCCATTTAATGTGAGGTAAATTAGAGATTAGTGCCACTAATAATATATTGGATTGCCTACTTACCACCAGATGAGGACTGGAGGCTGATGATGGGCTCTGTCTGGCTCCACAGGTCTGGTGTAGAAGAGGCTCTCAGGAGACTGTTTTTAACAGTGCTCACAACAATTAACGAACAGGAAGCAGCTCCATTTTTTAGGGCCCCTTACACAGCTCAAGCTCTGGGCCCCCAGGGCTTGACCATGAGTATGCCTACAATGCCCACCCATAAATCCACCTACACGGCCCACTCGTGAGTTCTCTCACAGGAAGTGGAGTGTATGTGTTGTTTTATGTGTTATTGTAGAGGATGCAACGTGTGTGTGTTCTTATAGAATGTAGTGTATAGGGATACCAATTTCTGTAAGGGATGTAGTGTGTTTATAGGGGATGCAGTGTGTGTTTGCGTGTAAGGAATGCATTGTTTGTTTCTGGGTGTGTGTGTGTAAAGGGTGCAAGGTGTGTTTCTGCGTATTTAATTGAATGCAGTGTGTGTCTGTAAGGGGTGCATTTACTGTGTAAGAGATGCATTTTGTTTCTGTGTGTAAGAGAATGAGTTTGTGTGAACGTAAGGGAATGAGTTTGTGTGAACGTAAGGGATGCATTATGTGTTTCGGGTGTGTCTGTGTGTCCGGCTCTGCGCTTCCCTCCTGCCGGTCACTCAAATCCGGCCGCCCTCCACAGCAGTGCTGCGCCGCCTGAGGCTTGTAAAAGCGCTCAGGCGGCACAGCATGAGGAGCCGCCGGGCGCAGGGATCCGGCGCCCCCTGCTAAGGTGCGCCCTAGGCGGCTGCCTAGGTCGCCTTACAGGTAGCGCCGGCCCTGTCAGCAACATCTCCTGAGTACAACAGTGCCCCAATGTACAGGTTTTATGGGTTTTTGCAAACTTACAGGGGTCAAATTTAGGGCTTTCCCTTTTTCCATGTTTGCACATTGAAATTTGCCAGATTGGTTTGCTGGGCCTATGTTGCCTTTGAGTCCGTATAGCAGGAATGAAAATTAAGCCAATCATGGCATACCATTTGTAAAAGTAGACAACCCACAGTATTTAAAATGGGGTATGTCCAGTCTTTTGTAGTAGCCACTTAGCCACAAATGTTTGCCAAAGTTAGCGTTCATATTTATTTTTTGCGTTTTTTCTGTACAGGGTCAATATAGTCCTTGCCCAATTCGTACATTACTATTATCATTTCAACAGAATTGTACTAAATTGTTTACATGTCATAGCTCATTATTTTACAGTAATTCATAAATATTTTATCCCTGATCTAATTACTCATATGTTGCAATAATTTCAAAAAGTTTTTATAACTACATTTACGGTTGGGTAAGGGCCAATTAGAGCTAAAGATATATACATAAACTTCTCTCATACCGTGTCATTGATGGGGAAGAGAGAGAGAAAAAAGAAAGAGAGAGAGGTACATATATATAATCAGTTCCATTTGGTACCAAAGTTGACTGTAAATTTTATTTATATATAATTGGTTTTCCAATAAGTTGTCCAGGGGTTCCAACTTTCATATAGTTTTTTTTATTATTATTAAATGTCTTATCCAAACCTTTTTCCATATTACATTGGAATTGGATCTGTTTAATCATTTCCTTAGGGCCTGGAATATCGTTCAATTTCCAGTATCATTCTATGCAAAGTTTAATCGCCATAAAAGTTTGAATCATAAGAAATTTAGCATAACTGGGGGTCTTAGGAAGATCTAAATGAAATAAAAAACATTTCAATCTCTATTTTTAACTCAATGTTTAGAACTTCTTTTATTAGCTCCTTCATTCATTGCATGTGTGTTCCAATTTCCCTTTCACATCTCCAGCATATTCCAGAGTTTTCAGAATTAAACTTCTGTAATAAATATGGAGTCCGATACCATCTATGAATAATCTTTAGATGGGTTCCCCAGATATTAATATTATGTACTGGTTTTCTAAACCATCCAAAAGAGTTGAACCATGTCTCCACCAAATATGATTTCCTGAGATCTTTTTCCCAGTTAGTCATTCCCAATATCTTTCAATTATCTCTACTAAAATGTAATATTTTATTCATTTTTGAGATTTTTTTCTTTATGTATGGATATTCGTAGTTTATCTGTCTTGGAATCTTTTCAGAAAAGACGTCACTCTTATAAATGAAAAAAAATCTTTAGAGGATATGTTATATTTTACTTGGATTTGAGAGAAATCCATTATTTTCCCTTTGTCCATAATATCCCCCAACCATTTTATTCCTTGTTCTGTCCAGCCTGTTAAACTTAAATCTTGGATAAATATTTCTAAAACTTTAATAGGTGTTTGAAAAGTAAAATATTCTTGTTGTTTTACGTTTAAAAAAAAAAAAAATTCTAAGTGATGCATATAACTCATGTATAATTTGGTTGTTTATATTTACATTTTTAAAAACATTAAGATCTAGCCAGAATATACACTTTAAGTTTAATTTTATGCAACATGCTTTCAAGTATAAGTACCATAATGGTGGATCCTTTCCAACAGTGTTCCATGCAAGATAGGGGGAAAACATTAGTGAATTGGAAACTAGAAAAATATCCGGGAAGGACATTCCCCTTTCGTCAGATTTCCTCATCATATTGTTTTTAGAGATCCTAGCCTTTTTTTTTTTATCCCAAACATAGTTCCACATCAGGTTTTGAAGATTTTTTGTATCTTATCTGGGACTTTTATAGGGGTATTTCTCATTACATATTCGATTTTGGGCATTATATAATCTTTCACTACGTTATTCTTCCCTATCCATGAGACCCACGCTTTACTCCATGAGTCTAAAATTATTTTGATTTCTTTTAGAAGATTGTTAAAATTTAAAGGCACCATCTTATCCAAATCGAAACTCAATTCAATACTTAAATATTCAATTTTATCTTTATTCCAGGAAAGATTGTATAGTGACTGAAGGAACTCTTTCATCTCCTCTGTAATTTTAAAAGAAATGATCTGCGTCTTATTCAAATTTAATTTATAATTGGAATATGAGCCGAATTCTTTAATTTTATCTAAGGTGGCTGGAATGGAACTTTTTAAGTCACTTAGAGTTAGTATTATATTGTCAGCATATAATAGCAGTTTACATCCCCTTATTGTCAAATGTATCCCAGATATTTTATTAGACTCTCTAATAAGAGCTGCTAAAGGTTCAACAGAAATGATATATAATAAAAGTGAAAGTGGACAGCCTTGACGGGTCCCGTTATTTATTTTGAACCATTTTTTTTTTATATTGCTCCATATCCTGCTATCTTAGCTGATGGACAGGTATATAAACTCATAATTAGATCTTTAAATAAGCCATCTATTCCAAATCTTTCCAAAACCTGAGATAAAAATTTCCAATGAATTCTCGATCGAATGCTTTTTCAGCATCTAAAGAAATAAAATCAGATGGAAAAAGGTTGTTGTTTATATTGGAAGTCATCATATTTATCAGAGTCATAATATTGTCGCTACCATACCTATTAGTAATAAATCCGACTTGATCTTGGCTTATAATATCAGAGATCACAACTTTTAGTCTCTCAGCTCAAATTTTTGAGAAAATTTTAATGTCCGTATTTATTAGGGAAATTGGTAGGTAATTAGAAACAAAATTAGACTCTTTCCCAGGTTTGGGGATGGGAGACATTGTGGCTCTTAACATTTCTTCAGGGAAATATTTTTTACTCTTGAATGTCTTTAAATAGGTTTGCTAGGGCTGGATAAATAAGGTCTTTAAAGGTTTTTAAAAAGGTAGATGGATATCCATCTGGGCCAGGAGTTTTATCTGATTGCAGATTTTGGATCGCTATTTTTATTTCATCAAGTTCTATTGGTTTATTTAGACTATCTATCTTATCTTGTTAGTCGTGGTAGTGGTATCTTTCCAAGAAAGTTGTTTATCTGTTCCTGTGATAGCTTATTCTCCGGAAGATTATATAAGGATTCATAATATTTTGCAAAAGCTTGGCCTATTTCTTTAGGGGTGGAACAAACATCATTACCTTCTATTATTTTATTAATTCTTTTGGTTTTTTTAAAAAATATTTTTTAATTTACTTGTTTTATAGATTTTTTCTTTGATTTCTATCTGTATTTTTTGAATCTCTTCTCTTAGACTATCAGAATTATTTATTGTTTTGTTTTCATTTTCTTTTTTAGCCAGTAAAATAAATAGATCGTTCAGTTGTTTACCTCGTTTTTTTTTTTCTTTTCCACTCCTAATGTGATAAAGAAACCCGCATATAGGATTTAAAGGTACACCATAATGTTGATTCTGACCCTTATTTATTATTGTTTATGGTGAAAAAATCTTTAGCTATGTTGGTTAAATATATTATATTTTCTTCTGTTAATAAGCTCTTGTTAAGTCTCCATGAGGCAGATTCAATAAAAGATTGTTCTTTTTTCATGGTGACTAATATAGGGGCATGATCTGACCATGATATTACATCTATTTTCGGCTTGGAGTAGTTCTCTAAACTTTTGTCAAGAATAGGTCAATTCTAGAATACGACCTATGTACCGTTGAAAAATAAGTAAAATCTTTTCCTCTTGGATTATGAACCCTCCAGACATCATATAAATTATATTGCCTTAATAGATCTGAAAAGAAGTTACACTTTTTCTTAATTGCTCTCAAAGATCCATTTCTAATATTCATATCTCCTGCTATTAGTATTACACCTTTTTTAATGTCTTCCAATCTATCGAAAATTTTTGAAAAAAATCTTTTTGAAAAAATGTTGGGGGCGTATAAGTTTACTAAGGTATACCACTTATCTTCTATTTTGCAAATCAGTATTAGGTACCTTCTGGAAGAATCTTTTTGTTCAAGAATCAATTCATATTTAATCATAGAAGACATAAGGATTGCTACACCTCTCTTTTTCTTATTTAATAACGAGGAATAACCTTTAATTTCATATTTAGAGTATTTCCATTCAATCTCAGTGTTCTCTCTCCAAAGAGTCTCCTGAAGGAAACATATATCGATTTTATTCCTTTGTATTGTCTCATTTGGGAAAGTCCTTTTATGTGGAGTATTTAACCCCTGAGCATTAATTGAGCCTTTAAAATATGAGACAGAATATCTTCCCTTTTTATCATCAACTTCGGACTTTTTATAAGATTCCTTAACAACCTCAAGTAATAAAAAATTAAAGAAACAGTCAGAAAAAGGACTATTTCCACCCAAAAATAACATCTCAGCTTCCTCTTTCCTGTAACAAACTTCTTCCATCCTAACATCCTCAAAAAACCTTTCATACAATCAGACTTTTTTTCTCTTGAAAAAATAACAAAGAAATTCTCAAGGGAGTGTCTGACCCTAATATTACTTAGGAACTTGTTGCTGACCGAGTGTTCCAACACTGGTTCGGAGTGGGGAGAAAAACTTTCCATTTAAATTCTCTTACCAACATTTCTATAATATTTTACTTATTCAATGTCAATCTAAAAATATATTCTCATCTTAATTTGTTACTATTGAAAGAGAGAGCATAGGAGGAAAAAAAAAAAAAAGGACAAACCTCACATTATTATTCGTATTTTGTTATTTTCTTAATAAATCTTAAAAAAGTATATAATTTTTCCAAACCAGTCCTCTATGGCAAATTATAATTTACAGTGTTATTGGGATACAATCATGTTATATCCAGCCTTAAACTCATGTTATTAGTGCACCCTTTACATCATATTATTTTTCTATTTAATTAATTCAGTGCACTCGGTGCAGTGATATTAATCATATCATTATTATCTTGTGTCTGTGTATTAATGACCTATCTTCCCATAATCCATTAAAAAAAGGGTTTTCATATTTTATATTTTGTTGTATTTAGCTTATGACTCTTAAAAAACTTTTATCACCGTTCATAACCAATCATATTCAGCCTATATTCTCTTATTCTTTCTCTTTCCATTTGTCTTTTTCTATTCAACGTATCTTTATTACCATTTAGTGACTTTTATGTGTTATATTATTCTTAGCTAATTATAAGTTGCAGTGTTATTGCAATACCCTCGTGTCAAACTCAACTTGAAGCTCCTATTATTTGTGCCCCCTTTTCATCTTTATATTCTTATGTTTTAAATCTCGGTGAAACTAATCATATCATTATTTTCTTATATCTGTGCATCTAACCAATAGTTTACCAAGGTCAGTATTCGATAATCTCTCTGTAAAACACACTATAGTGCGATGTATACAAAAAAAAAATGTCTGCCATAACATTTAAACAATCTTCAGCTTTTTTAGGAGCATATGTATGTATATATATATTTATATATATATATTTTAATTTATTAACTTTATTTTTAATTTATTTTTTTCAACTTTTTTTTAACTGTTTTCACCAGTTTGTCAGTTCAGGCAGTCCCCCTTCTGGCAGCACTCTGGACACCTATTGCGGACATGTGACCACTCTTTTAAAGTGGTCACATGGCCCCTGGGGGTCCAAAATTGGAGAGGGAGGACTGTCTGGGCTGAGCCCAAACAGTCCCCCCTAAGAAGAAGAGCGATCGCCAGCGGGGGAATGGCAGCTATCGGTAAGTACATGGGAGAAGGTGAAGGGGAAGAGGTAAAATTTTTTTAACATTTAATTATTATTATTATTATTTTTTTACTTTAACTGAGTGCCTTGACCCGGGGAAGGATTAAAGAAAACATCCTAAAGTTGAAAAAAGGAAAAAACCTGAAGGATGAAAAATTTAAAGATGTGCTGATCTTTCCGGATCTTTCATACCAGACAAGAATACACCGGAAAACTTTTACAGACGCTCTGCAGATATTAAGACAAAAAAGAGGTTTTCCAACCTCTATCAATCTATTTTGTGAAGGCAAAAATATAATATTGCAAACCCCTGAAGCCTTAAAATCTTGGTCGGAAGAGACTATACTTAACTGAATTATATATAAATGGTTAAACATATATATTTTTTTATTTTTGAGTGACAATATATAAATACCTGTCAAAGATAGAAACACCAATATAGCACTAACGGTAAAATAATAGGTCTCAATTTCCTTTACATTGTAATAATAATATAGTTATTACACAAATATCACAAGATAAGATATTAACACAATTATATAACAGATGGTATAGCACTGATATTAACACTTATAACATAAGACACATATATAGTTGGTAGTTACAATAATAAGCTTTTTTCAACCAATATATCATAATGTGTTTTTTTGCATAACGCTAATATGGCAATGTTAGAAATTATATCAGACAACTGTAACACAGAAATAGAAAGATGTTTGAATGATTGTGATATAATATGAGGGTGTTTATTGAAACTAAGAAACGAAATAAACAGTAAGAAATACACAGTAATTTTAAGATTGTTTGCACGACTGTTAATACTTATAACAATGATTATATAGGAATAAGATATTTTTGTTTGTTTTTGCCCTCTTCGATCTCGACTCCCCTATGTATATTAGAGTTGCATAAATAACAATTCTCACCCCAAATGGCAATTTACCCCTGCCGTAGGTTTTTTGAACTTAGTAGTCTGCCCTTAAACCTTGTTTATTCAAGGTAATAAGGTCACACTTACATAGAGGTACAGATTGTGGGATGTCTATCTTGAGGCTCAAGAAGACATTCACATATGTGGTCTTTGTTTAAATGTTTGTATGTTTGTCAAGTTTTGTGACTGCCAGCACAGGACGAGGAATGTGGTTAAACTTTTTCTTTTTTGATCATGGTTACATTTTGGAATGTGAATGTACAGGGACTTCACTCTAATTTTACACGACAAATGGTGCTAAAAACAATGAAAAAAGAGGCTATAGATATATTAATGGTTCAAGAAACCCATTGGAGATTAAAAGATGAACATAAATGGTGGACTAATAAATTTAGACATGTATACTCAGTATCGTTGTCTGAAAATAAAAAAGAAGGAGTAGCCATTATAATGGCAAATACCCTACAAATAAATATTAAGTTTCAGAGTAAATATACAGAAGGTCGCTATATAATTTTAGTGTGTGAGATAAACAATCAGTTATTTACTTTAGTGAATATATATGTAACGGAGCTCCCTGTACTCCTGGCTGGGTACCTCTGCCAAGGACCACTTCCTAGCTGGAATAGGGGAAAAACCGCAGCACTTCTGCCCACAGTCGCTGTGGCTGGGGGTGTCTTGAGCGAATTCCCCATTTGGCTCCAGGAGGGATTGGTTCCAGGACTCCCAGTCAAGCCACGGCGACTGAGAGCAAGAGTACTGAGGTTTGATCCCTGTTCCAGCTAGGAAGCGGTCCTTGGTGGAGGTACCAAGCCAGGGGTGCAGGGAGCTCCATTACATTGGTGGCAGCAGTGGGATGACTTCTTAGCCGTGGAAAAACCAGCACTACTTCATAGATGGGAGGCAAGTACCTTTGGGCAGCATGCAGCATCAACACACAGTTTTAGCAGCAGTTACAGGTAGTTTGGTGCAGTTTGGATTACCCTTTCTCAGTGGAAAAAGAGATGGAATGGAGGGTGACGCTCCGAACTGAACTCTGGGTGGGGGTTCTAGGAGAAATTCTCCCAGATTCCAACCAACACCGATGGGACCAATTCAACATATGGATCCTGTTTCTGGGAGAACAGCCCCTAGAGGAGTGGGTAAAAGAACTGGAGCGGTTGGTCGAAACTGAGTTATGGTTAGATGAATCTTACAGGGCCTTGAGGTGGCATGCAGGCCACCTCTACCCAGGGCTACTCCCCCGGCAGCTCTCCGAGGTAAAGGACTACGTTGGGCTTGGGCTGTTGTGGGAGGCTTTTGAGGATCCCCTGGGACAGTACCTGCTACGGGTGCATCCACGACAAGCGGGAAGTCAGCTTGGGGCTTACATTGGTGGCAATCTTGCAACAGGATTTGTCCCACCTGGTTAACCTGGAGAGTGAGCTCGAACAGGACTATGCTTGCTCCAAAGTGTAAAACCACCTGTCTCCGACATGATGGGGCTTATGGACTGTATACCACCGGGAGCATTGATTTTCCTCCCTCCTCCCCAGCAGCTTGGCCTGTAACCAGGAGAAGCGGTTACTGTACCACCTACTTCCCAACCAGCCCCAGAGAAAAGATACCTTATCTACTGGTCCTGGGAAGACCGAGGTCTCTCCACCGGCCCTACAGGGATACTGGGCAGCCTGCTCAGATCTCCAACCCCAGATGAAGATGTTAGGAATGGGGACAGTCAGTTCCCCTCCCCAGCGGCCGAGTGAGTTACAGGAAGAGAAGTGTTTCGTCCTTCCTCCCCAGCAGCAGAGTGGGTTATTGGGAGAAGAGACAGTCGGTCTCTCTCCCCAGCGGCAGAGTATGTTACAGAGAGTGGAGACAACTGGTCTCACTCCCCAGCGGCAAGGCGAGTTATTGGGAGTGGAGATGGTTGGTCTCACTCCCCATCGGCAGTGTGTGTTACAGGGAGAGGAGAGAGCCAGTCCCTCTCCCCAGTGGCAGTATGTATTACAGGGAGAGAAGTGTGTCGTCCTTCCTCCCCAGCGGCAGAGTGTGTTATTGGGAGAAGAGACGGTCAGTCTCTCTCCCCAGTGGCAACCGGAGACACCTTGGGAGGGAACAGTCGGTCCTCCTCCTCAACCATGGGGAGTGGAGACGGTCTCTGTCACTGCCCAGCAGCTGAGGCTGTCATCCAGAGACAAGACCCCTGGCATGGATGGTGCAGATGGGACCGAGGTCTCTGCACAAGCCCTACAGGGATGCTGGGCAGCCTGTCCAGATCCCCAACGGCGGAATCCTGGCCAAGATGAGGATGTCAGCGAGCAGCAGCAGGTTGAGAGCCTGGGAGAAGAGGGTGTCGTCTCTCCCCAGCCACAGCAGAAATGCCAGGGAAAGGGGGTTATTGATTCCTATCTCCTGCAACCAATTCCCAACTAGGTTCCGGGTGCAGTGGAGGGAACTACGGCCTCCCATGACACCTTCCCAGCAGAAGAGCTGGCACCCGGACAGAGAGCAGTTGGCCTCTGCCCGCCCCTCTCCCTTTATCCAGAGCCTGAGTTTACACAGGCCACCCCAGCTGTAACGTTGGTTACAATGCAGAGCGCACTCACCTCTGCCCTACCTGTCCCTTTGTTCTGGGGCCTCACAACCTACCAACCAACCCAGCTGAACCGCTGGCTATGGGGCAGAGCGCCACTAGCCTGTGCCCCCAGGCACAGATGAGGGAAACTGCACCCTCCATCCCCAGCGACTTGGTCCAACCTGGGGGAGTGCATCCTGGTTGTTTCCCCGCAGGACACTGGATGTACAAATGGGCACTTGTGGCAGGAGGCAGTCTGGACAACTATGCCTTTTGGGAAAGGCCACCAGATTAAGGTCTGGGGTCTGGATAGTCTCCCCGGGAGGGGGAAGATGTGTGATAAACTCCCCTTTCCAAGTGAGTTTGCCATGAGTTCCTGGAGGAGCGTGGTTGCAAGCCTCCTGCCCACAGATTATGGACCCTGTAAAATGTGATGTAAAAGTCCCCGTTCGTGTATTTGGACTATATGGTTCGGGAACCGAACAGCCGCACGAACCGGAGACCACCCTGGAGCGTGTTAAGCCTAATTTATACTTTGTAGCAATTTCTACCACAGTGTTCTAAGTGTTCGTCTGGATGGCTACATTTCCTATAAACGACAAAGAGGTGGCGGCAATATTGTTTGCATGAACCCAGGCAGCAGTGTTTGATCGTCGAGTTCATGGAACTATTTTCTGACACTTAAACTCCCAAACAGCAGTGAACATTTTGATTGCAAGAGGCTGGAAGCAGTCATGCTTTCTCAAAACTAATCAACTGCTATGGCAACTTAAGATGGAAAATGGCAGAATTTGGTTTATGGAGGCAGCAGAAAAAAATCAATACCATATCAAATAATGTTTTGAAATTAACATAAAAAATAATGCAGTAGTCCCTTTTATAAGAGAAATAAAGAAGCTGAATTAATCTTTGTACCTGGCTGGCATCCAATTAGTTTTAGAATATGTATTTCTATTACAGGAGTTTTGTTTGTGCTTCTTTTTAGGAGTAACTGCATGCTCCTGTGGTTATTGTTGTATGTTTTTAATGTTTTGTAACTTTAAAATAATTCCTGTAAAGGAAATAAATAAAGATTATTGAAAAAAAAAAGAGCACTGATTTCAGTTCCTTTAGATTCCCCAGCGTTTCTCATCAATCCCTTCCTGGTAGAAAAGAAAGATTTAAGATTTAGACCAGTAAACATTTACATAACCTGAATCCATATGTCAATTACCAACACTTCAAGAGTGAAGGAATACATTTTATTCACACTCTTTTTTTACAGTTTGACTGGATGATTAAGATTGATTGGAAAGATGCCTAGTGAAACAGACCTGATACATACATCTCACCAACCTTATCTACAATTTCTGTGGCAAAGTTTAAAGTGACAATTTGTTTGTCTCCCTTTTGGTCTTTCCACAGCATGGAGTTTCACCAAACTATTGAAACCAGTGATCTCCTTGCTTCGGAGCAGGGAGTTAAGTTAATTAAATATTTGAACTCTTACTCTACTTACAGATTAAGGTTTTATAATCAGTTACACAAAGTGTAAAGGAAGGAGTTGATGTCTTACAATCCTTAGCTTGAATGGTGGGTCTTTTAGCGTCCTTGAATAAAGCCAATTTCCCAGTATCTTTACATTACAGGGCTCTCCAATGCCTAAAAGTCGGATACTTGCAAAATGATTTAGGATATTCAAATTAGATTCCTTCCAGAATTGATAGACTCCAACGTGAGTCATCTGGTTTGGGAGGTAGGTGCAGTTCTATCTCCATGGGAGGAAAATGGTAGACATGACCTGTTTTCACATCAATTGTTTAGAACTATTAGCGGGATCTTTCACTTTGAAATATCGGGTGAATTGTATCTTTCTGAAGAAGGACAACATTTCAGCAGTCCAATACATAAATCGTCTTAGAGGAACAAAGTCGAAACCCCTCAAAGATCTTGCCAAAAACTTTTTGCCTCTTCTGCTTAGATGTTCGAATAACCATAAAATCTTCCAAAGCTATTGCAGACTAAAACTCCAGGTTCCTAAACAAATTCGGCAATTGGAAACTTGTTTATCAAATTTTTCTTCATCTTGATCATCTTTGGAGGCCCTTCAAATTGACCTTTCTGCGTCGCATCTCAACCGTTGGCCTTCAGATCCAGAGGCATCTGTTTTAGACGTCGACCTACAGGATGTGTCCCTAGTAACCAATTATGCGTTACCTCCATTCATTTTGATTCCCTGAGCTTTATCCCAAACTTTCAGACAGAGAACATCACTTCTTCTGATAATTCCATGGTGACTAACTAAACCATGGTTCCCACAATTGTTGTGAATGTTGATAAATGTTCCCAGAAATCTTTCTCTATTCAACAAACTTTTGACGGATGCCTACGAAAATCCTCAATCTCTAATTCTGTATCAACAGCATACATTTTTTACTATTTCCCAAATCTTAAATTTTCTTTCCAAATCTTTTGAATTGGGTAAGCATACCAGACTTTTAATATCTATTGTTCATGTATATTGGGGGGTCATGAACTCTCACTCACTCACTGCAAAAGAAAAATTGATTTCCAGGATATTGTATATAGTTTGTGGGCATCAGGAAACCACTACTAAGTTCGAGGAGAATTAGAATGTCTGTTATTACAAATATATGGAACTATAAAGCAGGCACTAAAGATAATAAAAGTGAATAGCTGGTATGCTTAAATAGTTACTTCAACCTCCATGGCAACCCAACATCATTATCTGGTAAAATGGGAGGCCATTGATCCATATAAAAGGCCGAGTGATGTGTATTGCATCACCTAAAGAAGGCAGACCCACTGGAAAGGGGTAGTGGCAAGAATAGACAGGTCAGCCTGATATGAATGCAGTATTGTGCATTCTAATGATGCAGTATTGTGTGTCTAATGATGCGCTCACACTACAGTTTCTAGGGACAGTTCCCTTATGTCCCCAAAAATGGGACACCAGAGATTAAAGTTGGGATGGTGCTACAGGATCCTGAAATAAGGCGGCTTGCAACAATCTGTTAGAGAAGTTACCTTTCCCCTTTAAAACTTAATGTTAATGGAGAGCTGGAAGTTTTTTTAGATCTGAATACTGTACATTTTTATTTCATTAATATCTTCAAGGAGTGACTGGCCCTTTTCCTATGATTAACCTTTAGAAAGCAGGGTTACATACATGCCAGCATAGAGATAAATATTCTGTTCTTGAGATGTACTTTCTGAGGTGGATATTAATCCAGAGTGCTTTTGTGAACTAAAATCTGTAACCTCTTAGAGTGTATAAAGGACTGGTTGGCAAATTACCATTTCTTATACAAATATACCACATTCTGAGCCAACAATAAACAAAGGCTCACTGTCTATGTGCATTTGTTAAGAAGGCCTTTAGTGCAGGCCTTGCTCTCATCAGAGCTCTGCATGTTAATTAGCTGTTTGCAAAAGCGAAATGGTCAGTCCACAGGAAGTTAAAACTTTTAAAACATTTTAGTTTATTTTTTTAGAGTGCAGAGTGTTCTCTTTATGTGCATTACAAATTAAAAGATAGAATACAGTTTATGTATAGATGTGTTTGTGTTTTATTTTGTTCACTATAATGCTAGTGCATTATTCATTTTAGTAACATGTTACAAGTAGTATGCCAAATGATAATGGTATCTCAGTGCAGATTGTGGAGGTAACGTACACAGTAGGACACAAGCACATTCTTGTTGGTGACACTACTAGTGTGAATAACGAATACAATTTTGTGGAGGTGTATAACTTCTATGACCTTGTACATGGCAAGGGAATCCTTTCCAGAATCTATAGATAATGATCTTATAAAATAATAATCTGCAGAGTCAATAGAATCTTTATCTTATGATCTTACTTTACCATTAATAAACATACTGAACCCCCTCTGATACTATTATGGGTTGCACTTTAACCAAAGACTAGGGAAAAACATATCTGTTTGGCCATGTATTTAAAAAAGTGTTGATTTCACTATCTGTGAAAAAATAAAATTATCATCAATTCTCTTCCCCAACTGATGGACCTTCAAAACAAATTAAAACCATTGTCGCTTGCAGACACTCTAACGGCTATTATATGAAGTAAAGAAAAGTTCTAAAGACATGAGACTGAATCTCAACGATATTGTCACAGTGTATACCCTAACATTCAGAATATGAACCCTACCTTGATTAGACAGAGAAAATACAGTAATGTATTATTGGTCCTTAGAATGGTCAAGCTTAATGTTCGTACAAAGGAGTAAACGGTAACAGAAAAGTCAGAGACAAGCCAGAGATCAGGTAAGTGAGACACAAAGCCAGGTCAAGGATGCCAGAGGTCAAAATAGTCAAGGACAGCAAAGCCAAATACCAGAAAGTGAAACACTATGAACACACTATTGGGATCAGAAAGGGACTGAAGTATTTATAGCTCCTCTGGACTATAAGCTAGTTTGAGCAGGGTTCTTATCAACCTGTTGTTCCCAGTGATGTATCTATCGCGAGGCAAACAAGGCCTTGTGCGGCACTTTGCAGGGGGCGCCCCTTGATTGCCTCGTGTGGGGGGCTCAAGAGCTGGCCACTTTTGACCATGCTCACCAGAGCTCTTCCTGCTCAGCTCCCTCTGCGCCGCTTAATAAAGCCGGGAGCCGGAATATGACGTCACACCGGCTCCTGGCATCACTAAGAGGCACGAGAGGTAGCTGAGCAGGAAAATCAGAGCTCCCTCACCGCCTACTCAGCCTGCCCGCCCAGCAGCACCACTGGACCGCAGGTAAGTAATCCCAGGGAGGCTGGGTGGATTTAAATTAAAATTAAAAAAATAATAAGTTGTGAGTGTTGGGGGACGTGTGTGTGTGTCAGTGAGTGTGTGTGTCTGTCAGTGCGTGCAAGTCTGTCAGTACGTGTCCGAGTAATAGTGTGTGTCTGTGTATCAGTTTGTCAAATCAGTGAGTGTGTGTCATTGTTTGTCAGTGTATATGAGTGTGTGCGTCTGTCAGTAAGTGTGTGTATGTCAGTGAGTGAGCGTCTGTCAGCCAAAGTGCGGCCTTGAAAGGAAGGGGTGGGGAAAATTTTAATTGGAGGGGTGCCTGAGCACCGTCTTGCCTAGGGCAGCACATATACAAAATACACCACTGATTGTTCCTGTAAAATGTTGTAATATAATTTATTATTACATTTCCCCCTTTTATAATATTGTTAAGCGCTGCGGAATAAGTTGGCAATATAAAAATGCCAGAAATAATAATAATAATTATATCTATTGATACTCTGTCATTCCTGTGTGCCCAAAATGTGCACGTATGTTGTGGCAGGAATGATGCAAGACAAATTATCCTATAAGGACCAAAGTTTTAGGGTGACAGTTTTTGTGAAGGGACATGAGGATGAAAGTTCTGAATGAACAGTCACACTCTTCCACACACTTAGTACAGGTCACTCAATGCTTATGGTCTATGCATGTCTTTTGGAGATCATAGGACCTAACCAGGGTGTTCCTAACCTGAGCTCACATGGACCTGAGCTGTGCAAAATGTTTTTCAATTAAAGATTCCTTTATAAAAAAAAACAAAAAAAAAACTGCCAGTATGGCCATAGGATAGAACCTACATTTGACAAACAATGGAATATTTTGAGATAAGTTACTGTCAGCATTATTCCAAGCCAATTCAGTTTAAGACAACATGTATGTCCAGTTATTCTGGTAGTTTGATATGAATGAATCCAAGAATTGCTACAGAGAGGACCTGTTTGGTCTAGGGATGGTATGCAATGGAGAAAGCATCTCCACAACTGTGAGACAAATTTACCCATCTAACAATCTTTAAAAACTAGCTAGTAAATTAGGTTTACAGCGCTAAGAGTTATTATAATAAAATCATACATACATAGGTAGCAGCAGTTTTTGCAATTATGTGTCTTACTCTTAAAAAAAGGAAATAAAAGTACAATGATAGTGCAGTATGTTATGAATAATATGGTGATACATATAAATTCCAAAGGGCACTCACATTTTCCAGAGCTTAAAAAGCTCTATTTTAGGAGCCTGGACGGAACAATCCCTGTCTAAGGATTTCTTTTTGCTGGTATCAGATTCCCAAGGTAGTGCAGTTCATCATATGAAAAAAATAAGGATATATACCAATGGTACAGTATGTATGTAAAAGTAGGATAAGTAAATAATATTTGACCTACTTACATTTGCTAGAGCAATGACCTGCTCTAGTGTATAGAGCTTTAGGTGGAAGAATCCCCACCTAGGGATATATGTAGATCCGGAACAGCAGAGTGATGGTGAGAGTATAAGGAGCTCAAGAGTGACTGGGTATTAAAACATAATCTTTATTAATAAACAGAATGAATAAAACTATTTGAAAGTGAACTATATAGTAAAAATAATTTTTCACATTCACTTTTGAGAAAGCTGTAAGCGAAACATGTCAAGTGGAGATTAAAGATTGCCTACAAGGACTGGTATTATTTATAGTTCTTTTTACTATATAGCACTGGGGAGTGAGACTGACTGTGCCCACTTCCTGTGATGCTGCCTGGTGCTGGGTAGTGAGACCGACCATTTCCACTCCCAGGGATGCTTGCTTCTGGGGAGAGGGACCAAAA
Source organism: Pelobates cultripes (assembly GCA_933207985.1). Taxonomy (NCBI): domain Eukaryota; kingdom Metazoa; phylum Chordata; class Amphibia; order Anura; family Pelobatidae; genus Pelobates; species Pelobates cultripes. The sequence continues at coordinate 233,950,625 of OW240916.1, forward strand.
ATCTCCTCTTCCCGTAACTCCGTCTACCACTGGGGAGAGAGACCGGTTGTCTCTTCTCCCTTTACCTCATTCAGCCGCTGGGGAGTAAGACTGACTGTCTCTACTCCCTGGAACTCTGCCTGGTGCTGGGTTGTGGGAACGACCATCTCCACTCCCAGTGATGCTTGCTGTTGCTGGGGAGAGGGACCGAAAATCTTGTCTCCCAGGGTTATCCAGCTTATTCCTTGCTCTCAAGGGCCTGCTGTTGGACTGAGTCTTTTAGGTTTTGGTAGTCTTACTCCAACTCCTACTCTATGGTAACCATTTGGGTGAGGTCTGGTCCCAGCTCAATAGCTCCTGGGAACGGTAGCATCTCTTGCCGGTAAAAATAGCCCAGAACTGAGACTTCACAGGACTGCCAAAATCCTCCTCCTCCAAGGCCTTCCACAACAGGCCGGGGCCATCGTAGCCCTCCCCCTCTGGCTAAACGCCATCTGCCAACCAATTGTCTCGCTGGACTGCTTACATCCATAGACATCTGTTGTGTCACTTGTTCCTGCCAGTGGTGCGCTGTACTTTGAAGCTTCTTTTTCCGCCAAAACTGTGCTACCTCCAAGGATTCCTGCCAGAGTTCTCGCATTACACATTCTCTGCAGGCCACCTCTTCCTCGGTTGCTCGGCAGAAATAGGGCCCTGCTCCTGTGCCAGTGTACCTTGTACTCTTCACTGGAACTCCTCCTCATATGGGGACACTGTCCGGGGGCTAGCTCCTTACATCTCCCGAGTTCCTCTTTAGATAGGGAGACTGCTAGACTCTTCACTGCATTCCCTGGTTTGGGATATCCATTTAGGGAAAAATCCCACTGATTGCCACCAGTATAATGAATCCCCTATACTCTGGCTGAGTATATCCGTTATAAGTCTCCCAACTCCCAAGTAAACTGGTGATCAGAGACCTTGGTTAAACAAACAACAGCCAAGACTTGATGAAGGGTACAACAGGAATATCTTTAATGGGACATGGTACAGCCAAGTTATACACAGACCCCCAGCAGGAGGTCTCCATACAATTACACACAAACTCCTCCCCTGTGCCTGAGAGATAATTGAGTCAGGACAGTACAAACTCAATTATCTCCAGGTACAAATAAAAAAAGCATACAATCTTAAAACACCTCAAAGGTACATTTTTAATTTGAAAAGGGGTTAATTGATTACATGGAAGGCCAGAGCTTACAACCCAAGTTTCTCTTTGAAGCTGGGACTCCAACAGAGCTATTCTGTAAGTGGCCTGGAAGTCATATCCAAAAGAGACATTTGCTTAACCCAACTATCCCCCAGGCACTAGAGCTACAGATCATAAGTCATAAACTATGAAATATACATTCCACACATATAGGAACCCTACAAATAAACCAGGGAAATGTCTTGTCAATATAAGGCAAAGTATTAATTTTGGCACAAAGTATATGGCCCATAGTCGGTGGGCAATAGGCTACCTTCCACACTCCTCTAGGAGTTTGGGGCAAACGTCCAGGGTAAGGAGCGTTCGTCACACCTTGCTAGCCTCGTGTCCTGGGGCCCAAGAGCTGACCAGCTGGCCACCTTTGGGCACTCCTGGGGCGGGCGGCAGCTTGCATTGCGGTTGGGTGGCAAGGGATTGCTGCAGTCTGAGCCCTTCCTTCTCAGCTCCCTCGCTCACCGCTTAGTGATGCTGGAAGCCGGACTATGACGTCAGTCCGGCTCCCAGCATCACTAAGTGCGCGTGAGGGAGCTGAGCAGGAAGATCAGAGCACCCTCGCCGCCTACTCTGCCAGTTCGCCCCCTCCCTGCACAGGCACTTGCCCAGCAGCACAAACAGCCCCTGCAGCCCCACTGGACCCAGGGTGAGGAATTCACTTCAGCTTTCCCACAGAGGGTGGGTGGAGTTAAATTAAAATTAAAAAAAATAATAATTTGTGAGTGTTGGAGGATATGTGTATAAGTGTGTGCCTGTCAGTTAATGTTGGTGTGTGTCTGTTAGTGTGTGTCTGTCAGTCACTGTGTGTCGGTCAGTGAGTGTGTGTGTGTCTGTCAGTCAGTGTGTGTCTGTGTCTGTCAGTGAGTATGTGTATCTGTCAATGAGTGTATGTGACTGTCAGTGAGTGTGTGTGTATGTCTGTCTGTGTGTGTCTGCATAATACTGTGTTTGTATGTCATTGTATGTGAGTGTATGTGAGTGTGTGTGTCTGACAGTGAAAGTGTGTGTTAGGTAAACAGTGTGTATATCAGTGCATGCATCAGTGAGAGTGTCTGTCAGTCAAAGTGTGTGTGGCCTTGACAGGAAGGGGTAGGGACATTTTAAATTAGGTGTGTTGCCCAACTTTGTTCACGCCTAGGGCAGCACAAATTCAAAATACACCAGTGAATGTTACCCTTTGGAGGGGGGAAACTTAACAATTAAATCCACAGATTAAGTTGAATTGAGAACTGGTAAAGGTTGAAGCAGTCCACAAGGTGCCTGATGGGGTAGTTTAGACTGGGCAAATGTATAAACAACTTGAATATAATCTCTTATATCACTTCACAGTTTCAACCACTAGAATTTTCTGCTTATGGTGGCGAAAGAAAGTGAATTTGAAACCCCTGCAAGCTTTAAAGGAGTAAAAAAATGTTCTTGCTTGTAATATCAAGGAACAAATAATTTGTCATGAGATTCCAGATGGAGGTGAGTTAGAGTGAAATTCTGAAAAGTGAAAATGTCCCCCCCCCCCTCCTCTCCCCCCCATATCATGAACCTTGAAAGAGTGTCAGCTCTAGAATATTTAGAACCAGGCCAGTCTAATGAGAAACAATGCCAATGTAGCTTGTAGAGAGTTTGTGCTTGGCATCACTAATGTACAATAGATTTTTATGATCCCTAAATATCATGACAGCTATAGTAAATTATTTTAATAAATGCTTCCACTCTTTAGTGCAAGTATTATTTCAAATAACTCATGATTACCAATAATGTATTTTTTCTCTGTATTGGATAACTGTTTGGAGCAAAAAAAAACAGCATGGATGAAGGAAAGTGCTAGAAGTATTATTCTGTGAAAGGATAGCGATCCTCTTCGGGAGGACTGCCTGACAGCCCAGGCAGCCCTCCCATGGCAAATCAGGTCCCCGGGGGCCATGTGATCACTCTCAAAGAGCGATCACATGGCCCCCTATAGCTGGCTGTCAGACAGTCCCCCTGCTGGTGGGAAAGTTAAAAAATATATATTATTACACTTGTTAACTTGTTAAAATAAATTAAGTGTGTGTGTGTATATATATATATATATATATATATATATATATATATATATATATATATAGAATTTAAATGAAAGAATATTACCCGGGTGCTTCCAAGCAGATAATACAAAGTCAAACAGGAGCACTCTCTTGGTTTTTCAAAGTGTATTTCAAAAAGTATTCACCACCTTTACATCAACATTTCGACCTTTCAGGGTCTTTATCAAGATGATAAAGACCCTGAAGGGTCAAAACGTTGACTGATCAAACACTGACTGATCCAATCCCAAACAGACTGTCTCTATGGTTTTCCCTGCTTCATTCCCAGCACAGTGACGCTATCAGACTGTCTGACCCAAGGTGTATGTATATGGCTGAAAGATCATGTCATATACGAAAGGCAACGATGAGTTATTTACATACACTTAATTTTTAAAAATCTATTTAGTTTTAATACTTGATGACAGGATAATTATGTTAAAAAATAGTTTTGAGGTGGCAGTTCTCCTTTGAAAAGAATGCAAACAGCTGAACTACACATCCCATAAATCTATTCTGCTAAAATAAGCAGAGTATTCAGCTTGAAAACAATGCAAAGACCTGGATTGGCTGAGAGTTCTTAACCACATCATTGTCTCTTCAGACATCAATCCAAAGACTACAGTGTCACAGTTCTCACCATGACATCGAGACATCCACAAGTGGTCACCCAAGAAGTGCCCAGCAGGGGATTTGAACTATGGACTCTTTCTTCCTAAATCCTGCTGTCTTGCCTCTGGGCAGACAAAACAGAATGTACCCCTCTGGATTGGGGGGCTGTAGTGTGTCCTGAGGATTTTAACACAACAGAAAAGGAAGGATGTGAACCAAGGACAAAAAGTCAGAGGTGCAAGTTAAAGAGTCCTCAGAGTTATACAAGAGTTAAAAACACATTGTGGCGAAACCAACCTCGCCACTGTGCACTGGAGAAGCCTGGTTGCCAGCCTCCTGCCATCTGACTATGGCCCCCTTTTAAAAGACTTTATTTTTGCCTGCAGAAAAGCTGTATTCGTGCTTTTCTGCCTGGGGTTCGGTAGATGTGTTTGAATGTGTTATACCCCAGATAGGAATCCCATGGAGCCCATTTGTATGAAACTGACTGTAAAGACTTTGGCTCCATGGCGATTAAACTGTATTCGTGTGGTCTGAGCGCCATTCACTTAATAATGTGCGCTCAGACCTGAGCTATCTGGGGATATGTGAAATGTCTGTGTGTTATGTGTAAAGGTGACTTTATGTATTTTAAAGTGTTTTGTGTCTTTTTGCAACCATGTGCTTAATGGAGTCTGTGTCTATCCTGGGAGATAATTGAATTACTTATCTCCAGGATAGAAGACTCTGAAACTGGTTTGGGCCAGAAAGCCATGCTTCATTTAGTCACAAAGGACTTTTTACTAACTTTTGAACCCCTTGTCTGATTTGTGCCATTTTTGAATATGTTGTTCCCCTGAATGGATTGATTGTGAATATGTAATTTTATGTGAATGTGATGTATGGTTTTGGAGTTATGAAAGTTGGGTAGAAAGTATGTTTTAACTGTATGTATAATTGAGTTTCCTCTCAGGATAAGGGGAGGGAATATGTGGGATGTAACTGATGTGATTGGTTGTTTTGTAACGCCCTGTGGGCTGTACTATGTTTTGTGGATTGTAATAAAAACCAGGCTGGGTGTGCCAGCACTGGAGATTCTGCTTAACCCTCAAAACGAAGTGTCGTCTCGTTATTGGGGGAATTGGATTGTGTGCTGACTGCCAGGAGTGTAAGCCGTTTGTATTGCTTTTTCTGTTCGGCTGCTTCCAGGGTTCCTGTGTCTGCTGTTCGAGAGTTGGTGAATACGTGCAGTTTGGAGTTCAGGAGGTTGGTGATTGCAGTAGCTGCTGGTCTATGGGAAAGGGGATTATCGCCTAAACGGATTTTATCCCCTTTTGAGTGAAACGGTCCGTTACAATTGGTGGCAAGCGGCGGGATCGTTCCTACAACCAGAAGGACAGCTACAGGGCAACACCATTCCTTGGATTACAAAGTGAGGGCAACGCCAGTACACGTACAGCGACCCTATCGACAAAAGAGCCAACTTCAGCAGCGCAAGCATGGCACCTAGCTACACTCAGGAGCAGTATGACAGAGAGTTTGCTATGCGGCTGGCTTTCTTTGGACCCAACCCCCCGGAGAAATACGTGCAGTTCGTAAGGAGCCAGGTAGACGAGTACCTGGAGTTCATGGCAGATCCAGCCAAAGGTATCAGCCGCCCTATCCGGAGGCAGAGTGCGTTATGGGGACTCATAGGTGTACCCCAGGGAGCTAAAGGTGCCGTCCTTCCTCCCCAGCGGCAGTGTGTATCCCAGGGAGCTGAAGGTGTAGTCCTTCCTCCCCAGCGGCAGTGTGTATCCCAGGGAGCTGAAGGTGCAGTCCTTCCTCCCCAGCGGCAGTGTGTATCCCAGGGAGCTGAAGGTGCAGTCCTTCCTCCCCAGCGGCAGTGTGTATCCCAGGGAGCTGAAGGTGCAGTCCTTTCTCCCCAGCGGCAGTGTGTATCCCAGGGAGCTGAAGGTGCAGTCCCTTCCTCCCCAGCCGGCAGTGTGTACCCCAGGGGAGCAGAGGTGTAAGTCCCTTCCTCCCATGACAGTGTGTACCCCAGGGGAGCTAGAAGGTGTGCCGTCCTTCCCTCCCCAGCGGCAGTGTGTATCCCAGGGGAGCTAAAGGTGCCCGTCCTTCCTCCCCAGCGGCAGTGTGTACCCCAGGGGAACGAGAAGGTGCAGTCCTTCCCACTCCCCAGGCGGAGGTGTGTACCCCAGGGGAGCAGAAGGTGCGTCCTTCCTCCCCAGCGGCAGTGTGTGTCCCAGGGGAGCAGAAGGTGCGTCCCTTCCTCCCAGCGGCAGTGTGTATCCCAGGGGAGCTGAAGGTACGTCCCTTCCTCCCAGCGGCAGTGTGTACCCAGGGGGCAGGGTGGCGTGCCTGGGGGCTGGGAGTTCGCACACTCCCCAGCAGCAGGAGGGTGTGTGTCCCGGGGGGGCAGAGGTGCGTCCCTTCACTGGCGGCAGGAGGTGTGTACCCCAGGGAGCAGAAGGTGCCGTCCTTCCTCCCTAGCGGCAGTGTGTATCCCAGGGAGCCAAAGGTGTCGTCCTTCCTCCCCAGCGGCAGTGTGTACCCCAGGGAGCTGAAGGTGCCGTCCTTCCTCCCCAGCGGCAGTGTGTGCCCCAGGGAGCAGAAGGTGCCGTCCTTCCTCCCCAGCGGCAGTGTGTATCCCAGGGAGCTGAAGGTACCGTCCTTCCTCCCCAGCGGCAGTGTGTATCCCAGGGAGCTGAAGGTACCGTCCTTCCTCCCCAGCGGCAGTGTGTCCTGCAGGAAGCAGAGACAGTCGGTCTCGCTCCCCAGCAGCAGGACAATATATTAAAAGGGGAGACAGTTGGTCCCCCTCTCCAACAGCAGAGAGTGTTCCAGGGAGAGGAACCAGTTATCACCTTTCTCCAGCAACAGGACGAATTATTGAAAGGGGAGACAGTCGGTCTCCCCCTTCAACAGCAGAGAGTGTGTCAGGGAGAGGAGCTTGTTATCCCCTCTCCCCAGCGGCTGAAAGTATGTATGGGAGAGGAGCTTGTTACACCCTCTCCCCAGCGGCAGCTTAGCCCACCAAGGGGAGACAGTAATCTCCACAACAGTGCAGATGGGACAGTAGTCGCTGCACATGCACCACCGGGGGTAGGAACAGTCGGTCCTGTCCCCCAGCAGCAGGACTGTTTAGGCAAAGGGGAGACAGTCTGTCCCCCCCTCCAGCAACCAGGCTCCAACCAGACTACTCCCGTGGTAGTGCTGGCACCAGGACAGAGTACCGCTGGTCTCTGCCCACTCAGCAACCCACCCAGTACGCTGACCAGTCACCCACACAGCCATGGTGAGGCACCTGGACACGGACAAAGTTCTCCTCTACCCAGGTGTAGTAGCCAGTTATTGTGGGTGGGCTGTATTACTGATTGTGTTTTGTGGGTGGGCTGCTGGACTAACAAGGGCACTGACCGGCAGGAGGTCAGATACCCTGTTAGTCTGATTGGTAAAGGGGAGAAGTGTGGCGAAACCAACCTCGCCACTGTGCACTGGAGAAGCCTGGTTGCCAGCCTCCTGCCATCTGACTATGGCCCCCTTTTAAAAGACTTTATTTTTGCCTGCAGAAAAGCTGTATTCGTGCTTTTCTGCCTGGGGTTCGGTAGATGTGTTTGAATGTGTTATACCCCAGATAGGAATCCCATGGAGCCCATTTGTATGAAACTGACTGTAAAGACTTTGGCTCCATGGCGATTAAACTGTATTCGTGTGGTCTGAGCGCCATTCACTTAATAATGTGCGCTCAGACCTGAGCTATCTGGGGATATGTGAAATGTCTGTGTTTTATGTATAAAAGGTGACTTTATGTATTTTAAAGTGTTTTGTGTCTTTTGCAACCATGTGCTTAATGGAGTCTTGTGTCTGTCCTGGGAGATAATTGAATTACTTATCTCCAGGATAGAAGACTCTGAAACTGGTTTGGGCCAGAAAGCCATGCTTCATTTAGTCACAAAGGACTTTTTACTAACTTTTGAACCCCTTGTCTGATTTGTGCCATTTTTGAATATGTTGTTCCCCTGAATGGATTGATTGTGAATATGTAATTTTATGTGAATGTGATGTATGGTTTTGGAGTTATGAAAGTTGGGTAGAAAGTATGTTTTAACTGTATGTATAATTGAGTTTCCTCTCAGGATAAGGGGAGGGAATATGTGGGATGTAACTGATGTGATTGGTTGTTTTGTAACGCCCTGTGGGCTGTACTATGTTTTGTGGATTGTAATAAAAACCAGGCTGGGTGTGCCAGCACTGGAGATTCTGCTTAACCCTCAAAACGAAGTGTCGTCTCGTTATTGGGGGAATTGGATTGTGTGCTGACTGCCAGGAGTGTAAGCCGTTTGTATTGCTTTTCCTGTTCGGCTGCTTCCAGGGTTCCTGTGTCTGCTGTTCGAGAGTTGGTGAATACGTGCAGTTTGGAGTTCAGGAGGTTGGTGATTGCAGTAGCTGCTGGTCTATGGGAAAGGGGATTATCGCCTAAACCGATTTTATCCCCGTTTGAGGGAAACGGTCCGTTACACACATTTATTAGTAAACCTTAAGATATAAAGAAAAATCAATAATAAGCAAAAAAAAAACAACAAAAAAACACTCCACATCTAGATCCCTGAGGAGAGCAATGAAGCTCAGCTGACCTAAGGGGGATATGAGATCGGCAAATCTATAGGGATTGCTGCCTAAAGGAATAGTTATAAGTAAGTATCTCAAAATGTAAAGCTTACATAATGGATGCTGTATGTATTAGATAAACCAATTTGAATAAAGGGTTATATTAGTTGGATCCAGCCCATATATGATTTCAGTGGCTTGTTCCCACAGTATACAACAGTTGGTTGTCTCACAACTTGTTCCTGGTAATCACATACTCTAGTTAACGTTACTACAATGTATCCAAGCACTGAATGTAATATTATCCAAATTGTAACTTAAATCTACAATGAAACAATTAAAAGGAGAAACATTCAGTATGCCCGGAACACTATCTGCCTGATTCAATATAATCCTCAGCAGCAAGCATGTTTGCCTGCCAGATATGAGTCCATGCTCGTTTGGTGATAAGATTAGGAACTCTAGATCAAAGAATCCTAGCTGCCATCTCCTAAGAAGCCCCCCTATGTCCTGAGATGACTGTTAGTATGCCAGGTCAATCATCTTTACCCTCACACCTATAATAGTGATAGAAAAACTAAGTCACTATCACTATTATGGGTGTGAGGGTGAGGATGATTGACCTGGCGTACTAAGTAATCTCGGGACATAGGGGGGCTTCTTAGGAGATGGTAGCTAGGATTCTTTGATCTAGGGTCACTAATCTTATCACCAAACGAGCACGGACTCATATTTGGCTGGCAATCATGAGAACATGCTTGCTGCTGAGGAATATATTGAATCAGGCAGATAGTGTTCCGGGCTAGGAGAGGTGTTCTGCAGCATATGATTTCAGTGGCTTGTTCCCACAGTATACAACAGTTGGTTGTCTCACAACTTGTTCCTGGTAATCACATACTCTAGTTAACGTTACTACAATGTATCCAAGTACTGAATGTAATATTATCCAAATTGTAACTTAAATCTACAATGAAACAATTAAAAGGAGAAACATTCAGTATGCCCGGAACACTATCTGCCTGATTCAATATAATCCTCAGCAGCAAGCATGTTTGCCTGCCAGATATGAGTCCATGCTCGTTTGGTGATAAGATTAGGAACTCTAGATCAAAGAATCCTAGCTGCCATCTCCTAAGAAGCCCCCCTATGTCCCGAGATGACTGTTAGTATGCCAGGTCAATCATCTTTACCCTCACACCTATAATAGTGATAGAAAAACTAAGTCACTATCACTATTATGGGTGTGAGGGTGAGGATGATTGACCTGGCGTACTAAGTAATCTCGGGACATAGGGGGGCTTCTTAGGAGACAGCAGCTAGGATTCTTTGATCTAGGGTTACTAATCTTATCACCAAACGAGCACGGACTCATATCTGGCTGGCAATCATGAGAACATGCTTGCTGCTGAGGAATATATTGAATCAGGCAGATAGTGTTCCGGGCTAGGAGAGGTGTTCTGCAGCCTACTGAATGTTTTTCCTTTTAATTGTTTCATTGTAAATTTAAGTTACAATTTGGATAATATTACATTCAGTACTTGGATACATTGCAGTAATGTTAACTCGTATGTGTGATTACCAGGAACAAGCTGTGAGACAACCAACTGTTGTATACTGTGGGAACAAGCCATTGAAATCATATATGGGCTGGATCCAACTTATATAACCCTTTATTCAAATTGGTGTATCCAATACATACAGCATCCATTATGTAAGCTTTACATTTTGAGATACTTACTTATAACTATTTCTTTAGGCAGCAATCCCTATAGATTTGCTGATCTCATATCCCCCTTAGGCCAGCTGGGCTTCATTGCTCTCTTCAGGGATCTAGATGTGGAGTGTTTAAGTATTTATTTTTGCTTATTATTGATTTTTCTTTGTATCTTAAGATTTACTAATAAATAGGCATGTGCATGAGAAAGTTTTTCGGTTCGGTTCGGCATTCCAAAATTCGGGACTTCAGCAATTCGGCACTTCGACACTTCGGAACTTCGACACTTCGGAAATTCGGTAATTTCGGAACTTCGGGACATCTGCAATTCGTCACTTTGGCAATTCGGCACTTCAGAACTTCGGGACCTCGGCAGTTCGTCACTTCAGCAATTCGGCACTTCAGAACTTTGGCAACTTCAGCACTTCGACACTTCAGCACTTCGGAATTTCAGAACGTCTCTTGCAGCCGCTTGGTAGATAACTCCCTAATTCCCACGGTATTAGGGAGTTATCTACCAAAAGGCTGAAAGACCTTGAGCGGTGGGTGGGGGCCCTAGAATACTAATAAAGGAGGGGACCTAATGTCCTCCCCCCTGGCTCCCACCCCTGAGCGGTGGGTGGGGGCCCTAAATTAGAATGGGAAGGGAGAACCTAATGTCCTCCCCCTGGCCTCCACCCCTGAGCGGTGGGTGGGGGCCCTAGAATACTAATAAAGGAGGGGACCTAATGTCCTCCCCCCTGGCTCCCACCCCTGAGCGGTGGGTGGGGGCCCTAAATTAGAATGGGAAGGGAGAACCTAATGTCCTCCCCCCTGGCCCCCACCCCTGAGCGATAGGTCCCCCCATTATTTTAATTTAGGGCCCCCACATGCCCCTCAGGGGTGGGGGACAGGGGGGAAGTAGCCCCCCCTGGGGCTCGGGAGGGGGGACCCATTTTTTTATTTAATCCCCATGTACAGGTTTTATGGTGTTTTCAAAAGTTAGAGTCAAATCTAAAGCTTGCATTTCAGTTTTTTTCACATTGAAATTCTACAGATTGGTTACGTTGCCTTTGAGACCGTATGGTAGCCCAAGAATGAGAATTACCCCCATGATAGCATACCATTTACAATAGTAGACAACCCATGGTATTGCAAATGGGGTATGTCCAGTCTTTTTTAGATGCCACTTAGTCACAAACACTGGCCAAAATTGCTATTTTTTTGCATTTTTTACACACAAACAAATATTAACACTAACTGTTGTGTACATAGAAGAAGTCTTAGATCTTTATATTCAGCTCATGAAAAATGGGGGCAAAAACAAGTGTTGCGTTTATAATTTTAGTCCGTGTATATACAAGTACCAGAATCACAAAAAGCCCCAATCACTCCCCCAAGATACATAACAGCCCCTGTCTCCACTCAACAGTTCCTATCACCTCCAAAAATACACTACAGCCCCTGCCTTGCACACATACATTAGAGCCCTTACCTCCCTCACACAATGAATACCCCAAATCCATGCTCATACACTGCAGCTTTAATTACCCTCCCAAACAGCCTCTTTTGCTTCCAAACACATCCCCTATTCCATCACTCACTATAGCCCCTATCCACAAATACACACAACATACTTTATCGCCCTTAAACAGACACACTACAGCCCTTATTCAAATGCACACACAATAACAAGAGCAGAGAATATGAGAACATTTTGAGTGGACAAAAGCTCAGAAACCTCAATAGCTTGCACTTCGGTTAGTCTCCAGTCAGATGTCACAAAGTTTTTGCTTGTTTGAGCCATTATAGAGAGAACACATGCTATTTGAATATCAAACCCATAAGTGTCACGATACCCAGTGACCCAACATGCAGTGTATATATGAATATAGTTTAGGCAACGTTTACCGGTCCTTAGAATGGCTGGGTTATACGTTGTTAGAAAAATGGTCAGGGACAAGCAGTCAGGGAAGCCAGAAATCAGGGAAGCAAAAAAAACGACAGCCGAGTCACAAGAGAACAGAACGGAGAATAGTCAGAATAAAGCCAAAATTAAAATGCCAGAAAAGACACTAAATATAACGCACTCTTGGGAACTGTAAACAGAAATCACAACAGGGCAATGATCCATTCCCTGAGTGTTTTTTTTTTTTTGTACTGTATGCCTTTAATTTATGGCCATGCCACCAAAACGTTCAAATTTGACCGTTTTGGCAGGCCATGGCGTCGGCGCACATGTGATGCGTCATAAAAAGGGGCGGAGCTATAGCAGCTGGCGTCGGAACCATGGAGACATGAGAGGGGCCCTTCCTGGACTTCCCGCAACATAAAGTAATGTGACAATAAGGCCCGTAAGGGCACTCCAGATCCTAAATGCCAGAAAGTGTCCTTTAGACAAGAGAGACAGCAACCCTGAACAAGCATTTTGGGCTTCTTTGTGCCTTGTCAGCAAGTTGTAGCTGATACTCCCTTAAGCACAGTGAGCACTGGGTCTTCATCTGGATTACCCTTTTGCCCTAGGCAGACTCTAAATACATTGCCACAAAAACTGAGAATATGAGAACTCTAAGAACACATACACTACTTCATAAAAAAACACATCCATGCAAACACAACTCCATAACCGCTTCCTTCCTACACTTAACTCCATAAGCCACCTCCCCAAACACTTGCAACCTAACAAGTAGCATACTCACAAGCAGCATCCCCATAAACAAGCAATACCTGAAGTAGCCTACTTTCACACATGCTAACCCAGAAACATACAACACATTCAGCCTGCCAACCAATCAATACCGTAAGCCGCATCCACACACTTAAACTCTTCCACTCTCCAAGCCCTGTCCCTCTTATTATCCAACCACCCACCTAGTCACATTCACCATCCAATCATACTGCAAACTTGTCACATTCACACATCCAATCAAATATCCCAAACTAATCCAATGTATGTATATATGAAGGGATGGGGAGTGCCCTGAGGAAACTGGCATGGAGGGTAAATCCAACCATGCCCACAACACTACACAGTAAGAATACTAAGCAGCAAGTAGCTGACAATCAAAACAAAAATGCTGACATGATTCATGATGTGATTAGGGCTGTGCCCAAACAAGTTTGTAATCTAGCATTATAAGAATAATTTCTAGCTAGAAGGTAATTTCTTTTTTTTTTTAAAGTGCTTCTGTGTTCTGATGAATACTAAGTGCATATTAAAATTGCAAGAAGGCTACAGATGGAGCTTTAACCTCTGACCAGTCTAAAAGTAAGAGGAAATTTAAGTGCACATAAATGAGAAGCACTGGTGGTATTTCATTATCAGTCTCTTTAGAGATCTGAATTCACTTATTCCCTTGTATTTTGAAATATATATTTATAATTTCACAATATAAAATTGTTTTTAATACACCAGCATAACAGTGTATGTAGCCTGTGTATGTGTGGGTGGATTGGAATTGTAGTGTATATGTTTGTTAGGCAGGAGCTGTAGAATGGGTGAGTATAGAAGCAGAATGTTAGATATTAAAATTTTAATGAGGGTAAAAACATGCTAATCAAATAAACTAAGATGTATTTCCTCTACCTCTTGCTAAACTTGGGCCAGTGAAGATGAATGCTGTGCCATAGTGGTCAAGTGGGAGAGGCACCTGTACTACACCAGTCTTGCTGACTTCTGGCTGGCACTGTGGAAAGTATCAGAACATTAATATGGGCTAGTTAACGATGGAGATATTTGATTGCCCTATTGGTCATTGAACTCACCATTTATTACAGTGCTTGGGTAGCATCTGCTCTGCAGACTCATGGCCATCAGAGCACACATGGCCTTTGCCAAGTTTGCTTGATGGCCTGTCCAGACCTGGTGATGTCACACTCAGATCCAGATTTCCAATAAGGTCACTGATGCTGTAGCCTTGGGGCAGCAGGCATATGAAGGGCTGGTGGGGAGGTCAAAACTCTTGTGCCAAGAGCAGTTGTTGAGGCTCGCCTTTGAGGCAGTGTGTGCAGCAGTTAGCCCGCGTGACATGGAGAACACAGACCTGCTTCTTCTTCTTCTCGGCTGGATGCTGAGTTGCTGCATGACTCAGATTGTTCAAGGCTGACATCACTGTCACAACCCCTGAGTGACCTCTTCCATACTTTTACGTTATGGTATATGATCATATATTGCATAAACCTGCCACATCAACAATATACCCCATTTTTAGCAGGTCCTATTCTAGCAACCTAATGCCTGTAACTAAATCCCCATTGTTTTTGCTTATATCAGGTGATTTACAAAGTGTGCTTAGTGAATGAGTCCCTTTAATTTAGTATTTAATATTAAAAACAAGTTTTCAGAGACCGATCAAGTGATAGATGTGAAACCTGTAATAGACATATAAATAACATTTGGGGGGACAACCCAAGCTGGAAATGGTAGAATTCTTCCCTTTTTTTTTTCCATACCTGAAACAAATTGAAATGATGAAGACAGGCTAGTGGGGAAGAGAATCCTCGGACTCAGTCTATTCATACACAAAAAGTAGAGTGTTAGGTTTAACTAAGGTATGATACCAAAGTTACATTACATCAAATGGGGGGAAAAGGGATGGGATTTGTATGGAACAAATATAGTTCAAATATATACTGTTCCCTTAGTGCTTCCTGTTCAGCTCCCTCGCACGCCGCATGCTGGTGCCGGAAGATGACGTCATCTTCCGGCTCCGGTATCAGTGCGGTGCACGAGGGAGCTGAAGAGGGAGCACACAGGGGAGAGTGCTCCCTCGCACGCCTGCCAGCCTGCTTGCCAGGTGACACCAGGGCCAGCCTTGGGGGGTTCCTGAGGTGGCCAGCTCCTGGGCCCCCCAGGAGAAGAGGCTGGCCACAGTGGGTATGTACACCACTGCTTGTGTGTCTATTACTCCCCCTAGCCCATTTGTGTGTTTTTACTTCCCCACCAGCCCTTTTGTGTTTGTCTGTCTCTTACAGTCACTCTACTGTTTCTCTTTCCACCAGTCACTTTGTAAGCCTCTTTCCTCCCTAGATATAGATATACAGGCACACAGGCACAGGCAAACGTACAGGCACAAAGTTACAAAAGGCACACAGTCATACAATCTACACATGTTCCATCCAATAGACCCAATATGGTCAGCACCAGCTGTAATTCCACCACTTGCTCCAATGATCACATGTGGCCTAAGTTGCTATGGCAATTAATCAGAAAATGCATCTCTTTCTTGACATACGTACAATTTGAAAATTGGTAAACCTAAATGTAGTTCGGAATCAGTGGAGGCAGATGTAAGCAACTGTTGACAGTGATATTTTAGCCAGAAAACCTCTACCAGCTCTTGGTATTTAAAATGCTTAATGTTTGCTTTTTACAAAAAAGCAATGAAATATTGTGTAATCATGGGTTCGTTTATTGCGTGAGTATTTTTGAGATACTAGATTCATCACATTGTTAAACAGTTCACATGCTTTGTCAACTTCACATGGTAATTGGCAAGCAATTACATTAATCACATGTCTTATCTTTTACAAAGTTGATTTTTATTAATCCTTCAAATCAAATGTCTCATTTCTGTTTTTTTGGGGATATTGTTTCTGTCAGATTGTTTACACTATGTCATCACATTCAATGTGAGTTCTGTTTATCTACCAAAACATGCTCTACTTCTTTAGCATGCTAAAATTATTTCTCTTCACATTGGGGTCTTCTCTTACAGCAAGTTCTGATGAGTTTAGATCTGATTTGATTTTGCTTTCCAGCTTTGCTGTTTTAGACCATAGTCCGTTAATAATTGAACAACTTCGTTTAGTAAATATATATTTCATTGTCACTGTTATATATACCCTAACCTGTGAAAATGATGCAGAGATCATAGGACTGGAGTGTATACAATATCAATTAAGATCCTGTGGGTTTGTCGTTCTGCCTTCCAATTATCAAAGGGAATAAACAACATCTACATTTCTGGCTGGAATTCTCCATCTGTAGTCCCATTTAGGTTTTCTCCCAAAAATAACAATCCATATGCTTTGTTATCTCTGAACAGGCAGCGACAATCTCAGAGAAGTTAAATATAATTCTTATCAAATGTTGTTACATAGTGCATAATGCTGACCAGGGCCGGTGCAAGGATTTTTGCCATCCTAGAAAAAAAAAAAAAATTCCCCCCCTATGTTGTAACATGATAATGTCCTACCCATGTCATGACATCACATATGCCCCATCACTTTTTAAATTTACATTAATCCAAAGATATTCATAACCACAAATAGCCACATTCACACAATCACTTATTTGATTTCTATTAAAATCAGGATTCATACTGTCCTGCAGTTTTCTGTTGAAATCACATGGTGAACGAACTGGGCTAATATCAGCAGATATTTGAGTGAGCATGCATGCATGCACTTGGAGCATCAGGGATGAGATTGTCTTAGAATTGAAAGTGCCATTTTGATTCTTTGAGAAACATTTGATAGGACTGCATGAGGGAGCTGTGACGTCAGAAGAATCATGAAAATCAAGAATCAATCAATAAGCCCCCAACGTTTCGGCAAAGTGCCTTTATCATGGGAGCTTTCATTGTTAAAGGCATTTTGCTGAAACGTTGGGGGTTTATTGATTCATTCTTTCCCTTCTTCTCACTAGGTCTGGTATGCTTTTGTTTTCTGTATATAGATTTAGTTATGGGTTGTTAAGATTTGGTATCTCATATAGCTATTCATTAAACTGGTATTTAGTAATTCATGTACTACGTATTTTGCTCATATCAATTCCAGAATTCTTGGCTATTACTCTATACCATTTATATGACAATGTTTGTTTGTTCTTTGATCTACTGATATATTTAATGAGATATCCAACTACTGTGGACTCATCCAATAAAGATTTTTTTGTATGGTTTTATGGTTGTGCTCCTTGCTTGAGTAATATTTGTAACTTGTTTGGGCCTTTGGGAATAGGGCCTTGTGTGAGTGAGCACCCAGTATCATTTGCGTAGCTCCGTCTGGAGACTGTCTGTACAGCATTTGGAGTGTGCCTGCCTGTTTTCATTTTTATTACAGTAAACTTGTCTGAGAGGTTCACTGTAAGTAAAACTTTCCATAATATATAATTATAGTAATATGTATCATAAATATAATTGGTCACACACACTCTTACTGACATTTACACACTCTCCCTAACACTCATACACACACTTTTCCTGACATACACATAATGCCACTTACACACTCTCACTGACATACACATTCTCACTGACACATACACATAATGCCACTTACACACTGTCACTGACATACACATTCTCACTGACACATACACATAATGCCACTTACACACTCTCACTGACATACACATTCTCACTGACACATACACATAATGCCACTTACACACTCTCACTGACACATACACATAATGTCACTTATACACTCTCACTGCATACATATAGTCACTTAACATTCTCACTGACACATACACACACTTTTACTGAAATATGCAGTCATACCAGTCAAGTCCTGGCTTCCCCTGCCTGCAGGAAACATTCTGCTTGGATGCTGGGGTTACTGCAAATCCAGCTCCCAGAGCAGATAGTCAGTGGGCACCATCAGGGCAGAGAGGAGCCCAGCGGCTGAATAGCTGCACTGGGGGGTGGCTAAGGAGCTGCTCACCCAGTGCTTTAGGCCCAGAAAGGAGCAGCCCACCAGGAAACGTCCCGGTGGGCGCCCCCCAGCAGGCTGGCCCACCAGGCGAAGGCCTTGTTCGCCTAATGGTGACACCGGCCCTGCCTGTAGTGGGGAGGTTAGGACCTGTAGTGCGGGTTTAAAGGGAATAGTAGGGGTTAGGGGTTGCAGTGGGTTAATGAAGGGTAAAACAATATTTATATTTTTTTGAATTAAACACATTTTTAAAAAAAGTTTCTTCTCCTTTCCTGAGGCTTACCTTGGACAATAAGAGGGGAATCCTGTTCCCTGGTTGTCCACTGCGAAATGCAGCATGTATGCACCCCCAGTGGACGCAGACAGCTCCTTCCGGCTGGCGCCAAGAAATGTATCAGAGCGTTGCCATGATAACCTAAAGCAACACTCTAATACAGTACAAGGAGCAGAGAACTTGGCTTGGAAATGCAGACCAAGTTCTCCTTCCTTGGCATCAGTCGTGGCTTGCAATCGCTTGGCTTTGGTTGACTGGGAGATCATGGGTGCGGACACAGCACTGGTCAGTGAGACCTTTTGATCTATAATGTAGTTTAAGGAGCAGCTCACACAAAAAATACATTTCTAATTCTATAAGGTTACTTAAAATCGTCTATCTCAGCTACAAATATGGGGATTCAGTTCCACCATAGGGCCATAATGTGTTAAGTCCACCACTACTTTGCAATACCCCAATATCGGTGGGCCCTACACTAATTTCAGAGTGGGAGACAAATCAAATAGTGCTAGTGATAAATTAGAGATTGCAGTAATGTGCAAACCGCGCAGGCTCCTAATGTTATGCTATTCCTTCTAATATGTGCCTTTTGGGCTGGTTTCTATTTCACCAACCTTCTAATTTTATACCATATCCCCAGGTTATGTGCAAACTGAACTATCTCCCCTATAAATTCCATTCTCCACCCCTATAACTTCTGGTACAGCAGTCATGTAGCTAATACAATGTGCTTAATGTACTAGAGTCCTGCTTACATGGGAAATGCTTCATACTGTGACTCTCTGCAGGTCAAGATTAAATAAGGCCCTGGAATTAAGTAACTGTGACAGGGAGGGGTACATAAAAGCGAGTTGACCTGGGTTCCAAAATATATATTTGAAACCAAGAGAGCTGCACTTACCTGAACATGCATACTTAAATAAGGGTGCCGATGGGGCTAATTAATACAACGTGCAAGATCCAGTGCACTCATTCATAAGAAGCAATTTCAAAGCTCACAAAATATAATTGTTATTATTTAAAAAAACACCTAATCGCGTCTTGTGTTTTACAATGTTAATGGTATTAATCCTTAAAATCATACCAAATTTCTCATTTCTATTCTTCGGATATTGTTTCTTTCAGTGTGAATGCTCTGTTTATCTAACCAAACATGCCCTTCTGTCTCTATAACCTGCCAACATTAAATCATATTGGAAGAAAAGAAGTGTTCTTTTACATTGACTTAACTATTCAGATGTTGCCACCTGGTGGCCAAATAAGAGAACTGACTCAGAATTTAATGGGACACTACAAGCACTCAGACCCCTTCATCTTATTGTCCCTGTTCCCTTTACCCTGCAGTGCGCAAGTTCCCTCATCAAAGGTGTCGGAGAAGGAGCCCGACCTAGTGCCAATTTCAAATAAGCTTTCACAGACTTTCAGCTTATTGCTGAATTTAAAAAAAAAATGGACAGGTAAATTGTGTGTGTGTAAAAAATGTATTTTAAGACTTGTTTTTTTTAGTAGCATATAACTGATATTTAATTGTCTCACTCTCCATGTCTTAAAATAAAGTAGCAAAATACTGTACATATACTGGAAAACATGCAACTTTACGAAGGTAAGTGAAAATAAGGGCAAGTGTAGTGAAATATCTATCTGTATAATGAGGCTAAGTGAGTGGAATCTAGGGGAATGTAGGTTTAATATTATGTCCTTAGCACTGTCAGCCTAATGCACATGAAAATGATTCTCCCTCTCCTCTCCTCAGCATTCCTAGAGATACCATTTCGAATGTATTTTTTTCCTGTTTATATCACTTCATAATAAGTTAACAATGTTTTGTTTTACTGTAAGTTTGCATTTGCCTGAGTTTGCTGCATTGATTTAATTTTGCCAGCATTTCCTTTCGGTTGATGTCATCCAAGCGTATGTATACCACATGTAACTTCAGACAAACCAACATAGTTTTCATTTTAGCTGAAAGTATTTTTCAAAGCGTGTTTTAAAACAGATTTTAATCTCTTATTATATAATCTTTTATCTATTTTTACCAGTGTAAGAACAAAAGAAAACCTTATGAAGCACACTTGCAGTACAATTGACAGTAAGTATACTAAATATAGTGACTATGTATTTGATAAAATGTCATTATTTTTTTGTATCTTTACTGGATATGTCGTGTTACAGGAGGTATGGTCGGGTGCCTACCTCTTTACCACTTGCACAGATAGAAGATAATACTGACACATCTCAATTCAGTGTATTGAGGGCAATAATATACCCACATTTTCCATAAACACTGACTGCTGGTCCTGGGAATCTGTTTTTTCAACCTCTATCTTAGAGATTGCAGTATATAATGTAGTGCCCTGGATCACTTTGCTACATTTTCCTTTTCTTTATTTGCCTTTTCTGGTTCTTGAGGCACACCAACAATCCATTTTTGACAATATCCCAATTGGTTTCATCCTTTGCTATATAGAGCCGTCATTGGCCTGTTACTCTATTATCCATCTCTCCATACTCCTAACTTCGGCCTGTCCTGGCTCTGTTTCTCGCTTGGATATTCTGTTGAATATTGAGCGATTACTACATCAACCCAAACCCAAGGACTGTATCATATGGGAATTGATTGAAAAGGGAAGATCTAAATTTGGTATCAAAAGATATTTTACATTTATTGGTGGGATCACTTAATAATTAAAATGTGGTTGTATGTTCTATTTTTTTTTTTTTATGTGCACCAGTGTGAGAAAGTCTTTTCACTTAAAGGAGCATTTCCCTGGCGCATACTTTCCAGGACCAGGCAAAAGGGATTACTTTAAATGATATTAAAGAAATGGTGATAAATCTGAAAAGATTGATTTTTTTTTTTTTCTACTTTCTCTAGTTCTTTCACTGTTGGTATGATTATAAAGGCTAACCTTGGTCTTTTCAGCAGAGGGTAAAGGCTGCATTTTTTTTAATCTCTTATCAGAAGCCAGAAGATTATTTGAATCCTCTCAATCTTCATTCTTTTTAAACTTTATAAAAAAAATCAGACAAAAACATTTGAAAAACAAGATTTCATCGGTATTGACTACCCAAACACCCTTCCACATAAATACACAATAAAATGTATTTATTACTCACTAGGACATCCAGTCACCGAGTTCCAACATTTATTGATAAAAATATATTTTGTATTATTGTACTAAAAATCTAGTTGTTGCCATTACAAAATAATATTGCTGAAATACATTGGGTGGTAGGTACCTCCACGGGAGTTGTTTAATTAAATATTTGTGTGCATTTAGTTCTCATTATTAAACTGTCAATTACATTTTTACTTCAAGAATCAAATGACATTTAGAACATGAATAAATATGAAATGTTATCAAAAATGATGCTCTTGGTAAGAAAGCTAAATTGTTGGTTCAATCGTCGTTATTCAGAAAGACATATTAAGACTGATATATAACAATACAGTTGGGGACAGGAGTTCCTAATCATGAACAGAAACTATACTGGAGTTTTATCACTCACAAAATTACTTCCCCTATTATGTTTATTCATACATGTTGGAATTAATAAAGCAGGTGAAATATCACTGGTATGTTCCCCTTCTAAATACACTTTAAAGGGACACTATAGTCACCAGAACCACTGCAACTTAATGTCGTTGTTCTGGTGTCTATAGTCTGTTCCTGAAGGCGTTTTACTATAAACACTGCCTTTACAAAGAAAAAGCAGTAGTTACAGTGCTGCCTAGTAACACCCTAGTGACAGTCACTCAAACAGCCACTAGACGTGCTTTGTAGTCCATTGCGGAACTGTGTGCATTACCTATGTTCAGCGTCTCCACGCTCTGCATGGAGGCACTGAATGTTCCCCATGGAGATTTATTGATTACATGCAACTAAATGAGGAGATCATGGTTGACTCAGCACAGCATTTTGCTGCGCATGCACTATAGCCTCCAAATGTTTTCCTATGGGCAAGCTTTAGACTGGCTGAGTTCATAAAGTTTGGTGATCTCAGCCATGTAAATTTAGCCAAGCAGAACCAGGCACATCGAGACCGGATAAGTGGGGAAAAAAAGTGAGTAAAAACACCTTTTCAGTGCAATTGGAGTGGGCCAGGGATCCAAACAGCCGTACTAGGATTATAGTGTCCTTGTATTCCTGACACTATAGTGTTCCTTTAAAGCAGATTAATTTTACAAAGCAATAGTAATTTAACATAGCCCGCTCATCTTGTTATAGCCTACTCTCCTGCACCACATTCCCCTCTTGTTTGCGAATTCAAATAATTTTTCTAATCCACTTTCCTAGATCTTCTCATGTACTCAAGTATTTAATATTATCTTATGAATAACAACTGGCCCCTGAGCCTTTTACTTTCTGAAATTCATCAACAAGTCAGAAGAAAAGAAGAAAACCTTTGAAAAGTGATTTTACAGCTTACCATATTTAAGTACTATATATATATATAATTTATACTACAGGGCCATTGAATGCTTGAATCTGATTGGTTGACGAACGTTCTAAGGAGTGCATTATTTTCAGGGAGATGCACGGCTAAAGTAGTTCCAGACAGGTCTTGACCGCATTACACTTCCATATCACTTCGCGTAGTCAACTGTAATAACGGAACATAGGTTGTCAGAAGCAGGGCTGGAGAGCAGGCAGATCATGTCTGTCACAGGGCACAAGTGTGAAACAAGCCTGAGAAGCTACTGGGCACCTTCTACTACAGAAAGAAAGAAATGGAGCTTGATCCTCTCAGGAAAAAAAAGTACAAACGAAAATCAAGCCAAGGATCACCAGGAAAAAAAACCCTCTGTTATCATGCAGCCCCATGCGATTGATCTGCCATTTTCAATGTCTAACTTGACAATCAATGGAAATGTGCAGTTTAATTGGAATAAATAAAGTATATAGTCCTATCTATAATCAATAGAAAATTGAACTGAATATACATAAATAGATAGTCCTGCTGCACGGGTTTTCGTTACAGCCTACTGTCAATAATAGAAAAATAAAATTAACAAATTAATTAAATATTGACGCACATGCTTTTCTGTCTCATTATTCTGTCTCTCTAATAACTGCACTAATAACTGCAGTAGTCTGCTATCAGTGGCTCAAATCTCCGTTACTATTTCTTAAATGATGTTTTGGAATTAGCAACGAAGGCATGGGAATTGATGCGTAAGAAATTAGTCCTACATACAAGAACGTTTTAATGACAAAAATTTGACAAATGTCTTGAAATACATCATTTGAACAATATTTATATATATATATATATACTGTAACTATAGACACTGTCTCTCGAGCAAGCACTTAATTAGACTCACACACACTTAGCAATGTACAATTACTAGTATTAAGGGAAGAAACACTTAACTGTATAGCATGAGTCAAGCCAGACAGAAGACTGCACATTTAAATCTATCATATCTATCACAAGTTCACTTTAATTCCATGTTCCCTTTTATAATTCCAATAATCAGGATGAGGAGTTAAATATATTAACATAATATGTATATAAATATATTTATATTCAATGAACCAATATTTTTTTTTACTATTGAACAAAACACATTTACAAGACAATACTTAGAAAAACTTTTGTCTCATAACAATTCATTAGCTTTCATTACCATTAGGTGGCAGTATTCAATTAACTATATGCAGTAGTGGAAACAATTAGCATGGCTTTGGTTCGTAGTTGTTAATCTGCATAGTTGCAAACACTTATTTAAATGAGTGTTTATTAAAACGAACACATATATAAACATATATACCAATCATGCATGGACTTCTGAAAATATGTATGTCTTAAAATGTTCATTGCTGCCTCTACACTCTGACACCTGCACACAGGGTCAGCAATATTGCTAGGCACACTAGGCAGCCTACTGGGGTAGCCTAGTACTAGGCAGCCTCCTAGTCACTTCTTTTAACGTGACTACGTGAAACGTGGGTAGAGCATCTTCTGTATCCTCTAACTGGTCTTACAAGAAGTGCTTCCTGGGAGCAATGAACAACGCTCTGTCAGACTGGATAATGGATACAGAAGATCCTCTACACGTGGTCCTCTTGGTCATGCTACACAGGGGAGGTGAGGAGGCACAAAAGGGGGGAAGAGAGAGGGACTGAGACACTAAAAGGGTCTGAGGAAAGGAACAAAGACACACAGTAGGACTGGGGAAGGGGAAAGTATACACAAAGAGGGGCTGGGAAGGAGACAGAGAAAACTAGAGGGGCTGGTGAAAGGGACAGTGCAACACAGATGGGCTATGGAAGGGAACAATGAGACACAGAGGAGCTGGGGAAAGGGACACAGACAATCAGAGGGGCTTGGAAAGGGGTCAATGACATACATATAGGGGCTGAGGAAGGGGACAATGAAAGAGGTTCAGGAAGGGCAACATGAGACATGCAAAGTGGCTGGGGGTGAAAGGCATGCAAATGGGCTGGGAGAAAGTTACACAAGGGACTGAGGGGAGAGACACAATTGCCAATTTTTGTTTTGGCTAGGGTGCATCGATCCTACCTACACAACACATTCTAATTAAACCACTTCGGTATCTGTATTTTCTCACATACACTATCTATGACAGCTACAAAAAAACATATACTAAATAAGACTGACAAAAAAATCACTGTGTCTCGATTGCAGTGGAGACTAATATTATTCAGACCAAAGGCTCTCCACAACTTGGTTCAAGTGTTCCTTGACATGTAGTACCAATGGAGGCTTAACCGTCTCCACTTTAGATCAGTGGCTAATGTTTGGCATGCAATTACTTTGGACAGTATTATGCTGTCTGAGAGTCAAAGATGATTGATTGCAGAACATATCCACTGGTCACATGGGCCAGGCTACTAAACAGGAACATTTTGTAACGAATGTCAGTTTAAATGTTGATATTCTTCTATGAGCTATGAAGCTGCCAGGGTTACTTGTGATCCTCCTGAGCTTAGTGACTAGGCTACGTGTAAATAGAAAATCAGGATGTAGGTCTGTACTGGACCATAGAGTTACTAAACTTAATGCAATTCATCACAGGTACGTGTAGCGAGGAGGTCTAGGGATTGTAAAAACAAATTTAATTTAGTGGTTTAAATGGACATAAATGAATCCTCCTTATTTTGTATCATAATGGTGATTTAAAAAACAAAACAAAAGCTTGTACAGATGAGGCATCAAAGTCTGTATCCTAAAAGTTTAGAGTGTAATAAAAGGATGCAGGAGAGCAGTGTCAAGTATCTGATATGTGGTCAGAATGGTGTAATAGTACTCTGGAGGGGCTGGAACAGGAATCCACCAGTAAAGTACCCAGCCAATCAGAGTAGCAGTAATGAATACTAGGGATTAGTGGCAACAAGGAGAGCTCTTTGGGCCCATAAGGCTTTCAGTTGTACCAAATACTGTAATCTGTCTATAGAAACCCACAAGTCAAGACTTGATGAGTCAATCAATTCATCTTAATAATTGATAAGACAAAAACTGGATGGAGAGCAACAACTTCTGGAGGATGAACCAGAATACAAGACACAGAATCAGGTGGATGACCTGTGAGTTGTCTCATGGAGGGTACTTGTAGACAAATATTAAGGGCTGATAACCAGATCCAGTCATCCACTTGGGCTGGAGCACTTTTTAAAAATTTTCTGTACTTCTGAAAAGTGATACAAGTTCAGGGCAGCATAAAAGGATACATGGTAGTAGCATCCTACATCTAATCTAACATGGTACCAGAATGGTACATGGTGTCATTGCATGCAACATAGTGATGGGACACGGGAAAGACAAGAACAGGCACCATGACATAGAAACATAGAATGTGACGGCAGATAACCATTTGGCCCATCTAGTCTGACAAATTTTCTAAATACTTTCATTAGTCCCTAGCCTTCTCTTATATCTAGGATAGCCTTATGCCTAACCCATGCATGCTTAAACTCCCTCACTGTATTAACCTCTACCACTTGGGCTGGAAGGCTATTCCATGCATCCACTACCCTCTCAGTAAAGTAATACAGTGAGGGAAAAAGGTATTGGATCCCCTGCTGATTTTAAACATTTGCCTACTGACAAAGAAATGACCAGTCTATAATTTTATTGGTAGGTGTATTTTTTTTTTTTAACATTCTTTATTTTAATTTTCACAAAAATTACATATTGCATGTAGACGGTGCGAATGCACCATTAAAACTGTTCGGTACAAAAAAGAGAAAGGGGGGAAACAGGTAATACAGAACAAAGATATCGTTAGCAGAGTCATACAAGAGAGTAGTAGAATATCTTGCCGTAAGCAGATAATAGATTTATATTTTGCTAATACCGTACTAGTTATTACTAGTTGGACAGATAGTTATAACAGTGGTTGGCCTGGCATGCAAACATGCTGTTGAAAGGTATGGTGAAGGTTGTCATTAGTATGATTGCATGACACGCACAGGACCTCCTGTCTCGGTTTAGGGCATATTGAGTTCCATTCACCTGATACTTGTGATATCTGCTCTAGGGTTTCACTGAAGGCTCTTAGCAAGCCCACAATTCCCAGTAGTTAGTTGTTCATTCTTTACCCGGAAGGGTTAGGGTTGGTGGCCCGGCTGAGTCGCACATTGCGGGGAATGGAGTGAGGTGCGGTTGAAGATAATTCAATTCTTTGGGAACTGGCAGACTGCGGCTGTTCTCCATTCGCTGTTCACATATGTGTCATGAAGTCGAAAATAGTGTAGTTAAGCATCGCCGGTGTTGGTGGGATGGTGGGGGGGTTGGCAGGAAGAAGGAGAAAGTGGTGGAGTAGGGCAGGTGGTTTTGAGTTCATTGGGGTTGCAAGGCCACGCTCCCACGGCCCTCCTGGTATTAGGTATGAGATGGGAATTCAATGAGCCAAGGGTCCCATATCTTGTAGAAAAAAAGATGGACGAAGCTAGGAAAATGGACAGCATGTCGACTCTTATTCATGACACAACCAAACATTGCAATGTCGTCTATAGTCGGGACTGTGATTACGCCCCAGTTTGTGACAATGGATCACCTGGTCGCTAAGGCTAGTTTTGCCAGTAACTTGTTTTGTGCCCTGGGTGTGTCTTGCAATGGTTTGGAAAGCAGCCACAGCCAGGGGTCCCTGGGGGTGGTAGTATGTAGAATTTTGGAGGTTAAGGTCATTACATCTGACTATAGTTGAGTTATGAGTTGGCAGTCCCACCAATGGTAGTATGTCCCCTTTTGTCCACATCCCTTTCAGCACTGGTCTGTTGTGGAGAGGGGGTGTGATACCACCGCATTAGTATCTTATAGGCCTGCTCTTTGTGATTAACACAGATAGTAACTGTTGTCGTGGCCTCCCAGATGGCTATCAAGTCCATGGGGTCAGTAGGGAGGTCCAGGTCCCTCTCCCAAGCAGAGACTTAAGACAGTGGTGTGTTTTGGGTTGCTTTTACCAGTAGGGAGTAGTTCATAGAGATCTGACTTTTCTGTATGGGGTTTTGGATGTATGTTTGTTCGAAAGTAGTGAGGGAGGTTTGTCCTGCTTTTTTATATTCAGTGGTATCTACGAAATTTCTTATCTGGAGGTA
The DNA here is from genome assembly GCA_933207985.1 of Pelobates cultripes. NCBI lineage: Eukaryota > Metazoa > Chordata > Amphibia > Anura > Pelobatidae > Pelobates > Pelobates cultripes. The sequence continues at coordinate 233,978,298 of OW240916.1, forward strand.
TCGGAAGTGGTTGTATGTAGTGAGTGGTGTGGTTTGAGGAACGGGATTAGTTGTTGGTTCCGGAAAAAAAACGGTATACTCGGTGGAGATTATTGTCCTCATAGTGGGCGAATTCTCGTGGGTTCATGCTAGTTATGAACTGTTCATTCCTCAGAATTGGCGTGAGGGGCGATGGGTTCGTCGTAAGTGTGTGTTTTAGGGAGAATTTGTTCCATATTTCGATGGAGTTAGTCAGTGCTGGAGTGGTCTGTGGGATCTGGAGTCGTGCTTGTCTTGGGAGCCAGATTTACAGGGAGGGGAAGCCCCTGCCGAACAAGTCATGCTCCAGGTCCACCCATCTCTTCATCCCTGCAGGGGCGTGTAGGATTTAAATCTGAGCTAACTGTGCTGCATGAAAATAATGTAGAAAATGTGGTAGGCCTAGTACTCCTGCTCTGGTCAGAAGGTATAGGATATCTCTCCTTATTCTGGGCCTTTTGTTGGCCCAAATAAATTGATCCATCTGGGTCTGTAACTGTTTGAAGTCTTTGATGGAGACCTATACCGGGAGTGTCTGGAATAACTATAGGAATCTCGGTAAGATTAATTTTTATAGATGCCACTCTCCCTAGGCATGAAATAGAGTGGCCCTCCCAGGTCGGACGTCGCCTGTTTCAAGAGAGGGGCGTAGTTTAGATTATATGTTTGGGAGACATTCGCAGGGAGGTTGGTGCCGAGATAGTGGATGTGTGTTAGGTTGTAATGGAATGAGTAGGTGGCTTGAAGTGAGGACATTGTATCCTCAGGGATTTGAACCAGTAGTGCTTCAGTTTTGTCCAGGTTTAGGTGGTGGCCTGAGACCTTCAAATAGTCATCCAGGGTGCGTAATGGTGGTGTGAGTGAGCGTGTCAGTTCCATGAGGGTTAGGAGAAGGTCATCAGCGTATCCCGCTGCATTATATTTCTACCTCCAGACGAGTATTCCTGCAATGTGAGGGTCTAGTCTTGGGGCCTGGAGGAGGGGTTCCAGTGATAGTGCGAACAGGACCGGAAAAAGGGGACACCCCTGTCGCATACCGTTAAAAATGAGGAATGAGGGTGGGTGTGCATTCGAGATAAGGAGGTTAGCCTCCAGTGTAGAGTACAAAGTCTTAAGAACATTGAAGGAGTTGCAATTTGTGGAGGGTTGCAAATAGGAAGGGCCACAAAAGGCAATCAAACACCTTTTCGGCGTCCAGGGACAGGAATAGTGTGGGTATCTGTCTGTGTGTCGCTGGATGGGATAAAACCTACTTTTCTGGGTGAATGAGTTTGTTTAAGTAGGGGTTTAATCCGTCCGCGAGCAGTTTCATGAACAGTTTAATGTAGATGTTCAATAAAGAAATTGGACGATAATGGCTCAGCTCTGTGTGGGGTTTATTAGGTTTAGGGAGGAGGCAGATGTTTGCCTGCAGCATGTCTGGAGGGAAAGGGTTCCCTTGGAGCATGGAATTAAAGAGATTGCAGAGGTGTGGGTGCAGTAGTGCGGGAAAGGTTTTGTAATATAACCCTGTGAATCAGTCCAGTTCCGGGCTTTTGTTGGGTTTGGTGTTTTTGATTATTTTAGCTATTTCTTCCATAGAGGTGGGTTCGCTCAGCTTAGTGATAGCCTCTGGCTTTAGGACCGGTAGGGGGATGGCATGAAGATATTGCTCTATGGATTGTAGTGTCGTTGCTGGTTGTTGTCTAGAGGCATCTACATTGAGAGTGAAATAGTCTATGTCTTTGTGGGTTTAATCTTTTAAAATGGGGTTATGGAGCAGGGTTGGGTTCAGTCTTCATGACCACGGGTGAACGACATTAGAGATTGATAGGGTCAGAGTGATTCGGCATGGTCCGACCAGTAGATGGTTCCAATAGAGACTGCCTTACAGGAGGGAGGGTGTAATTAAGAAGAGGTCTATACGGGAGTATGAGTTGTGTGGGTGTGAATAATACATAAAGTCCTGGATAGACGGTTGTAGCATCCACCATTCGTCCACCAAATGGAGGCGTGAGGTGAAGGCCTGAAGCAGTTTGTCCGATTTGGTCGCGGGTACCGAATGTTGTCGGTGGTGCGGGCGGTGTCTGTCCACTGATGGTGACATTGTGGCGTTAAAGTCACATCCAATAATCTTATAATGGGCCGAGAATAAAGCCAAATGCGCGTTTAGTAGGTCCCAGAACGCGTTGTTTGGGGCGTATATCGAGGTGATCAGAAAAGTGTAATGAACCTTCCCTGGGGGTCCTTAGTAATCTGTTTTATGTGCAAAGGGCAGGTTTTGCGTACCAATATGGCCACCTGGTTTTGTTTGCTTGTGGGAGAGTTTGCTGTATGGCATTCATGGTAGTTTCGGTTTAAGAGAAGGGAATGTTTTGGATTGAGTAAAGTGGGTTTCTTGTAGGAGCACCAGGTCAGCCCCAGTTCGGTTAGCCCATCTCATAAGCTGATGCCTCTTAGAGGGGTTGTTGAGACCTTTACAGTTAATGGACATGCATGTCATCTCAGAACCCATGCTTGCTGGTCGCGACTTATTGGGAGTGTTGCCTTCGCCCGGTCTCCCGTCAGAGCCGCCGCCGTGCGCCCACCCTGAAGGATATTGAGGGGTAGGAGGTGAAGTTGCGTGGGAGGGGTTGCAGTGGTTAGGGAATTGAATAGGCGAGGTGAGGGTGTGGAGAGAAAAGAGAAGCGTCAGAGCAAATCTGGAGGGTAGAGGGGGTTGGTAGAAAGTCCCTTGGGATGGGGAAGGAGGGACTGTAAGGGGTTTCTCCTGGTCTTACACCTAGATTGCCAGGGTATGTGGGGACAAAGTTTGAGGGAGCCTGGGGGGGTGGCTCTCAGAGTGGCCCCCGACCAGTTCCCTCCACTACACTGCCTCATGAGGTAGGAGGATAAATTAGCTTTGAGATGTATGATTAGTCGCCTGTGGGAGTTTGGAGTTAGGGTGGTCTGTACCGAAAGGAGCAGAGGACTGTTCCCCCAAACTCCCAGAGCAGTTTGAGTTTTACCTTCGGTGGAGTCGGGTAGCAGCATCAGCGATACCGGGTGGAGGGATGCTCAGGTCTAACATTCATCTGCAACTCTGCAGTGATAACAATAATGTAACAGCAAGTCAGTACACGGCAAGCATATACATTGTTTTGTTCCTGAGGTTCAAGAGTGGTAGCAGTAAGCATGTTTGTGAAACACTGTACCTTATTAAAGCGGAGTAAGATAAATTAAATTTAAAAAAGGCACATTGACTGAAACTAAGAGGAAGTCATTTGCTAAAGCTAGTATACGGTGTGAGGAGTACCAGCAGACCCTTCAGGTGGATGGGCCCGCTTGTTGATTTCCTGGGTCTAGTCTGAGTTGGCAGGGACTGGGTGGTTCCCCTGTAGGCTGTCTAGGATGCTAAAGCGCTGATGACTATTTTGCAGGTCAAGGATACTCCTGGGTTAGAGCTGTGTTGTAGCTTCAGCTGTACATCAGGGGTTGCTGGTAGTCAAGTGGGTTTTTTTTGTCTGTCATGCTAGTCAGGCGGACTGCTCCTGTCAACTCTGTCAGAGGTATCTCTACTGCTATCCCTAGTACAGTGAGTCTGTCAACAGAGTCAACCCAATTCTGCTGTTTAGAATTGTACTGTTTCTATCTGCCCCTGAGACAAGCCATCAATAGATACAGGCATACTTTAGGGTGTGCATTCCTCCTGCCTATATCACGAGCACAAGACATTGGAAACTTCCTACATCTAAGGTATATGATTAAGGTACAGGATAAGGTTTTTGTTTTTTTTCATTTCCTTATCTATTTTTTCCCTTTTCTTTTCCCTTTCTGTTCCCCCTTCTCTGCTCCTTTCTTTTTTTCTGTGGGGGGGTATTTTTTGTACTTTTCCTGTTTTTTTCCCCTCTTCTCTTTTCCCCTCTTTTCTCCCCTCTATTTTTCCTCCCTTTGGGGGGCAGGGGGGAGTACATACAGGGGGGGAGGGGCTGGGGAGTGCCACTTCGTTCACTTTGGGCCTGTGGACTTTTAAGGTACTATGCTATGTGGGTCTAAGGGCTTAGTTCGGGTAAATAAATGCAGGCATCCTGAGGGTGCACCGGTGACCTGGCATATTACACTAAACATCATAACAGAACATAACATAACATTCATTTAAAACCTATGTGAGTGTCAGAGAGACCGTTCTGTGTAAAAGATCTGGCTGCGGTTAGCAAAAAGTCCATTAGGTCGGTGCTTGAGCAGTGTCCCTGGGTTGTTGTGGGGGTCTCTTCCTGGTGTGTTGCCGGGGAGGGAGAGGAGTGTTGGAAGCCCTCATGGCATTGTGCTGACCATCTGTAGGTGTCATGTTGTGTAGTTGTAGGCCCAGTGCTGAGGCAAAGTCCCCCATTTCGGCTGGGTGGTGTAGAACGTGGTCTTGATCACCTTGTCATACCTGCAGCTTAAAAGGGTGGCCCCATCTGTACCTGAGACCCTTCTGGACCAGAGCAGTTGTGAGGGGTTTGAGGTCCCTCCTTTTCTTCAGTGTGGTGGGCGCCAGGTCTTGGAAGAAGACCAGAGTGTGACCCCGGAGTTTCAGCTGAGTGATTCTAGTGGCGGCCATAAGCTTTCCTTTAGTGGCAAAGTGGAGCAATGAAACGATTATATCCCTTGGGACTGCAGGGTTAAGCGCCAAAGGGCAAAGTACTCTGTGGGCTCTCTCTTGATCTCCCGGTCACGTTCCGTGGATGGAGTGGAACTGCTCCTGGAGTGTAGGCAAGATGGCGTCCACCTCCACTATTTCCAGCAGGCCTCTTATATGCCTTTTGCTTGCCTTCAAGTTGTGAACATTATTAATATTAAAGTATTCCATAAATTAGATGTGCCCATTGCATGCATTTGGTGCGTCTATAATATGCTAATTAGCATTTTCATGGGATTTTTTTTCTTTTTTCTCCATGGTTAGAATATGAAAATGTCCCTATTGTTGTTTTCTTTCGCTTTTGTTCCTCTAAATATGTACTGTTGCCACTATTGCATTATCTTGATAACATTCTAGATCAGGGGTAGGCAACCTTGAGCACTGCAGATGTTGTGGACTACATCTCTTGTAATGCTGGCAAATCATCAAGGGATATGTAGTAAATTGTAAATTGTAGGTTGGCACGTTTATCTAGATCAGGAGTCTAGTCTGAGTTGGCAGGGACTGGGTGGTTCCCGTGTTAAGGGTCAAGCAGTGGTCTGGTTTATTGAGGGCTACCTGCCCAGTATTTATGCAGGTCTCCCACCTGGTGGACACTCCCCTAGGGGACCAAATGGGAGACTGGGACACAAATGGTAAAATGACCAATCACAGGCATACAGGGTTAAAACACTCCCACAGTACATTACAATCCCTCCCCTCTATCCTGGAGATAATTGGGAAGTAATCCAATTATCTCCAAGGACAGAGGCAAAACTCCATTAACCACATGGTTACAATAAAACACTAAAATACAATAAAATACATAATGTTACATTTGTCACATAAAATATATACATGTAACCCATCCCCAGATAGCTGGGATCTGAGCGCACAAAAGTACCGAATAGCGCTCAGATCCTATGCACACAGTCCAATCGCCGTGGAGTCAAAGTGTTCACAAAGTCTGTTCTCCATACGAATAGACTCCATGAGATGGCTATCTGGGGTATTGCTGTTCATACGGTTAAACTACCGAATGAACAGGCATCCGGTTAAATGACCGAATGCAGGAGCAAGGAGGCTGATGGCTTAGCGGTGTTCGCGCAAATAAGTGTCCATGTCCAGTTACATAGTTTGGGCGCTGAACACCGCTGGCCATTCGGGACTTTAAAATGGCCGCCATGTGTTCGGCAAACGAACAAAGCCCACCCAGCATTCGTCAATTAAGCTGCGGTTAACCGCAGCTTCTGGGAGGTCAATTGCCGACACACTCCCAATACAGGTGGTCCAGTTATTCGGTTGTTTGTACACCAGACAGAAAGGCACGAACAAGCCTTTTCTGCAGGGGAAAAGAAGGCTTTTTAACATGGGGCCATAGACCAAGGGCAACAGGCGAGCAACCAGGCTTCTCCAATGCTTCGTGGCAAGGTAGGTTTCGCCACATAAAACATCAAGTGAACACTCAGTGAGGAATTGACAGAAAACCACCACATAACCTAAATGACTCATTACTCCAGGGAGTTGCAAAATACACAGTTATACCTCTTTGCAGCCCATTCTAAAGTTGGGGAACCTTGAGAGTAGCTGGAAATTTGAGACCTGACACCAGGAGGGGGCCCAGCGACTTGCCGGTATGCCGCCGGATGCGAGGCCCCTCCTGGCTGCCCGGCCAGCCACCGCAGACACCGGTCTGCAGCTCCGCAGTGAGCAGAGCTGCAGGCCATGTGTCTCACAAGAACTGGCCAATCAGAGCGTTGCCGCGGGTTACCACTGCAACGCTCTGATGGTCTCGCGAGATTACATGGTCTGCAGCTCTGTGGAGCTGCAGACCAGAAGCAATGGCCACTGGTCCACCAGGGAGTAAAGGTAGGTTCTCTCTTACCACCCTCACCATCACCCCCCACACCACCCTCAGCCTCACCACCCCACACCACCCTCAGCCTCACCACCCCCTCACCACCCTCAGCATCACCCCCACCACCCTCAGCTCTCCTCCCACAACACCCTCAGCCTCTCCTCCCCCACCACCACCCTCAGCATCACCCCTCAGCATCCCCCTCACCCCTCATCATCACCCTCCCCCACCACCCTCCATCACCCTCCACCACCCTCAGCATCACCCTCCCTCACATCACCCTCAGCATCACCCTCCCTCACCTCCCTCAGCATCACTCTCCCCACCTCCCTCAGCATCACCCTCCCTCACCATCAGCCCCCCTCCCTCTCACATTACCCCCCCTCTCACTCGACATTACCCCCTCCCTCTCACATTACCCCCTCTCACATTACCCCCTCACTCTCATTACCATCACCCCCCTCTCCCTCTCACCATCACCCTCACATCACCCCCCACACCATCACCTCCCTGTCACCATCACCCCCTCTCACCATCACCCGCCTCTCCCTCTCACCATCACCCCCCCATACACACAACACACTTCAAGCAGCTACCCCATACACATAGGGTCTCAGACAAAAACGCAAACATGCTCACAGAGACATACATTCACACACAAGGATACTCTCTGTCAGACACACTCTCAGGCACATACACAGGTAAACTGTGCATCAATGTGTATATGTGACACTTTTTTGTTAGTGGGGCCTCATATTTGAGTTTCGCCTAAGGCCTCATAAAGTCTAGAGCCGCCTCTGATCTGCAATAGTGTGTCCAACCACTTCAGACACTAAGCAAGGTCTGATATGAATAGGTCAGGAGCTTGCTTTATGACTTCGTCATTGTGATGTCATTGGATTCAATAAAAGTCTGCTCTGAATAAACCAAGAGCTTGATATGTATAATCCCTTAAGGACACATGACGGAAATATTCCATCATGATTCCCTTTTATTTCTGAAGTTGTGTCCTTAAGGGGATAAATAACTGGTTATGATGTTACATAGTGATGTTATTTGATATCACAAACAGACTGATATGTACAGATGTACCAGCATCACACACACGAATAACATTAATTAATTCAAAACATAATTTACAGAGAACCCTAATTAAAACAAATATAGAACTTTTTTACTCCATGAGATTTGCATTAACTTGCTCAAAAAACTTTGACAATCGGTTTCAAGTCAAAATGACGATGATGATGTGAGCTGGGGAAAACGTCTTCTCACTTTAATAAATAAGCCTGAAAATGATGGCATACACACTAGACCACCGATGTCAAAATAGTAATTTGTCTGTGGATCGAACCAGTTATAACCTAAATGACTCATTACTCCAGGGAGTTGCAAAATACACAGTTATACCTCTTTGTAGTCCCATTCTAAAGTTGGGGAACCTTGAGAGTAGCTGGAAATTTGAGATGTGTATGTTAATCTTAATATATTCCTCTTGACTCCAGTGAACTTTTTATCCTTTTCTGTGTTGACATTTGGTATGTTTATTGACTATGTGGAGTGTGTGATGCAAGAGCAGTTTTTGATTTTATATTTTATGTTTTTCTTGTTGTTTATGTTGGGTATTTGTATTTTTACTGTTGTATCTGAAGTAGTTGTCATTTTATTGTTATATCTTTTGTTTTAAATAATTCTAAAATTTGGGCACTTTGTTTCCTGAGTCATATTATTTTTGATGTATGTACATTTACCTGACTTTAAATTAAGAATTGAAAAAAAAAGAAGAAATTTCTAATTTGTTCGCGGATTGGTGGAGTCAATAAGCAGATCTATATTCACGCAGTATACCTTTTTCCTTTCTGCTTATTCTGCACCATGCCACTGCACCATGTGGCACTTGTATCACTGTGATGTGACTTTTGGACGATTTGTATCCCTTGTTTTAATTTCTCATAAAAGCTAAGTTTTGATTATATATTAAACTCCTTTTCCCTCCATCTGTGTGGTCTGGATCTTGAGCAACTGAGTATGAGTACTAATTGAAGAAACACTGTAGTCACAGAAGCACTACAGCTTAAAGGGACACTATATGCACCCAGACGATTTCAGCTCTGTTGAACAGGTGTGGGTGCAGTGTTCCTTTTAGTCCTGCAAAGTAATTCATTGCAGTTTTTTTTGTTTTTTTAACCCTTTCAATATTCCGTGAAGGGGAGGGGGAAGAAGGGAGCAGATTTGTATTCCTTACACTATAGAATCTCATTAATGTGTTAGTTCTGATGTCTATAACCTGACCCTGCAGGCTCTTTAATTTAAACATTGCCTTTGCAGATTCCTGGGTTAGTGCTGCACAATGTGCAGGACTGGCATTAAGCATCTCCGTGCTCTTCATAAAGGCATTGAATGTTCCCTATAGAGATGCATCCATCTCTATGAGGAGATGCTGATTGGTAGAGCATGGTATTTTGCAGCGCATGTGCAATAGCCTCTCAGTGCTTTCCGGTTAGAAGCATGCAATTGGCTGAGAACATCAAGACTGATGATCTCAGCCATGTATACTGAAAACTAAAACATAAATGAGCTAGATCTAGAAGAACACTCCTCAAGGGGGTAGCCCTAATATGAAAAAAGGGGGTGGAATGTAATAAGGGGTTTATTGAAGGAATTACAAAGTTTCCATTGGCTAAAACATCACTTTTATTAATTTATAATTAAAATACTTAGTAGACACAAAATCACCTAAATAGGGAAATATTCATGCAATAGTGATTTGTATACATCTCTCACATTTGTCTGTATCAAAAGTAGAAATACTAGAGTACAAAAAGGTGTTTCAAGTTTAAACTAGAGAAACTAAAGTATAAATCGTGAAAGTGAAGGGGAATATTGTCTAAACTCAAAATCGACGTGCATGTTTCGCTACAAGTCTCATCAGAGGGGAGATCTCAGCCATGGAGGTAGTGCCAGCCACAGCAAGGTAGAAATGGTAAGTAAAATCAATTTGATCAAAGGGGGACTGGCAACCTAAACAATTAGTTTAACAAAAGAAAAAGGTTACCTGCGCTCTTCCCAAATCCCTATGCATATTTAAACAAATGGAGGTTATTTAGTTTCTCCAATGGCCATGAGACTTTAGCCCACCTGCCACGTCAAGGCAAACCTCTTGGGTGGATCCTACACTAACATTTCACCTTGCTTCCTTGAGCTTCTGGCAAAGATATCCTCTAATGAGACAGAAAGGGGTATTTTTTTTATATACACCCCTACATTATTATTATTATTTTATTTATATAGCGCCTGCAAAATTCCGTAACGCTGTACAATGGGTGGACTAACAGAAACCCAATTGTAACCAGACAAATGGATGCACAGGAACAGAGGGGTTGAGGGCCCTGCTCAATGAGCTTACATGCTAGAGGGAGTGGGGTAAAATGACACAAACGGTATAAGTAGGGGTAATAAAATAGGTTGCTAGAAAAGTATTCTCTGGGAACTTAGTAGGTTATTGTTGACAGTTGCAGGAGAGGAGTCATGGGGGGGTGGGGATGAAAACCTGCTAACAGTTTAAATGATATGCTTTCCTGAAGAAGTGTGTTTTCAAAGATTTTTTTGAAGGAGCGGAGACTGGGTGAAAGTCTAATGGAGAAGGGAAGGGAGTTCCACAGAAAAGGTGTAGCCCTTATTTAAATATGAATAGGGATTTGGGAAGAACGCAGGTAACTTTTTTTTTCTTTGGTTTTTACTGTATGTATTTGGGCTGATGTGTACTAGGGTCGTTGCTGCCACCCAGGAGTGATGGGAGTCTGAGCGCAGGACTTTTTTTGTTTTTTATTAATAAGTTTAACAATATTGTGTTAGGAATACATGTTTGTATTTGTTGACACTATAGTGTTCCTTTAAGAATATCAAATCCAGAATTTAAACCACGAGGTTTCTAAATAACAAGATTTAAATACAGTTGTCATCACAATATTTAGTTTTGCCAGTCTTCCTCCCCTTATCTGTTTTAAAACACATTCAGTACCTCTAATTTTGAAAGATTACATTTAACACAAAATGCAAAATGACTTCATGTGGTGAAGTCAGATGTTTTTTTCAATATACTAATAACCTAATACTGTTGCTTTACTACAACACTATCTCAGTGTGAGCAGCATCACACAGACATACATTTAATTCCCGGAGAGCTGCTGAGACTGTGAATAATTAAATGAGAGAGAGAAAGAAAAATTAATAATTGTGCTGCTTGTACACTCCCTACCCCATTCCTTGAGCTAAGGGTAATTGATTGATTCATTGATATAATTTTTCCCAGCAGGTAAGGATTACAGGGAGTGCAGAATTATTAGGCAAATTAGTATTTTGACCACATCATCCTCTTTATGCATGTTGTCTTACTCCAAGCTGTATAGGCTCGAAAGACTACTACCAATTAAGCATATTAGGTGATGTGCATCTCTGTAATGAGAAGGGGTGTGGTCTAATGACATCAACACCCTATATCAGGTGTGCATAATTATTAGGCAACTTCCTTTCCTTTGGCAAAATGGGTCAAAAGAAGGACTTGACAGGCTCAGAAAAGTCAAAAATAGTGAGATATCTTGCAGAGGGATGCAGCACTCTTAAAATTGCAAAGCTTCTGAAGCGTGATCATCGAACAATCAAGCGTTTCATTCAAAATAGTCAACAGGGTCGCAAGAAGCGTGTGGAAAAACCAAGGCGCAAAATAACTGCCCATGAACTGAGAAAAGTCAAGCGTGCAGCTGCCACGATGCCACTTGCCACCAGTTTGGCCATATTTCAGAGCTGCAACATCACTGGAGTGCCCAAAAGCACAAGGTGTGCAATACTCAGAGACATGGCCAAGGTAAGAAAGGCTGAAAGACGACCACCACTGAACAAGACACACAAGCTGAAACGTCAAGACTGGGCCAAGAAATATCTCAAGACTGATTTTTCTAAGGTTTTATGGACTGATGAAATGAGAGTGAGTCTTGATGGGCCAGATGGATGGGCCCGTGGCTGGATTGGTAAAGGGCAGAGAGCTCCAGTCCGACTCAGACGCCAGCAAGGTGGAGGTGGAGTACTGGTTTGGGCTGTTATCATCAAAGATGAGCTTGTGGGGCCTTTTCGGGTTGAGGATGGAGTCAAGCTCAACTCCCAGTCCTACTGCCAGTTCCTGGAAGACACCTTCTTCAAGCAGTGGTACAGGAAGAAGTCTGCATCCTTCAAGAAAAACATGATTTTCATGCAGGACAATGCTCCATCACACGCGTCCAAGTACTCCACAGCGTGGCTGGCAAGAAAGGGTATAAAAGAAGAAAATCTAATGACATGGCCTCCTTGTTCACCTGATCTGAACCCCATTGAGAACCTGTGGTCCATCATCAAATGTGAGATTTACAAGGAGGGAAAACAGTACACCTCTCTGAACAGTGTCTGGGAGGCTGTGGTTGCTGCTGCACGCAATGTTGATGGTGAACAGATCAAAACACTGACAGAATCCATGGATGGCAGGCTTTTGAGTGTCCTTGCAAAGAAAGGTGGCTATATTGGTCACTGATTTGTTTTTGTTTTGTTTTTGAATGTCAGAAATGTATATTTGTGAATGTTGAGATGTTATATTGGTTTCACTGGTAATAATAAATAATTGAAATGGGTATATATTTGTTTTTTGTTAAGTTGCCTAATAATTATGCACAGTAATAGTCACCTGCACACACAGATATCCCCCTAACATAGCTAAACTAAAAACAAACTAAAAACTACTTCCAAAAATATTCAGCTTTGATATTAATGAGTTTTTTGGGTTCATTGAGAACATGGTTGTTGTTCAATAATAAGATTAATCCTCAAAAATACAACTTGCCTAATAATTCTGCACTCCCTGTATGTAAGAAACTGCTCTATGACCATTTGCATTTAGATGTATAAGAGCTGAGACTCTATTTTACTACCTAGCGGAGATACCAACTGTACAAAGTGCTCCCAGTGGTGTGATTCTGGCAGAATGGGGTGGAGGGGATAATGAAAAATAAAAACAGAAGTAATCACTGCTATCATGTGATAATCAAAGATACACTGAAAAGAGTCTTTGTCTAAAAAACAAAAAAAAAAAAAATTGGGATAATTGTATTCCCACAGGTGCATTCCCCCCCATTTAAAAATGGTCCACATGCCTTATTCCCTCACATATAGTTTGGTGAAGGGTAGCGATAAATTGTGGTGGATTTGAGGTTACTTAGCTTGATACAATTTCCACCTTACCGCTAATAACAGGTTAAGGGGGATGTCTAATCCCCAGTAATATATTTCGTTTTATACTTTTTCAGTTAGTACATTACACCTCTATGCACTTTGTGACACCTTCAGTTTATTAATGTGTGTGCGTGTATGAACAGATGCATACATGTATGCCCTAATGAATGCATTAGTAGCCACATACACTGGATTGATTGTAATGTTGTTGACTACAATGACACATCTTTAAGCACCATAACCACTACAGACCATTTTAGTTAATATGGTGCTAGCAGGCTTCTGGTGCTATTCAAGCAGTGTGATAAAAACAGTAAGTCACACAGACCCCTATTCCACATTTGTATTAGCAATGTCAATGTGGGCTACATTGATTGAAAGCATGTGGATTAAATGAACATTGCTAATACACAACTGGAAGTTCCCCATGAGAAATCCAGCTGAGGGCACCTGGGGAACATTCACTTTGTGTCACACCACTCAAAATGGTTTGGCACAGAACTGAGGAGTGGCACCCACAAATTTCTATCACCATAACCATTACCATTCCTTGTAGTGGTTACGGTAATTTGGGGGGTTCTTAAAAGTCTGGGAAAAAAGTTGCCTCAAATATAACAACACAACTATTGTAAAATAAAAAAAACTGTGGAAATAAAAACTAAAATGTACAAAACAAGAATAGTTCGGATATTCTAACAGATGGATGGTTGGAGGATTTAACAAAGGACATCGTGCCAGTTGGCAAGAACATGTAAAGGCTTCTGCCAGTCCTGGTCAATGTTGGATCTGCTAAGAGCACAGCATAATGAGTGATATTTAATTTTTATAGTGCATATGTACTCTTAGCATTTGTTAACCTAGTAAATTGCTGCTCTAAAAAGAAATTATTATTGACTGTCTCAAAAAAATCATAAAGCTTGATTTGATGTCAAAACTAAAAATATATCCTTATTTTATTTAATTATTCAGCTAATTTAATTATTTTCATCCAAGTTACAGTACATTCACTATACGTGCAGTTTTGAATTTTGAGTTGGAAATGCCCATACATTTTCAAATTCAAAATGACGATTTTGTTTCTTCTAAATGTTACTGAATGGATTAAACTGTTACCAACACAAGATCTAGAACATTTTTAAAAGTTTCATATAATGACAGATACTTGTGACCCCATTCATATGGGAGAACAAAATGTACCAATTGATTAATTGAAAACAAACATTATCCGAAATATCTGGTGTTAATAGTCACAGTTTTAAATTTACCAAAATGTTTGATTTTAAGTTATACTAGAAAAAAATACAAACTATCTATTTGCAAAATAAGAAGAATAGATGAGTTGACATTTCATTTAAAATTTAGTGCCAAAGGAAAGGTTAAAGGATCTTAACATGTATGGATTGGAGGAAAGACGAGACAGGGGGGATATGATAGAAACAATTAAATACATAAAGGGAAAAATTAACACAGTAAAGGAGGAGACTATATTTAAAAGAAAAAAAAAACTAGCACAACAAGAGGACATAGTCTTAAATTAGAGGGGCAAAGGTTTAAAAATAATATTAGGAAGTATTACTTTACTGAGAGGGTAGTGTGTGCATGGAATAGCCTTCCAGCTGAAGTGGGAGAAGTAAACACAGTGAAGGAGATTCACCCCTTAGTGACCAGACCACTTTTCAATTTTCTTACAGTTTTGGGACCAGAGCTGTTTTTAAATTTCTGCGGTGTTTGTGTTTAGCTGTAATTTTCTTCTTAGTTCTTTACTGTATCCACACATAGGATATACAGTTTTTCTCGCCATTAAATGGTCTTTCTAAAGATACCATTATTTTCATCATATCATATAATTTACTATAAAAAAATAAAAAATGATGAAAGATTTTTAAAAAACACACCTTTTCTAACTTTGACCCCCAAAATCTGCAAGGGAAATACAACCGCCAAAAAACACTCATGTTAAATAGTTTTGTAAATTTTGTCCTGAGTTTAGAAATTCCTAATGTTAACATGTTCTTTTTTTTTTAAAGTTATAGGGCAATAAGTACAAGTAGCACTTTGCTATCTCAAACCATTTTTTTTTTTCAAAATTAACGCAAGTTTCATTGTAACACTGAGATCTGTCAGGAATCCCTGAATAACCCTTCACATGTACATATTTTTTTTCAAACAAGACAACCTAAGGTATTAAACTTGGAGTATTTTGACTCTTTTGCAACAATTTTACCACCAATCTATGCCAAATTAAAAAAAAAAAATAATTGGTGATTTTGTTGACAGACATAGCAATTTAAGAATACATGTACGGAGAACTTTAACCCCTTAAGGACCAAACTTCTGGAATAAAAGGGAATCATGACATGTCATACATGTCATGTGTCCTTAAGGGGTTAAGGGTTACTGCCAAAGTACTGCCAAATATGTGTTCAGCAACATCTCCTGAGTACAGTGATACCCCCTGTGTATAGGTGTGTCGGGTTCTCTGGGGGCTAAAAGACCTTGTTTGGAGGGTGCGCATTCCAGTTTTCCAACTTGGAATTTTCACAGATGGCCATCATGCAGCCGTGTTCCATTTGGGACATTTTTGAAGCCGGAAAATGTAATTTACCCCCATCAAACCATATATTTTTGAAGAGTAGACACCCTAGGGTATTTCAAATGGTGGTATTTTAACACTTTCCATGCACTAATTCTACCACCAGTCTTTGTCAAACTTTTGGGTAGTCATTTTTTGTGTTATTTTTCACACACATTGTACTTTAGGCATGGATTCCCAGCTCCTGTTATGTATTACTGCTAAACACCCCAATATGTGTTCAGCAACATCTCCTGAGTACAGTGATACCACCCATGTATAGGTGCATCTGGTTCTCTAGGGGCTAAAAGACCTTATTTGGAAGGTGCACATTCCAGTTTTCCAACCTGGAATTTTCACAGCTGGTCACCCATGTCCCATTTTGGAAGTCTGCCAATGTAATTTTTTTATTATTATTATCTCTTTATTTGAAAAATGTTTTCTTTTATAACAATAGAAAACATACATACCATACAGTCAAACAATATACCATTAGTAAGTATAATATTATCAGATATTTAAAAAACAAAAATTCATACCATAATCCATTTATACATTCATCCACACTTGGCGGCCAGAGACTAATCATAGTTGTCAATAGATAGTTTTACAGTTAAAGGTTTAACCAAAATCTGTATTTAACCCCTTAAGGACCAAACTTCTGGAATAAAAGGGAATCATGACATGTCACACATGTCATGTGTCATTAAGGGGTTAAATCAGTACAGGGGATCATAATACATATTATTATTATTATTGCCATTTATATAGCGCCAACAGATTCCGTAGCGCTTTACAATATTATGAGAGGGGGGATGTAACTATAAATAAGACAATTACAAGAAAACTTACAGGAACAATAGGTTGAAGAGGACCCTGCTCAAACGAGCTTACAGTCTATATCTTCTAGGCAGATAATGAGATCATCATATAATTGATAAATTTTAGGGATGTGCATTTGAAAAATATTCGGTTTGACATTCCGAAATTCGGGACTTTGGCACTTCGGGTAAGTGTAGGGTTTATGATTAGGGGTTGGGTTAGAGGTCGGTTTAGGAGTAGGTTTAGGGTAGGGTTAAGGGTAGAGGGGTAGGGCTAGGTTAGGGTTAAGGTAGGCTTAGGGTTGATTTAGGAGTAGGGTTAGGGTTGGTTTAGAAGTAGAGTTAAGGGTAGGTTTAGGAATAGGGTTAGGGTTACCCCAACCATAACCCTACCCCACCCCTTAACCAAACCCTATCCCTACTCCAACCCCTAACCTCAACCCTCTCCTGTTTTATCACTTTTCAGAAATCCGAAGCACTTTGGCACTTCGGCAATTTGGTTCAGTTAGGCATTCACCAATTCGGTTTAGTTCGGCATTCTGAAATTCGGCACTTCGGACATTCGGAAGCATCAGAATGTCTGAATTTCCGAAATTCTCTTTCATTTGCATTCGGAACGAAACGAATTGCACATGTCTTTTAAATTTTATCATTGTTTATATTAAAGTGCCAAGCTTTTTCCATTTCGAATTGATATTGTAATTGAGATTTAAAAGGGCAATAGTGAGGGGACATAATGGATTTCCAATTTCTTGCTAAGACATTCTTGGCTGCCATCAAACAGTGTGTAATCACAATTCTACCCTTCAGATTTATATTCCCCCACTTTAAATGTAAAAGGGAGGTCTCCAGAGAGATAACCAGTCTAACATTACACAATTGCAATCTAATATCATGCACTTCCTCCCAATATTGAGGCGCCACGTGCGGCAACCTGGAAGTGATCGCCCAGGAGGGGAGCGATCACTCGGGTGCCCAGCAGTGAGGGGGGGTATTCCACGACATAGACATCGAGGCATCATGCAATACCCATAGAGCAGCCTGAAGCGATCATGATCCCTTCAAATTAGCCCTAAGGATTGTGTTTTTTGTCGGAAGTACAGCATACGTCCGTGGTCCTTAAGGGGTTAAGCATGCGTGGGATAGGCATATGGCTATCCTAGATATGAGATAAGGCCAGGGACTAATGAAAGTATTTTTTTTTTTTAAAATGGGCAGACTAGATGGGCCGAATGGTTCTCATATAAATATGTATACCTCAGTTTTAAAGTATGTGTCCGATTTTTTGAAACGGCCAGCATTAAAATAGAACTTCTTGATAAATAATTAGTTTAGCTTAAAGTATGCACATCTCTCAGGTAAGGTTATAAAAAAAAGAAAAAGAAAAAAGTGACATTTATGAGTTGTGAATGAATGCTAAAAAAAATAAATAGGTGTGCCTCGGAAAAATGTTTCTTACTGAAGTATATCTTGATCCAAGAAAAGTTTGGAACCACTGCTACAGTGTCTGAGTAATTTTCACCTTGCAAACATAAATAAATTTAGAAAATAAATACAATAAAACATTCCATTATAATAGAGCATAGTTGGCAAATGTGACCTACTGCATTCCAGACGAAAGTATCTATTCAATGCATGTCTGCTCCTGAACATATTGTTTCTTTTCACTATCCTGAGGATGTTATTTCGAATAACTATTAAAGTTTCATTTATTAGAAAGGTATGTCTTTTGACACATTTCTTACAGGTATCACAATATTCATTAAAAATTCAAGGTCAATGAATGAGCAGTCACAATCTTTTGTTGATCATAAATCCAGATGTTTTTATAATGACATTATTCTAATGTGATGTTCATCGCTTTTTAATGAATGCAGTTGCAATCTTCAATTTATCATTCCCCTAATAAACTGTGGCAATATAATTTTCATGTGAAGCTTTTTTTGAAAATCTTGTTTTTCTTACAATTTAAGCAAAAGCCAACTCTCTGCTATTGCAGCAATATAAAACTATTTCAAATTCAAGGGTATTTTTTTTTTATTTTTTTTAGACAGTGTTACAAATGTTTTATAGGTTAGCCAAATGTGTTGGAGCAAAGATTTCAACTGTTTCAAAGTACTGTACAATTACCAAATGTCCCCAGGTCTTTTAAGGTTAAAACGAGTCAGTCTGGTATTTTAACATTTTTTTTTTTTTTTTAGGAAACTAAAGTAAACTTGCTTAAAACTACTCCAAATACATAAAGCCATTTGGTAAACAAATTAATAAGTGTCTTAATAAGTACTTTACCGTACTGAATGTCATGGATCATCCAAGATTACCTCATTTCAACTCGGGAACACAAGAAAGATTGTTTGAATCTTCATAACAATACATTTAAAAAAAATAAAAATCTATAGACCATGTTGCAAAGTAAAACAAAAAAAGTTTCTGCTCTGTATACCTACTTATAATTTATTTAAAGTATGTCTTTCATTATGGCCACTGAAAAGAGGACAACTTTCCAAGAAGAGTAATAAAATAAAATGAGTCAAATAAAAGTTCCTGCTCACAGTTTGGATTCCTAGGTAATAGTTTTAATAGGGGCAATCTTAAGAATTTACTAGATATGTAGTACTATATCACAGATGTCCCTGCAGAGAGAGATTTTGTGTGCTTTGATGCAGAAACACATTCATTTGATAATTATACACATAATCTAATCTTTATCTTGTAGATTTTCTGTCTGTCTTAGATTTTGAAATTTATATTTTATATACATTATATTTTATAATATTGTGCAAATTCGATTGATGTTCTGTACACTTTTTTAGTAATACTGAATGCCATTAGCATGGTGAGAAACAATGCACTATTTAACGAAAGATAAAGAGATAAAGAAATGGATAGAGAGAGAAATAATAGATGTAAAACATAGGTACCCAAAAGGTAGATCCCTAGATGTTTTAAAACTAAAAATTTCATGATACTTTGTCATTCTAAAGGCATGCAAAGCATCATGGGAGTATTAGTTCTACATCATCTGGGAATCATTATTTTGGGCATCACTGATGTAAAATAACAAATTCATTTAATACCAAAATTTTGGAACAAAATGCTTTCGGGTAGATCTTCCTTTGTCAAGTTTAAAGCATCTCAGTTGATAAAGTAAGGTTCTCCCAAAAGCTTGCTATTTTCAAAATGTGTATATATATAGAAAAATGTTTTTAGGGAATTTGAAATGTTGATACAGAATAAAAGTTTTATTTTAAACATTCTTCAATGCTATCCTATTTTTCTACTTGCATTTTCCCGCAGGAGTAAAAGGTTACTATAATGCCAGGAATACAAAGCTGTATTTCCGGCACTATAGCTCCCTCTGCCTTCCCCACCCTATTGCCCCTCTCCCACCACCACCAAAGGGAGTGAAGGGTTAAACACCCTTTATTTACCTGCCTGATTGGCGCTGGGTCCTGGCTCTGTCTCCCCTGACATCATGTGAGTACTGCTCATTCATTAGGCCTTCCCATTGGAAAGCATTGAATCAGTGCTTTCCTATGGGGAAATAGCTATGCTGGATATCCTCATGAACGTCTGGTAGACAGTCACTAGAGGCTGTATCAGTGGTGCAATGTATACAGTGCCGTTTCTCTCTTAGTGCAATAGTGACACTGTATCCAGACCACTTCAATGAGCTGAAATGGCCTGAGAGCCTATAGTGTCCCCTTAAGCATTTGAATACCTAATAGTTTTGTTTACCTTAGCATAGTTTTAGAGTGTCGATTTTTCTATATTTTGTACGTGAAATATATTTTATATAGATAGATAGAAGCATATCCTTGCATGTTTGTTGATAGTTATGAATGTTAGCAAGGTTTTCTATCAACCTTAACCCCTTCCCAAACTCGGACGTACCTGGTACGCCCGATAGTAAATTCCCACTTACCTGATCGATGGCGATCGCAATCCTGGGGTCTGCCTGGGAGCTCAGGCAGACCCCTTCTGCCCGATCCGGCACTCCCTGGCCATGCGATCGTGGGGTCCTCGCGATTAAATGGCCGGAATAACCGGCTTGTGCAGTGCCTGCAGGGGGCCTGCCTGCCAGTCCCCCTAATGCCTGTCAAAAAGTTTTAAATGTTATTAAAAAGTTTAAAAAAGTAAATAACAGTACTTAGATCATATATATATAAAAAAGAAAAAAAGATGTATATATATTTATATATATATATTATTTCAGCAAAAAAGTTCAACCACCCACACACCAATAAAACATATGATATAAGACATACTATCACTTGTAATACCATATTAATTTTTTTACAAATTGGTATGCCTGTGTGGCCTTCACTATGTGGGGAAAACGGAAACACCTCTGTGTGAGGCGATTAGGGGCCACCGTTCAAGCATTAGGTTGGCGTACAGGGATGGACAGTCAGACAAACCCGTTGCCCAGCATTTCCTGGACAAAAAACATTCATATTAATTCTATATGCACTATATATCACATTAGTATTGTCACCATCCTATTCTCCTCATGTTATTTTTTGCATTGGGTGTGGCTTATTCAAACATGTTAGTCTTGGAAACCGGGTTTCCTGGCTGTCCATCACGCCAGGCACGTATGATCACATGACGGGAGGCGTGGCACGCCCTGTAGTGCGCGAGTATACCCGGAAGTGCACTTGGTGTCGGCGGGAAGGGGTGAACACTCTGGTGAGTCATTCCACTAATTATTAATGGTATATATTGTTTGTATATGCAATGTACTGTATTGTCCTGTTGTATTTTACCCTGAAGAAGGTCCCGAGCGGGGACCGAAACGTTGGTCATCATTTTTAATCAAGTATAATAAATTGAAGTTTTAAATCCGGAGAGCAGCCTCCCTCATTGGATTGTCTACCTATTGGAGCCTTGGTTTTGCGCCCGGCAGTGGTATACTTTTAATGTGAGTGCTGGGGATTCATATATATTTGTGTTTTTCTGGGAGTGTGGGGCTCTACCTCCTACCCTTTGTGCACCGGTCTGCAGTGCTATCCACATGGGCGTCCGCAGGAATTTTTCCAGGGGGGGGCATAATTGTAATGACATCCATGCTTGGTACCTTTTTGACAGTGTCATGAAAGAGAAGGGGCATAGCCATTATCACATAAAGCCAGGGTGAATAGCATTTTCACAACTATGGTGTCAGGAATATATGTTTGTATTCCTGACACTATAGTGTTCATTTAAGGAAATTAAAGGACCATTCTGGTCACCATAACAACTTCACCTAAATGAAAATGCTATGATGCCAGGAAGCCCCTGGGTGCTCACTTTCCTTTAAGGGGTTAAATCGCTCTCAAATGGTTTAACCCCAAAGGCTTCCTCCAGCTCCAGGTCGCTCAGTGGTATTTGGCTTCTGAAACAGAGTGTCAGGAAGTGCAGATTGACGTCAGGCATGGGTGCCGCTGATTGGCTAGAGTGGACAGTTGACGCTCTAAGCCAATCGCTAGTTCCCGGTTCATAAAATATTTTTACTTTTTTATGAATGGGGAGCTACTAATTGGCTTAGAGTGCCAGCTGACCGCTCTAGCCAATCAGCAACACCCCTACCCAACGGCACTCTGTGCTTCCTGACACTCAGTAAATAAAAGTGAACACATTAATACTGATATTTTTTACCTTTGGAGATGAGAAGGTCCAGCGTTTCCCTGCCTGGCCCAGGTACCAAAGCCTTATGATGTGGTGTCCAGAATAAAGTGGAGGGTTCACTTCATTTGTCCTTCCTGCTACAATCTCCTTTTCCTCTCCTTCATTTGACAGTCTTTTTTTTTCTTCTGACACGGTTTTCTATCCTTGGCCCCTTCTGCTCTTTTACCTTTCTGCTACTTTCTGCTTATTTAGCGCCCTTCTGCTCCTTTCTCATTCTGATCCCTTTCTGCTCCTTGCAGACCCTTTCTGCTCCCTTTTCTACTTTACTTTACTTTACTTTGGGCTCCTTCTGATTCTTTCTGCTCCTTTACCTTTGTGCTCCTTCCTGCTCTTTGCAGGCCCTTCCTACTCATTCTCCTATTTTACCTTTGTGCTCCTTCTGCCCCTTCCAGCTCATTTCTGACCCTTTCTGCTCCTTCTACTTTACCTTTGTGCTGCTTTACCTTCCAGCTCCTTGCTGACCCTTCCTGTACATTTCTGTTCCTTTGTGCTCCTTCTCCTACTTTACCTTTTGTGCTCCTTGCTGTCCCTTCCAGCTCCTTGCTGCCCCTTTCTGCTCCTTGATGTCCCTTCCTGCTCATTTCTGTTCCTTCTCCTTTTCTTACTTTACCTTCTTGCTCCTTGCTGACTCTTCATGTAGGCTGTCTCCCCCATCCCTCACTTCCATAGGCGTGCGCACAGGGTGTGTCGGGTGTGCCTGGGCACACCCTAATCCCCGCGGCACGCCAATGGATTGAGACCGGCAGGGGAGATCTCTGGATCTCCCCAGTCGGCTCATGCAGAGCCGACGTTATCCGAGCGGCGGCTCTGGTCTAAGCCTCCATGGGCCGGTGGGGAGATCAAAGTTCTACCTCACCGGTCCACAGCAGCATGGAGGGAGGCAGCAGAGAACCCGGGCTAGAGTTCACTCTCCACTGAACCACCAGGGAAGGCAGCAGGACTGGGATATTAACTAATCTGCCCCACCTCCACCCAAACATAAAGCACACACACACACACACACACACAGCACCTACACACTGCACACACAGCCCACAAACAGCACACACACACATACATCACCCAGCACACTAACAGCATCCACACAAAACCCACACACAACACCCGCACAGCACCCACACACAAACAGCAAACTCACACACAAACAGCACCCTGACAAACACACAACACCCACACACAGCACACAAACAGCACACTAACAGGACCCGAACAAACACCCTCTCACACACACACACAGCACACTACCAGTTCCCTCACACACAGCACACAAACAGCACACACACACACACACACACACACACACAGCAGTGTGTGTATGTATATATATATATATATACACACACATACATATACACATGGCGTGTGTGCTTTAGGGTGCACACGCCTATGCTCACTTCCCTAATCTATAGGCTGCCCCCCCCATGCCTCACTCCCCTAATCTACAGGCTGCTGCCCCCCAGCCTCACTCCCCTAATCTATAGGATGCCCCCCCTCACTCTCCTAATCTATAGGCTGCTGCCCCCCCAGCCTCACTCCCTAATCTATAGGCTGCTGCCCCCCCTTACTCCCCTAATCTATAGGATGCACCCCTAACTCCCTAATCTATAGGCTGCTGCCCCCCCACTCCTAATCCATAGGCTGCTGCCCCCTCACTCCCTCACCTATAGACTGCTGCCCCCTCACTCCCTAACATAGGCTGCTGCCTCATTCCCACCTATAGACTGCCCCCGCTCCTCTAATCTATAGACTGCTGTCCCCCTCACTCCCTAATCTATAGACTGCTGTCCCCCTCACTCCTAATCTATAGACTGCTGTCCCCCCCTCTAATCTATAGGCTGTCCCCCCCTGCCCCCCCTCTAATCTATAGACTGGCTGCTGCCCCACCCAAAAATCTATCTGCTGCTGCCCCACCCAAAATCTATAGGTCCCCCCTCTAATCTATAGACTGCCCCCTCACTCTCTCCTAAACCCTCTATAGGCTGCTGCCCCCCTCAAACCCTCCCCATCCCTCACTTACCCGATCTGTAGGCTGTCTCTTGCTGCATGTGTTGTTCCCCTGCGGTTTCAATCAGCAGAGAGAAGCAGGGATAAGATGCAGCTTCCTATCCCTGTCTCTCTCCATACACACCACCTACTGGCCGGCGCCGGTATTGCAGTTCATTTTAAATCTCACACGAAAAATATCAGAACAGGCTGAAAAATCAAGGGGGGGGCAAGTGCCCCCCCTTGCCCCCCCCTGCGGACGCCCATGGCTATCCATTTAGCACTTTAATTTAAATGAGCGTATTTAGCTCCTGAATTACTTGCAATATTTTATCATTAATTAATTTTTTTGTACAAGTTCAGTTTTTCATTTGATGACATGGATGAATTTCTTGTGCAAGCTGGCACCTATATGGAACATGCTGAAACATTATAATTTACTCCTGAAGAAGCATCCCAAATTTTATGGGGAAAAAATAGCCATGACACTGGAAATGGAACAAGTTATTTTATTGGCCTCAGATGATGGACTGAAATTGCAGCAACGACTAAAGGTGGAATTGCTTAAGTACAAGAATGAACTGGTGAGATTTAAAAAGCAGAAGTATGAAATGGTCCAACAAGACTATAAGGACCAAAATGTATATAGGTGGCTATCGGGTGACCGTCCATCAAGATCAAGGCGATTCCGGAAAAGGATTGTTCATTATTAAAAGTGCATTTTAATATTAATCTATATAGCTTTATATATATATATATATATATATATATATATTAAAAAAAATGATTGGAAATGACCGTACTCCAAGGACTTGATGATAGTAAAAATAAAATATAACTTTTATTCTATATCATTTAAAAATATTGACGTTTCAGCCCCAGTACATGTTCTTTCATCAGGATGGCAAACTATATATTAATATTAAAATACACTTAGAATAACGTTAATTATATATAATTTTAATTATATATATATTTATATATATATATATATAAAAAATAAAAATAATCAATAAATAAATTGAAAAAATAAATAAAATAAAAATGTTAAATTATATACCGTTTAAATTTGTTCTTACTGTATTTTGATATTAATATACATTGGAGTGGTCTGGGTGCCAACTCCCACTACTCTTAACCCTGCAAGTGTAATTATTGCAGTTTTTTTATAAACTGCAATAATTACCTTGCAGCGTTAACTCCACCTCTAGAGGCTGTCTGCTAGACAGCCACTAGAGGGCACTTCTGTGTCCCTAGCAGAGGAAACCTGTGCTAGAGTGTCGCTGGACGTCCTCACGCTGTGTGAGGACCTCCAGCGTTGCTCAATTCCCCATAGGAAAGCATTGAAAAGCATGCGCATTAGGTCTCCCTGGCCGGTTGGCGGGATCAGTCTCGCCCACTGGCCGACGCAATCACTGGGAGGAGCGGTGGCGGAGGAAGAAGCAGCCACATGGGACATGTCGCTGCCTCTAGTAAGTCACTGAAGGGGTTTTCACCCCTTCAGCAACCGGGGATTGGGGGGTGGGAGGGAGAGGGAACCTGCAGTGCCAGGAAAACTGATTGTTTTCCTGGCACTGGAGTTTCCCTTTAAATCAAAATATATTTAGAATGAAGTTATAAATATTAAGGGACCACTATAGGCACCCAGACCACTTCAGCTCAATGAAGTGATCTGGGTGCCAGGTTCTCCTAGTTTTAACCCTGCAGCTGAAAACATAGCAGTTTCAGAGAAACTGCTATGTTTCACTGAAGGTTAATCCAGCCTCTAGTGGCTGTCTCTTAAGGTAAGCAAATAAATGGTTTATTAACCATTCATTCCCCATGGAACGTTGCCCTAGTCACCTAAACAGTGACTAGGGTTCTATAGCGTTAGGAATACATATTTGTATACCTAACGCTAGTGTGTTCCTTTAAAGGGAATCGTTATCAATGCTGGTAAGGGCTCAGAGTTCTGAAAGTGGGGTAATCACTATGGTAATTAACACACTAAGAAAAATTCCACTGGTTACTTCTGCACCTTTAAAGCTTTGCACCACATTTTGGATCCTACTGTTTTGATACGATCTTCCAATTGCACACGTGTAAACCTGTCAGGCAAACCAAATGCAATGTTCCTGCATTCCTAGGGATAGGACAATGATTTGTTAGATATAAGTTTTTTCATATTTACCTCTTCTTAATAATGCTTTCCACACCCCTCCTGCTGCTGCATAACGATGTAATTAATCTGAAACTGAAGATGTAAGTGGGGGGCTGATTTAAAGCGGCACTTTTACACCACATAAACCTTTTTGTATTTTTATGAAATTCTAACCCAGACCTTCTTAGACTCAGGATGGAGCTACAGTGAGAGAGGTTCAGGTAAATAAATCTCACCTTTACCTGAACCGACCCCAGCCACCGGAGCCCCAGTGGTAATGTCACCATAAGAGGTCTTTGCAAATTCGTCAAACTTCACAGAAGGGGACAGTGCCGCTTTAACACCCCTAACTGAGAGACATGCACAATAATGCTATCTGACCAAGTTTATGGCACGTTTATAAAGGTTTATAAATCTTGCTTTATTTCAATTTGTATATTTGTTTAAAAGTGCTTGTTTGCTCGTTTCAAAAAAATGTCATGTGACACAAGTCCCTGTAATGAGTTTGATTATAGTCTCATACTTCCCATTTACTTCAATAGAACAGAAAAGGTTTGTGGCCAGCATGGGTTGAGACATGTCTAGTGCATTCTCTGATTGTAATACATTTACTTACACCACTGTCAGAGTTCTATTACAGATAGGATTATATGAGAAACCAGAATAGGTCCCAAACAAATAAATCTACCATTCTTCATGCTATTTAACAATCAATCGTGGAATTATATTCTGTACATTCCACTATAACATTCTAAATGCTTACCTGCTTTGCTCCATTAATTTTCTAAATATGTTCTATTCATCTCTAATTTCATAAATACAACTTTCATTCATATTATTAATGATAAGCAAAGATCCAGAAAATGTTCCAAGAAAGCACTGTTCGCTTAGGATTTTAGTTTTTGTTTTAATAGTGGTTTAATGCATAGCCATCAGTAATCAAAACAAATCTGGGATATATCTACGCCAGTTATTTAGAATCATTTGTTGTGCATTTTTACATTGTAAAGATCTGGCCTTGCTTTGCTTTTTTAATTTTTTTTTTACTGATTTATGGGCTAAGTGTAGTTTGTTTTATTATGGAGTTAGTATAGATTAACAATGCTGTAAGATAAATATAATTTTACATACATCTTTGGGATTGGCTCGATGACAAGGTTTGAGTTATATGCACCAGAACAGAAGGTTTCTGTATGTTTATAGAAGACCTACTTAGTAATTTCTTCATGTCATTTGACCACGACACTAATAAATGTGTCTATAATGTTTATGTCTCATTTTCTAGACAGTCTTATGATAATGGGAAAATTGAGAAAAACACAAAAACTTGCATGTATTATACGTTCTATAGTGTAATTGTTGGAAGTCAGATATTGTGTTGGCAGGAGACATAAAATAAATGATAGCACAAAGCAGGAAGGTACACTGTAATATTATTAACATCGTTGCCAGCAACCTTTGCAGCACTCTACAGTTGGAAAGAACACAGAGCTAAGACTCTGGAACAGGTAGAGACAATTTTAAAGGGTTTCTCCAATCCTTTTTAAAAAAAAAAATCTATTGGCATTAGAGTTGAGCGGACACCTGGACATTCGGGTCCAGTGGGTTCGTGCTCGAACTTGACCCCGAACCTGAACCCCATTGAAGTCAATGGGGACCCGAACTTTTGGGCACAAAAATGCCTCTAAAAAAGTCCTGGAAAGGGCTAGAGGGCTGCAAAAGGGGGTAAAGAGTAGGACAAGTGCCCTGCAAACAAAAGTGGATAGGGAAATCACTTAAAATAACATAAAAATGTAAAATACAGCTGAGCCATAAAATAGCACTAGATGGAATCTTTGATTTTAGATTTGGAAGAACATAAATCAAAATCTAAAGCATGGCTGTCAGGAGGATCAACATAATTATCCATTTGAGAGAGGGTTGGAGTGCAGGGTTTTATCATTCATTGTTCAAACTGAGCTCAACTCCTGATGCATGTAGAAAAAGCCTTCACAAGCCTCTGCTATTGTGGACATAGTTTATACTAAGTGACCCATAGGTTGAGGAGGCGGTGACCATGGCGGTGTAGGTGGAAGCAACGGTGGAGGAGGAGGAGGTAGACAACACTGTTTTTTTTTTTTTTTTATTGGGGTAGCCCCCAAAATATTGGGACATATAAAACAAGAAAACAAAGAATAAGTGCACTTGGGTATAACAATGGCTGGGTGAGGCTGGTATAAATGTCTATTCTGCACAAGGTACAGACAAGTCTGGTGGGATCCATGCCTGGTTAATTTTAATAAATGTGAGCTTGTCCATGTTGGCTGTGGACAGGCGGCTGCGCTTGTCTGTGATAAGGCCCCCTGCCGTGCTAAACACACGTTCATGATCATACACTGGCTGCAGGGCAGGCCAGCACCTCCAACGCATAATGGGCAAGCTCAGGCCATGTGCCCAATTTTGAGACCCAGAAGTTGAATGGGGCAGACCCATTAGTCAGTACGTGTTGGCGTGTGCACACGTACTGTTCCACCATGTTGCTGAAATGCTGCCTCCTGCTAAGACGTTCCATATCAGATGGTGGTGCTGGTTGTTGTGGCGTGCTGACAAAGCTTTTCCACATTTTGGCCATGCTAACCCTGCCTTCTGAGGTGCTGGCGGTGCCCCAGCTGCGTTGGCGACTTCTTCCTCCTCCTCTGCCTTCACCTTGTTCTTTTTTACTGAGCCCCTGGTGTCAGTTGGGAATGCCCTCAGCAGCTCATCTACCAGCGTGTGCTTGTAGTCGCGCGTCTTCCGATCACGCTCCAGTGAAGGAATTAAGGATGGCACGTTGTCCTTGTAATGGGGATCCAGCAGGGTGGCCACCCAGTAATCAGCACAAGTTAGAATGTGGGCAACTCGGCAGTCGTTGCGCTGGCACTGCAGCATGTAGTCACTCATGTGTGCCAGGGTGCCCAGAGGCAAGGACAAGCTGTCCTCTGTGGGAGATGTATCGTCTGTGTCCTCTGTATCCCTCTAGGCACGCTCCAGTGATGCCCACGAGCTGCGTTGGGTGCCACCCTGCTGTGAACACGGTTCCTCCTCCTCCTCATCCTCCAGAACTGTGCCCTGGCTGGACAATTGTGTACCTGACCTATGCTGGTGCAGGAACCCACCCTCCAAGCCACTTGTGAATGACTGGCCTGATAATCGTGGAAATGAACCCTCTTCCTCCTCCTCTTCCTCCTATGCCAAATCCTCTTCCATCATTGTCCGAAGCGTTTTTTCAAGGAGACATAGAAGCTGGATAGTAAGGCTGAGAAACTGCATCATCGGCACTGGCCATGTTGGTGGAGTACTCGAAACAGTGCAAAATGGCACACAGGTCTTGCATGGAGGCAGTGGTGTATTTTGGATTTGTGCTGCCATAGGCACGACTAAATTTGGGCGCCCTCAAAATCTAAATAGGCTCCTCAATTTGTGTCAAGGCCATTTTTGTGACTGACAGACACATTGATACATGCACTGATTTACACTCACTGACAGATACACAGTCATTGCCACACACATACAGTCATTGGCACACACTGTTTAACCAACACACACTTTCATTGGCAGACACACACTGACACACCCACTCACTGACAGGCACACACTCTCAGATACACATAAAATGACATACACACTTACACACACTCACAGACACACCCATTCTCACTCACAGTAAGGTGGACAGCCCCAGAACACGAGGCAAACAAGGCATTTGTCTGGTAGCTTGGGGTGGCATTATTTGCGGTCCCCGGAAAATGCCGCCCTAGGCAAATGCCTTGTGGTAAATACATCCATGCATGGAGGCCCACTCATTGGTGGTGAAGTGGTGCTGTTCCGCAGAGCGACTGACCCGTGCGTGCTGCATCTGAAACTCCACTATTGCCTGCTGCTGGTAGCACAGTCTCTCCAGCATGTGCAAGGTGGAGTTCCACCTTGTCGGCACGTCGCATATGAGGTGGTGAGCAGGAAGGCCAAAGTTACGCTGCAGTACAGACAGGTGAGCAGCAGCAGGTTGAGAACGCCAAAAGCGCGCACAGACGGCCCACACTTTATGCAGCAGTTCTGATATATCTGGGTAGTTTTTCAGGAATTTCTGCACCACCAAATTCAGCACATGCGCCAGGCAAGGGATGTGCGGCAAACCAGCTAGGTCGAGATTTCGCCCATTATTGCACGCCACCAGGCCAGGCTTGAGGCTCAGTGGCAACAACCACTCATCAGTCTGTTGTTCCATGCCCGTCCACAGCTCCTGCGCAGTGTGGGGTTTTTCCCCCAAACATATGAGTTTTAAAACAGCCTGCTATCAATTCCCCCTGGCTGTGCTGAAGTTGGTGGTGAAGGTGTTATGCTGCCCGGATGAGGTGGTGGTAGAGGAGGAGGAAGTGGATTAGGAGGAGGAGGCAACAGGAGGAAAAGAGAAATGCCCTGCAATCCTCGGTGGCGGAAGGACATGGCGTACATACCCGGGTCGCGGCGGCGACCGGGCCCAGCCCACCAGGAGGCCCGGCCGCCTTGCGACCCAGTATGTACCCAGTGTGGCCAGCCTTTTCTCCTGGGGGGCCCAGGAGCCGGCCACATCAGGGCCCCCCCGAGGCTGGCCCTGCTGTCACCGGGCTGGCTGACTGGCGGGCGCACGAGGGAGCACTCTCCCCTGAGTGCTTCCTCTTCAGCTCCCTCGCGCACCGCACTGATACCGGAGCCGGAAGATGATTTCACCAGCCAGCCTGCCCGCCGGGTGACACCACTGGACCCCATGGAATCCCCTCAGCACTCCCTAAGGTAGGGAGGCTGGTGGATGAAATTTTTTTTTTTTTTTTTTTAAACGTGTGTGTGTGTGTTAGTGTGTGTGTGTTAGTGTTTGTTTTTGTGTCAGTGTGAGTGTGTTAGTGTGTGTGTGTGTTAGTGTTAGTTTTTGTGTCAGTGTGTGTGTTAGTATGTGTTAGTGTGTGTGTGTGTTAGTGTGTGTGTGTAATATAGTGTGTGTGTGTGTGTGTTAGTGTTAGTTTTTGTGTGAGTGTGTGTGTTAGTTTGTGTGTGTCAGTGAGTGTGTTACTGTGTGTGTGTGTTACTGAGTGTGTTAGTTTGTGTGCGTCTGTTAGTGAGTGTTTGGTGTCTGTTAGTAAGTGTGTGTTTTATAAGTGAGTGTGTATGTGTCTGTCTGTCAGTGAGTGTGTATGTATGTCTGTCACTGAGTCTGTCTGTCAGTAAATGTGTATGTCTGTTAGCTAGTGTGTATGCGTCTGTTCGTGAGAGTGTGTGTTTGTGTCATCAGCACTTACCTTTCTCCAGCGCCGGACTCCCTTGACGCTGGGGATCCCTCCGCCCCGATCTGCCTCTCAACTCCGAATGCGCATGCGCGGCAAGAGCCACGTGCGCATTCAAACTGCCTATAGGAAAGCATTACTCAATGCTTTCCTATGGACGTTCAGCGTTTTCTCTTTTTCACAGTGAGAATCGCGGAAGCTCCTCTAACGGCTGTCAATGAGACAGCCACTAGAGGCTGGACCTTTCTTGGTTTTTGATGTGCTTACTCCACTGCAGCTCGTGCTTTGCATGTAGATGCCTGGTCATGCAGGTTATGCTCAGGTTTGGCACGTTTATGCCTCGCTTCAGGCTCTGATTGCACAGCGTGCAAACCACTCGTGTCTTGTCGTCAGCACATTGTCTGAAGAACTGCCACGCCAGGGAACTCCTTGGAGCTGGCTTTGGTGTGCTCGGTCCCTTGAGTCGGTGGGCAGTAGCAGACGTACCGTCTAGGGGACGGCTGCTCCGCTTTTGCACCCTGCTCCCTCTTGTGCTGTGCTGATGCCTCTGTGCGACCACCGCCTCTTCCTCCAAACTGCACTCGAATGACCTTCATTCCATGTGGGGTCTAGGACCTCATCATCCTCCACATCATCTTCCACCCACTCCTCAAGCCTGCCCTCTTTGCGGTCTGCACACTGCAGAAAGCCACAATAGTTGGCACCTGTGTTTCGACATCAGAGACGTGCTGCGGTGGTCCTTGCATGTCCACATCCTGACACATAAGTGGTTGTGCATCAGTGCACTCAATCTCTTCCACTTTTGGGACAGGGCTAGCTGGATGGCCCACGGAAACCCCGCCAGCAGAGTCATCAAAAAGCATAAGAGACTGCTGCATGACTTGTGGCTCAGACTGCTTGGCTGATTTGCAAGGGGGTAAGGTGAAAGACAGATGGCCATGGGCTGCAGGTGCCAACTCTGAGCTTTCAGCAGGGGGCCGGGTGGGAGACAATGTGCAGGAACTGGAGGCACTGTCAGCCATTCAATCTACTATCGCCTGTACTTGTTCTGGCCTCACCATTCGTAGAGCGGCATTCGGGCCTACCAAATAACGCTGAAGGTTCTGTCGTCTACTCGCACCTGTGGAAGCTGTTTCACTTGTGTGTGTAGTTGGCACAGATCAACCACGTCCTCTCCTTGCAACAGGAGCTCCACCAACACCAGCAGCACCACGACCAGGGCCACGTCCCTTATTTGATGCTCTCCTCTTTCTTTGTGTTCACCGACCAAACTAACAGATGGTTTATCTCAGGCGACAATGTAACCACCAATAGTCAACAAATTATTATTTTATTTTTTTTAGTTTATTGGACTGCATGAAATGCACCGCAGGCCGCAAATGTACAATTTAGCAGTTTAGCACCAAAACAATTAGAATTTTTACAACTGCGCTGTAAGCGCACTATTTGATGCTTCTATTTGACTCTCAGATATGACATGCACCCCACTAATGTACTATTTAGCAGATTAGCACCCAGAAAATAAGAATGCTTACAATTGTGCTGTAGCGCACTTTTTGACGCTTCTATTTGACTCTCAGATATGAAGTGCACCCCACTAAAATACTATTTAGCAGTTTAGCACCCAAAAAGATTTAAGTTTTAAAACTGCAATGTGACAGCAGTATTTGACGCTTCTATTTGACTATCAGATATGAAGAGCACGCCCCAAATTTACTATTTAGCAGTTTAGCACCAAAAAAAAAATGACTTTTTAAAACTCCGATGTAACCACAGTATTTGACGCTTCAGATATGAAGTGCACCCCACTAATGTACTAGTTTGCAGAATTCTTTCCTAAGCAGTCTCTCACAGCTGCAGCATCCTCTTCCTACATATATAAGACCAGCTTATATATATAGAGCCTGGGGTCACATGCTGCACTGGCCAATCACAGCCATGCCATTAGTAGGCATGGCTGTGATGGTTTCTAAGGGCACACGAGTCAAACGCTTGTTGATTGGCTGCCCTGCAGCCTTTCAAAACGCGCCATTAAATCGCCGAACACCAAACTCCAACCCGAACATACAGTGATATGTCCGTGTTCGGGTCCGGGGTCCCAAAAACATAATGTTCGGTACGAACCCGAACTTTACAGTCCGGGTTCGCTCAACTCTAATTGGCATTATTGTTCATCCCTTCCCCCAAAAAAAGCATTTTGAAAGAAGTTATCCAGCACCAGGCTAAACTCCCATCGCTGATCTACATGCCTCCATCTGACGATAAGGGAGGTGTGCTGAGGTCCAATTTTGGACAATTTAACCGAGTCAGTGTGCATGTGCATGCTCTTAGCCAGAAAGATGAGGGTGAGGGGGGAGGTAAATAAGGAGGTGGGCGGATAGGGAAAATAAAACATGTCAAATGGGTTAGGGAGATGAAAGGACTACAATGAAGTAGGTTAGGAGGGAGGGTGAAAGCAAGCATGATATGTACACAGCCACTTCTCCAGTATAGTCTCTAACAGCTACCTTAAACCCCATTAAAACACAGACACAAGATTAACTCTTGGAAAATATTAGTCCACATCTTTATTAAATTATTATGTAATAATTAAGTAAATTATGTAAATAGAACAAAATAGGGTCATTGCCAACAAATATTTTATATATTTAAAACCAACATCCCCCCATACAAAAATTACCCCTGGCAATGACACGACCGATAACAATTTGTAAATAGTTAAATACCAGATAACACATAACATGGCCATCCAAACGGCCCCATTTCCAACTGAATAAACTGTAGGGGAGGGGTGTACCCTCCCTAAACCCCCAATATTCGAAACCATTGAGAGCTCAAACCTACAAACGAACTGCTTTAACACTGACTAATTCACACTAAATCTAGCCATGCCCACTTTCTAGTCCATCCAGAGCCGGTGCAAGGATTTTTGGCTACACAGGCAACGATGCATTTGGCCGTCCCCCACCCTCCAAAAAAATCATCTTCGCCTGTGTGTCTCTTAACCCCTCCCTTTGTGTTTCTTATCCCTTCTTTTAAATATCCCCTTTAGTGTATTGTATCCCCTGTTTTTCCCCATTGTGTGACTTGCACCTCCCTTGTGTAATTCTTACAACCCCCCTTGTGTGTCTCTTACCCCCCTCTTTGTATGTCTCTTGCATCCTCCCAACTACTTTGCGTGTCTAACTCCAGCCCCTTTGTGTGTCTCATTCTCTCCCAACCCCTTTGTATATTTTACTCTTCCCAGATCCTTTGTGTGTGTCTCTTTAACCCCCAGCCCATCTGTGGATCTACCTCTACCTCCTGTTCTTTGGTGGACACCTCTCACCTACACCCTGTCCCTAAGTGCTCACCTCTCCCGTCTTGTCCCTAAGTGTTCTTCTCTCCCCACTCTGTCCCTTGGTGGTCTCCCCCCCCTTCCTGTTCCTTAGTGGCCACCTCTCACTCCCCCCTGTTCCTTAGTGGTCTTCCCTCCCCCTGTTCCTTAGTGGTTTCCTCTCCCCCTGTTCCTTAGTGGTTTCCTCTCCTCCTGATCCTTAGTGGTTTCCTCTCCCCTTCTGTCCCTGGGTGGTCTCATCTCTTCTCCATGTCCCTTAGTGGTATTTCCTCCCCTCCTGTCCCTTTGTGGTCACTCACCCCCTCCATCCCTTAGTGGTCTCCTCTCCCCTCCCTGTCCCTGAGTGGTTCCTCTCCTCTCCTGGTTGTTGGTGGTCACCCTCCCATTCCTTAGTAGTCATCTCTCACCCCCTCCTCTGCCCCTTAGTGGACCCTTTCCCATACTTGTCCCTTAGTGGTCATCTCTCCTCTCCTGTCCTTTAGTGGTCTCCCCTCCATTCCCTGTCCCTTAGTGGTCACCTCTCACCCACCCTATGTCCCTTAGTGGTCTCCTATCCCCTCCTGTTTCTTGGTGGTGACCTCTCACCACCACTTAGTGTTCCCTCCTACCTCCCTTTCCGTTAGACAAAAAATGGAGTTCTGCGCATCAAGTAGGTAGTGCACACTACTGCAGTAAATTAGAGGACACAATATAAACAAACGTTTCGGGCAACAAGCCCTTCCTCAGTGCTAATGTCCTACACAATACAAGCAGTACAGACAATATATACAAGTGAAAGACAGCAGCATGTTCATAGTCTCTAGTCACTTCCTGGTTCAGTTGGTCTGTGTGTGATGATGTCAGCAGACACGCCCATTGTGTGTGACATCATCACATTCCGTTGCTAGGAAACGGAGCAGTAAACAGGAAACTGTCTGTATAGTAATGCAAACAGAGCACAAGCTTATAATACTAGCAGGAAAACATGAAACACTCATCAAAATAAACAAGAGCAACCAGTAAATTGTAAATAAGGAGCATAAAGCTCCATAAAAGCTTATGGGGACTTGGAAAATTGCCAGACAGCCACACATTAAAGAAGAATACAAGTCAAAGTACAGAAAAAATGTGAAACTGTCAGAATGACAGGTGAAACCAAATAGAAAAAAAGGCAGATAAAACCTCGAAATATAAATCTAGCACCCCCCAAAAAGGGGAGGAGAGTATACAGTGTGCCAGGGAAAGATGGAACTATCTACAGAGAGAGACTAGGGACATAATAAAAAAGGATCATGCAAATACAATATAATAATAAGTAATATAAGAAAATATATGTATACATACCCAGATCCGGGAGACCTCCTGAAGCAGGCACAAGCTGGATGCATCTACAGGAACCAGTGTCACTCAAGCTTCTCATTGAGACCATGAGGGGACACTGTGTCCAGGAGGTGCGTCCAAGGCATCTCTTTTTGGAGGAGCATCTTTTCCCTATTACCTCCTCTCGTAAGTGGAGGGACCCTATCAAGTACTTGATACCGTAGTTGCGACACATTATGTCTCTTTTCCCTAAAATGTCTTGCAACTGGTGCATCAGAGGTCATGTTACTGATAGTTGTTTTGTGTTGGGATACCCAATCTTTGAGGGCACGTATAGTCTTGCCTACATAACCAAGACCACAGGGACATTTAAGTAAATAGACCACAAAGTCTGTTTGGCATGTAAAGAACCCTTTTAATTTGGTCTGTTGACCTGTCCTAGGATGGGTGCAGAATTCTTTAATAACTCCGCTACAATGGTTGCAGCTGAGACAGGGGTAAGTGCCATATACAGGTTTGGAAAGAAATATCTGTGTCTTATGGGGCGCAGTACAGGGAGTGCAGAATTATTAGGCAAGTTGTATTTTTGAGGATTAATTTTATTATTGAACAACAACCATGTTCTCAATGAACCCAAAAAACTCATTAATATCAAAGCTGAATATTTTTGGAAGTAGTTTTTAGTTTGTTTTTAGTTTTAGCTATGTTAGGGGGATATCTGTGTGTGCAGGTGACTATTACTGTGCATAATTATTAGGCAACTTAACAAAAAACAAATATATACCCATTTCAATTATTTATTATTACCAGTGAAACCAATATAACATCTCAACATTCACAAATATACATTTCTGACATTCAAAAACAAAATAAAAACAAATCAGTGACCAATATAGCCACCTTTCTTTGCAAGGACACTCAAAAGCCTGCCATCCATGGATTCTGTCAGTGTTTTGATCTGTTCACCATCAACATTGCGTGCAGCAGCAACCACAGCCTCCCAGACACTGTTCAGAGAGGTGTACTGTTTTCCCTCCTTGTAAATCTCACATTTGATGATGGACCACAGGTTCTCAATGGGGTTCAGATCAGGTGAACAAGGAGGCCATGTCATTAGATTTTCTTCTTTTATACCCTTTCTTGCCAGCCACGCTGTGGAGTACTTGGACGCGTGTGATGGAGCATTGTCCTGCATGAAAATCATGTTTTTCTTGAAGGATGCAGACTTCTTCCTGTACCACTGCTTGAAGAAGGT
This sequence comes from Pelobates cultripes, assembly GCA_933207985.1. Classification (NCBI taxonomy): domain Eukaryota; kingdom Metazoa; phylum Chordata; class Amphibia; order Anura; family Pelobatidae; genus Pelobates; species Pelobates cultripes. The sequence continues at coordinate 234,015,397 of OW240916.1, forward strand.
GTCTTCCAGGAACTGGCAGTAGGACTGGGAGTTGAGCTTGACTCCATCCTCAACCCGAAAAGGCCCCACAAGCTCATCTTTGATGATACCAGCCCAAACCAGTACTCCACCTCCACCTTGCTGGCGTCTGAGTCGGACTGGAGCTCTCTGCCCTTTACCAATCCAGCCACGGGCCCATCCATCTGGCCCATCAAGACTCACTCTCATTTCATCAGTCCATAAAACCTTAGAAAAATCAGTCTTGAGATATTTCTTGGCCCAGTCTTGACGTTTCAGCTTGTGTGTCTTGTTCAGTGGTGGTCGTCTTTCAGCCTTTCTTACCTTGGCCATGTCTCTGAGTATTGCACACCTTGTGCTTTTGGGCACTCCAGTGATGTTGCAGCTCTGAAATATGGCCAAACTGGTGGCAAGTGGCATCGTGGCAGCTGCACGCTTGACTTTTCTCAGTTCATGGGCAGTTATTTTGCGCCTTGGTTTTTCCACACGCTTCTTGCGACCCTGTTGACTATTTTGAATGAAACGCTTGATTGTTCGATGATCACGCTTCAGAAGCTTTGCAATTTTAAGAGTGCTGCATCCCTCTGCAAGATATCTCACTATTTTTGACTTTTCTGAGCCTGTCAAGTCCTTCTTTTGACCCATTTTGCCAAAGGAAAGGAAGTTGCCTAATAATTATGCACACCTGATATAGGGTGTTGATGTCATTAGACCACACCCCTTCTCATTACAGAGATGCACATCACCTAATATGCTTAATTGGTAGTAGGCTTTCGAGCCTATACAGCTTGGAGTAAGACAACATGCATAAAGAGGATGATGTGGTCAAAATACTCATTTGCCTAATAATTCTGCACTCCCTGTATTTGCCCTAACTACCATATCTCTTATGGACCAACCCCGTTTATTGGCAAATAATGGAGGATTTTTGAAAAGATGTCCAATCTGCCTATCTGATTGCAATCTGGGTCTATCAGGTGTAGAAAGAAGTTCCTCACGGGTCTTGCGCAAGGCTTTGCGCTTCGCTTTCCGGATAAGGCGAGTGTTGTAACCCTTGTCCAAGAATTTTTGTGAGAAGTCAGTCAGTCGTTCATTGATTATAGTTTCATCATTAACAATTCATCGAACCCGCAGGAACTGACTGTATGGGATAGAGGAAATCTGTTTAGGGGAATGAAAACTGTTCACATATAACATACTATTAGAGTCTGTTGGTTTAGTGTATAGTTCAGTACGTAGGAATCCATCATGCTTGCTAACCTGTACATCCAAGAAATTTACAGAGCTGGTGCTGATGGAACTAGTAAACTGTATATCCCTGTGGAATTGATTTACAGAAACAAGAAAAGCATCAAGTTCCGCCCAGGTTCCTTGCCATAGCATGAAGCAATCGTCGATAAATCTTAACCACAAAATAGCATGTAATCTAAATAGTTTGTGTGGATACACAAACTGCTCCTCAAAGTCCTTCATAAAAAGGTTTGCATATGAGGGCGGCATATTCGCCCCCCATAGCAGTTCCTTTAATTTGTCCATAGAAGATAGTGAGATATCTGAAGAAATTCTTCTTCAGAACAATCTCCAGAAGCGTAGTCACAAATGTACAGAGTCTAGAATTTGTTAATACACTGGACAACTTATCACGTACCACCCCCAATCCTTCATTATGAGGTATAGAGGTGTAAAGGCTTGACACATCTAATGTCACCAATAAGTCAGTGGGATCTACATCTACTTGTCTGATTTTTAGGAGAAAATCTTTGGTGTCTTGAATATAAGACTTCCCAGATGTCACCAAGGGCTGTAAGAACTGATCTATAAAGAAAGCCAAGGGTTGAAAAATAGAATCTGTGCCAGCGACTATAGGGTGGCCAGGTGGATCTTTGTGCACCTTTGGTAAGGTATAAAAAACAGGTGTTCTTGGGAATTTGTTAATAAGAAAGGAAAACTGGGAGTTGTTAATTAACTCATCCTTAAGGGCCTGCTCCACTACAGTCTGAATGATTTTGGCTACATGGGCAGTAGGATCATTCTTCAGTATCTTATAATTATTCCTATCCATCAGTTGCCTCATGATCTCATCATGATAGTCTTGTCTATCCTGTATCACAATTAAGCCACCTTTATCAGCAGGCTTAACTATGATATCAGGATTCTGTGAGATTTCTTTGAGTGCATTTCTTTCTGTCAAAGTCAAATTATGTTTTATATTCTGTTGTTGCCAGGGTAATTTTTCCACCTGAGAGTTCACTATATTACAAAAGGTCTGAATAGTGGGGTTAGCTACAACTGGGAAAAGGGTACTTTTCTTTCTACAAACCTCCAAATTCGGTGCATAGTTAGAAGGGGTGCCCGCTGGGACATCATCTCCCAGAAGAGGGTTGTCTCCCTGGCTTTGGGGTTGTCTCCCTGGCTTTCCCTTTCCCTTAGTGGTTCCTCTCCCCTCTTGTTCCTTGGTGGTCACTTGTCACCCCCTCCCAACATCTCTTAGAGAGGATTCAGTAAGGGACAGGGACCACTGAGGGACCACTATGGGAAGGCAGGAGGGGGGTGAGAGGTGCCCACCTCTCACCCCCACTTTTCTTAGTGGTCCCTAAGTGGTCATCTTCCCTCTTGTTCCTTTGGGGTCACCTCCTCCACTCCTCCCCTCCCTTACCTGGTGTGCCTCCCCCCTTCCCCCACTTGTCCCTTAGTGTCCTTTCCCTTCCCTGGTGTGCCTCCTTACCTCCCTGTGTAGCATGGCCGAGGATAGCGGCCAGGTACAGGGCACTGAAGCTCCTGTACTGTGGTCCGCTCGACCACTCGACACTGAGTGACTGTGAGGAAGGATTGCTGTGCATTTCCCTCCTGCCGGTCACTCGAATATTGTGCCCCCAGAGCCGCTGCGCCCTTAGGCGTCAGCTTGTACCGCCTTATGGATGCCCCGACTCTGAGTCCATCTACTCCACAATTCATCCTGGCCATTCCCCGGCACCATAAAGAAACGGTTAAGAAGATATATGTATATCTTAAGAGGACATATTGCTTGATCTCATAATGGTTGTTCCAAATGCATGTTGTTATATATTTTCTATACACATTAATTAGTTAGCGCAAGGTACTTTGGTCTATGTGTTTAAACTTTTCTAAAATAAAACATAGCGTATATATATATATATATATATATATATATATATATAATTATATAGTAGAAAAATGTCTGGTGTACTAGAATACATATTGTCACATCAACTTAATTAATCAGTACAGAAAACCAACAAATGTGAACTTATATACAAAAAATATCTAAGTAAGACATTTAAAAATAAAAAAGGATATATTAAACACTTACTAATTTATGTATTCCTTTATATAATTATACCATGATTTGTGAACTACAGCCGGGCCTGGGAACGTAGGCCTGAGTGGTCATGAGCCTATATAGTTCGGCCTTTCTGGCCGTGGCAGGAAAGGGGATACCCCTGCTTCTGAGCTCCGCTGAGATTTTTGGAATGGTCCAGTATCTCAGGGACCTGTGGGTAAAAGGGGTGAGGGATTTCTCTGGAGACCCAGGCCTGATTGGCGCGCTTGCTATGTTGCCCGATGGTAGATTAGTAATCGGCTTTTGTGACATCTGAAAGAGAATAATGATTTGAATAAGTAGGGTGAAGAGGAGGTGAAGGTGAGACCTCCGGAGAACTGGCCTGCTAGCTAGTGCCGAGGCGAAAAGTTTACCTAGACCAAGTGACAGGTGAGGCCCTGCTAGTGCCAAGTGGTGGAGAGAGGCTCTACCTATGATTTAGCCCGAGGGATTTTGTGGCCACATGCACGTGGTGGCGGGTGGTGGCAGGCCTCTCGGTGACCGTAAAGAGAGTCAAAACGTGTGGCAGTGACTTGGGAAGCCCTGGCTATAGTCCACAAGTAGGGCGAGTTAGGTGGCTAACTATGATTTGGTCGTGGGCCGAACCTCCGTGTATGAGGTGGGGTTGTAGACCTCACGGGAACGGGTATTAATTAGATAGCTAAGGCCAGAACCTAACCCTAGTAGCCAGTTCTCTAAACTACTGGGGCTTGTTTCTCGCAGTGATGTACATGTATGTATGTAAATACTTAACCTTGAGTATAAGTCCTGTTTGTTCAGACAAAGCAAAGGTAGACTGCGATATGGCTATAAATTAGCTTCTGCAGGAAATGGGCTCGATCCAGAACCTAAAGGAAAAGGAGATGCTAGTGGGCCTGAGGCATGCCACCGGTGTGCTAAGTGTGAAAATGTATAACGTATGGGTAGGTGTGTACCAGAGATACTGTAACGTAAGTATGAGTAAGCTGAGGGACCTGAACGTTGGTCCATAATACGAGACAAGCCCCTGGGTACCCAGGGATGTGAATTTATGAATGATATGAAGGCAAATTGAGGCCTTAATGAGAACGTAATCGTAATGAGAAAGATTAAATACCTGATACTGAATGCTGGAGACGGGGTAGCCAGTTGGTTGTTGAAAACGTAGTCGAACTGCGTAAAATGGCATAAGTCTAAGTAATATTATGTAGAAATGATAAACAGGACATGATACATTAATACGATAGTAGCTCGGTTGAGCAGGTTTATGAGAGTAGTTGGTGTCTAGGTGGCGTTTTTAAACCTGGTGTGGGGAGGTGGGGCCGTGGAACTGGAACCTGGAAATTACATCTTGAAGATTTTCCGTGAAGAAGAATAGATGAACCTAAAACATATGTATTCTAAGAATGATGACCCGGAAATAGTATATTTAAGGAACAGATTAGTTGTATGTATTACTGGTCTGAAATGAGCCTAGGAAACAGGGGGTGGGGGGATACTGCTGAGTGACCCAGTGATATAAAAAGGGATTAAAAGGCCAACTGTTACTTTAAGAGGGTTACCCTTGTGTGGAAACCGCAAAGTGCTGGGAAATAGTTCATAATTAAATGTAATGGTGGGTCGGGAAATGGTGCCACACAGCCTTTGATATATGAAGGGGGTAAAAACAGAGTATACACTTTAAATATAAAAAGGAAATAGTCATGTATAGTTTCACACTGGGATATATACATAACATATAGGGAATACCTGCTTATCCCTCCCACGTTCGGCTAAACGAACAAGAGAGGGATTTAGCATATGAATCAACTGCAGTCTGCACGAGTAAATGAAAACAGCTGCATTAAAGCCGTTCGTAAACGTGTTCGGCTTTATGAACGTGTGAAACAGCTGAACGTAGGGTAAGTATAGGCGATCAGTATATTAATATTTATACGAATAAAAAAGAAAGGTGAGTATGAACTTCTGCGTTCGGCTGGTAGATGCACGAACGGAGAAGTAAACGAACGGCGTAAGGAACGAAATGGGTAAGTAATAATAATAATAATAGGGAGCCTATCACCGCGTTTTTAGGCCCGAACGTGGGAAATAGCCGAACGCCATTTCCCACATTTGTGCTTACGTGTAGGTGCCGGGTCTCATGACCGGAAGCCGGAAAACAAGTAACGAAGGTGTTTATTGTTTTTGTTTCTTTTGTTGTGTAGAAATTATTAGAAGCAAACCTGAGAAAAAAACAAATCAGCTTTTAAATTTATTTCAGATTTTTAAACATTTTATTCACGTTATATGTGACTATGTTATACGTTATGTATACATATAGATAGTGATGTCCCGAACGGTTCGCCACGGACTCATCATTGAGTAAACCTTGACCCTGTACCTCACAGTGAGCAGACACATTCCAGCCAATCAGCAGCAGACCCTCCCTCCCAGACCCTTCCACCTCCTGGACAGCTAACTAAGAATGCAGCTTCACAATGAATGTAAAATGGATGCTGTCAGGAGGTGAGAGGATCTGGGAGGGAGAGTCTGCTGCTGATTGGCTGGAATGTGTCTGCTGACTGTGAGGTACAGGGTCAAAGTTTACTCAATGATGAGTCCGTGGCGAACCGTTCGTGGCGAACCGTTCGGCGAACCGTTCGGGACATCACTACATATAGAGTATCTGAAAACACCATATTTATCCTTTTTTTTTTTTTTTTTAAAGGTAAGCATGGTGAGCTTTGCTTGAATTAACAACTGCTGTCATTTACATCATTTTTTCTTGGATAGGGTTTCATTGTTGACCTGTGGATGCCCAAACTTGCACTGCACAATAAAAAGTATTAATGCTTCAAGCATAGCAGTATCCATATGCTGTAATCAGTACAAGCAGAAAGCAGAGTGGTAGCCACAAACAGATAGAGGAATTTAAAATTGGAAACACGACAGGACCATGTAGAATCAAACTCATTGAGCTTTAGGTTTGACTAAGTTTAAGATACATTTTTATGGGGAAGATATGACCAAAAATAGGCTGAACTGAGCTAAGCAACATGGATCAGACTGGGCATGCAAAAAAAAAAAAGAAGAAACAAAATACCATAAACTTATAGAAGAACCAATTGGAAAATACTTACACAGCTGTCATACACTATATTTATTAATTATATGATAATTCAGTTGTAAATTCTGTGCAGAAGTATGTTTTCATTATACATTTTGCACAGCGGTTTTTTGCAGTAAGTGTATTTCCTAATATTTGGTAATATGAAATCATTATTCTGAAGGATATCCAAAACTAATAATGATTCAGAATGATCTATATCCCATCTGCTACTAAGAGCCAAAACTAGTGTATCCCTCAGCCGCCTTCTCCACAAAATAGGATTTTGAAAGTCTTGTTTCAATTATGGCCAACAAGTGACCCAGATTCATTTATGAAACGCTACTTTAAAATAGCAACAATACAATATTGCTCCAACTGCAGGTTTTCTATAAGCTGTTTGGTTTTTATTTTGTGTCTTTGTTGAAGAATGGATGCAGGAAAATGAAAATGAAAAATAGAAATAAAAATAGAAAGGTATACACTTCATTGGGGTGACACACTACCAACTATCGTCGATGAATGGCTGAGTATGGTGGAGGAGCTGATGGTGGCCTCTTCCCATGACAGATTGGACAAAGTGGCCTGGGTTGGTACAAGTGGAACTCCTTTATTGGTTCTGAGTCCTACAAATCAATAAACCTAACTGAAGGAGCTCTGCCAACATAAACACTACTTATCAGTAATACCTGATTATACATTAAAGCAATGATTGTGTTATAACTGGATGATAATACCTGCACTTTATGCAAACAAGTGATACCGCGTGAGGTCTGGATGATCTACCACACTTCAATTTGATGGCGTCCTTCTCTCTTAGTATTATTATTATTATTATTATTTTAATTGGTGTGCTCATAGTTGAGAGATGTCCTCTTCATTTGTTTTCATCAACTTCATTTCATTTGTTTATTGTTGTCATCAGATGTCTTTCTCTGGGAAATGGACTGATTTAACTGTATTATCGCATTAACAACTTAAAGGTACTCGTATTTATAATCATATTTCTTATTTTCATATTTCTATCTCCCTATTTTAGAAGCAGACTGACTCAATTGTTCAGTAATTTCTTTGATAATTAGAGTGTATTCACACTTGTTATCAATATGAAAATGGAACTGAAAATAAAAGGTTGGTGGTTACAGAAAATACATAATTTGAACAGCAAATAGCAAGCAGCACTGGACTTTCTGCACTTTATCCTGGACCTCATAAAAGATTGGAGAGAGACCTCACAGGAGAAATAATACTTCTCAAGGGACATTTTTGGCAGATGCCCAATATGCACCAACGTTGCTGTTTTCATAATTTACTAGTACAATTGTATTGGGAATTTCATTCATCTTGTTTTTCCTTCTGTGCCTCTTCTGCTTTAGTTTTTTCATTTATATTTGTTTCAGAAAAAATGTGGATTGATTCACGTTAAAGAAACAGGCCGTACTATGAATTCTATGACATATTGAAAGGTTTCCTTTTTTGTGATAAGAAGTGTTACTTTGACAGAATTAAACTCAACTATATACAGTGGGACCTCAGTTTACAAACACCTCGGTTAACATAATTTTCGGTTTACAAAGGAAAATCCATTGAAAATAATGCCTCGGTTTACAAAAATTTTCCCCAGGTTGCATTGCACCTGGGAGGTTTATAGCACTGCCCCCTGCATGCTGGAGCCTGTGGGTAGCACGTGGCGTAGAGTGTGGAGGTGTTGGAGCGGCTTTTGCATGGAGTTTTGGAGCCATTCTGGAAATTGTTTGCAGTTGTTTTGAGACTTTTTGGTGCATTTCTCAAGCTGTGGAAAGGTAGGGAGCTGAGCTTTGTCGTTTGCATGCCTTTTATTGTGTGTTCTGCATTGTGGGTTGGCTTCCATGCAAGCTCATTTTGACTTTTTTCTGGCCTCCAGAATGGATTCATTGGTTTTCAATGCATTCCTATTTGAAACCATGTTTCGGTTTACAAATGTTTCGCAATAAGAAACGTCCTGGATAACGCATTAAATTCGTAAACCGAGGTCCCACTGTACTTCCTATTCAGGTGGCATTAAGTTACTTATGTATGTAAGGGACTTCTTTGAAAAGTGGATGAGCCTTCTTGCACATTTTGCATGATTAAACCAAAATTTCTCATGTTATGCACAATAAAATGGTTTCTATGCATATAACTTTTTGTCGCTTGACAATCAGATTGTTGGAATGACACACATTTTAGGATTTGCTATCTTTATAAGCTTAAAACTTTTTTTTTAATTGTTGAATAGATATTGATGTAGAAATAATGGAATTAAGTTATTTACGTTATATTACATTCAAATAATTACACTACAGTGATGATTAAAGTGAACTATTTTTCAAAACATGTGTCAATTCATAAAATAATTATAATCACCAATAACTTATCTTAACACTATTTTTATGTGATGCTCAGTTTTTTCTTTCTTTTTCTTTCTTTTTTTGTGTGCAAATATTTATAAGGTTTTACAATTAATATCACAGTCAACTCCATTCCAAGCACAGCAAGAGCACACGTTGCATTGGCCTTGAAGAAACAGAAACCTTACTCCTCTTCTCACTCTCTATGCCCTCTGTATGCTGACTCACAGGTACAAGGGCTATTTACTATGACTGGCAGCGAGACGTATATCTGTTAACAAAAGGGCATTATAAAATTCCCCTCTTTTTGTCTATATTGGTTTCTAGGGGTTGGGCAGACCCCAAGCCATAGAGCAGGTGTGCCCAAAAGGTAGATCTTCCGTGATGCTTTGTCATTCTAAAGATATACAGAGACATGCAAAACATCATGGGCGTTGTAGTTCACTATCTGGGGACGATTTGGGCACCCCTGCCCTAGAGCATTAAGTGCAAATAGCAAGCTACATCGTAAGAAAATTCACTTCATGAAAAGAGTGCAGCCCCCTTCTTTGGCGAAAGTTATCCAATGACTGTAATTAGCTAGCATTACGTAACACTTTTTAGACTACTAATTGGTGATCTATAAATAAGAAGTAAGCCCACAATGATGACATATTCTAGTTTAATGTTCGTAATATTTGTTGGGAAAGAAATATTGACTGTGAAATACCCTTTGACTACTCTCTAAACTTGCCTTTTATTTTCTGTAAACAAATGGTAAACATTTACAAATGGAATTGACCACAAATGCAGCTGTTTTGGGGTGGAAACATGCTTTTTTATTAAAATTTACATTATAAAGCTGTAGATTATACATATAATCACTCCTGCTTAGATCCAGATGGGCATTAATTCTCGGGAAGTATGCATTGTAATATTTATAGACATCTGCACACCAGTGATAAAAATATGCTGTTCTCATGCTTCTAACAATAAACACTCCTGGTCCCTTTTCATTGCAGCACCTCACATAAAGCGTGGTTTATACACAGATTAATTTATTTGGTCTGTGTGGGAATGTTTGAACGGATGTGAAAACATCTTGCAGATAGTCAAAAGTGTATTTGTCACTCTTGTATTAAATTGTATTTATTCTAATGCAGCTCCCAAGTGGATTTTAACATGTTTCATCTTTAAAGATTAAAGGCATTCACTAAGCTGTTGACTTATTTTATAATTCCAATGTTATTTAGTGCTCTTTCACACTGTTTGACAAGAAATATGCATGCCTCCCAACCAACTCGATTTTAGCAGTTCAGTCCCGATTTTTGGGTTCTATCCTGCTGTTCAGAATTAGTTCCCTGGTGTCTAGCTGTTGGGGAACTGTCCCCAACAAACATAGCTTGACATGTCCCCATTGATAAAATAGAATATCATTGGATGAGCTTGAAGTATGCTCAAGGCATTAGGGTCCTATACAGATCACTGAATCAGTGCACCGTGCAGAGTCCCCCCTCAGTGGGCTAGCCTGGATGACGGACAGGAAGCCGGCATGCATTCACACCAGGCTGACTTGTCAATCCTTTTTACAAACATGCCCCCAATCTGAACAGACACACCGCTTTCTGGGCAGGCCAGTCGCATTGGGCAGTGCCAGTGATGTGATTGTGTCTTTAGTGCGCCTACCTCCCCACCTGCATTCTAATTCATAGGACACTAGAATTGAGAGACAAGAGTACGTAATAAACTATATATGTACCACCCGCAAGAATTATTAGGTGTTTCTTGAACCACTTATTATTAGTTTCAGTGTTATTTTAATTGGCACTGGCGACCATACCATATTTAAGGATAATTGAATTGACTTTGCTTACGTATTCATTAATATGCTCAATTATTTTTATATATATATATATATATATATATATATATATCACACACACACTGCACTTTTATGTCCAAAGCATGCATAATAATCTACTACACTATATATAATGGCTCATATCGGTTAGGGTAAAGTAATTGTTACTGAAAATTGTAATAGTTAACATTACCAAAAAATAAACACACTTTGTCTTAAAGGGATTCTCCAGTGCCAGGAAAACATATTAGTTTTCCTGGAACTGCAGGACCCTGGAGTGCCCCTTTCCCTCCCACCCCCCATCAAAGTTGCTGAAGGGGTTAAAAACCCTTCAATGACTTACCGGAGTTCATCGCCGATGTCCCTCGGCGCTGGGTCGGGCTCCACCTACTCTCCTCCCCAGTGGCAGATCCAGAGCCTGATCTCGGGAGGGGCACTTGTAGATTATTTAAAGAAATAATCCAGGCACAATAACCACTACAGCTCAGTGTAGTAGTTATGGTGCCAGTAGTGCCAGGATCCCATCCCAGAGTAAGCAGTCAAACCGTTTTAGAACAGTTTGACAACTTACCTGGGGTCTGCTGGTATACAGGACATAGGAGCAGTGGTATGTGTTAGGGGTGAAGTGTGTGTGTGAGTGCATACGGTGAAGTGTGTGAGTGCGTGAGGGCGGCAGTGTATGTGTGGGGCAGTGTGTGTGTGAGAGAGCTGCAGTGTGTGTGTGTGAGTGGTGCAGTGTGTATGTGAGGGTGGCAGTGTGTGTGAGAGTTGCAGTGTGTGTGTGTTTGGGGCAGTGTGTGTATGGGGGACAGTGTATGTAGTGTGTGTATGGGGGGCAGTGTTTGTGGGGCAGTGTGTGTATGGGTGTGCAGTGTGTTTATGCGGGGCAGTGTGTGTATGGGTGTGCAGTGTGTGTATGGGGGAAGTGTTTGTGGGGCAGTGTGTGTGTATGGGGGGGCAGTGTGTGTGTGTGTGGGTGCAGTGTTTGTGGGGCAGTGTGTGTAGTGTGTGTATGGGAGGCTGTGTTTGTGGGGCAGTGTGTGTGTATGGGGACAGTGTGTGTATGGGTGTGCAGTGTGTGTATGCGGGGCAGTGTGTGTATGGGGGCAGTGTTTGTGGGGCATGTGTGTAGTGTGTGTATGGCAGTGTGTAATGGGGGGCAGTGTTTGTGGGGCAGTGTGTGTATGGGGGTAGTGTTTGTGGGGCAGTGTGTGTATGGGGTGTTTGTGGGACAGTGTTTGTGGGGCAGTGTGTATGGGGGCAGTGTTTGTGGGGCAGTGTGTGTAGTGTGTGTATGGGGGTCAGTGTTTGTGGGGCAGTTTGTGTAGTGTGTGTATGGAGGGCAGTGTTTGTGGGTCAGTGTGTGTATTGTGTGTATGGAGGGCAGTGTTTGTGGGGCAGTGTGTGTAGTGTGTGTATGGGGGCAGTGTTTGTGGGGCAGTGTGTGTATGGGGGGCAGTGTTTGTGGGGCAGTGTATGTATGGGGGGCAGTGTTAGTATGGGGGCAAGGCGCGTAGGGAGGCTTTTTAATAATTTTTTTATTTAATAAAATAAATATATTGATGTCCCCCCTCCCTTCTTACCTTTAGTGGGAGGAGGGGGGACATTTCTTGATCCCTGGTGGTCCGGTGGGGAATCCCTGGTGGTCCCAGTGGTGAGGGTGAACTCTAGTCCGTAGCTCCAGGGCTAGAGATCACTCTCGCGAGATTTGGAGCATTGCCGTGGTAACCGCGGCAACGCTCCGTGCTTGCGAGAGTAGGACCCAGAGGAGCTGCAAGCTGAGCTCCCGAGTCCTCTCTCACTCCCTCCCCTGCCGGCTGCCAGCAATGTGCCTGCGGACCGGGGAGGGAGATCAGAGATCAGTGATCTCCCTCCCCGGTCTGCAGGCACATTGCAGGGCTGGCACTTGGACAATGCCACTCCAATGGGCAGAAGTGGTCTGGAGTGTCCCTTTAACCCCTTAAGGACCGAGGACGGTTCAGGACCGTCATCGGCATTTTTGCCTTGCCGACCGATGACGGTCCTGAACCGTCCTAACGGTCTGGGGGTACTTACCTGATCGCCGTCGTTCCCCCGGCGGCGATCAGTGTTGCTCCGGTTGTGGGGAGACTGCCTGCAGCCCAGACAGTCTCCCCACGGCAGATTAGGACCCCTGTGGCCATGTGATCGCTTAACACAGCGATCACATGGTCACAATAGGTGTCCATGTGTCAGCCTGCAGGGGGACTGCCTGTGCTGACATGCAATCTCCCTGCTAGTGTAAAATCAATTAAAAAAAATAAAGTTAATGTTAATAAAAAATAAATAAATAATTATATATGTGTATATATGATATATAGACATATATTATATCTATATAATATATGTCTATATATCATATATATAATGCCATACTAAGTGTATTTTTATATTAATATGTACTTATATTAATATAAAAATACACTTATAATTAAATTACACACGTATATATATAATATATATAATAACTATATAAAAAAAGTAACTTTTTAGTGATTCAGAACAGTAAAACATATCACAGCGATGATATTGTCAGTGAAAGTTACTTTTTTTGCATTTTTCACACACAAACAGCACTTTTACTGATGATATAATTGTTGTGATACATTTTCCAGTTTTTAAACACTAATATTTGTGTTCAGCGATGTCTCCCGAATAAAACAGTACCCCCCATGTACAGGTTTTATAGCATTTTTGAAAGTTACAAGGTCAAATATATGGGTCAAATATTTTTACATTGAAAATGGCCAGGTTGGTTACGTTGCCTTTGAGAGCGTATGGTAGCCCAGGAATGAGAATTACCCCATGATGGCATACCATTTGCAAAAGAAGACAACCCAAGGTATTGCAAATGGGGTATGTCCAGTCTTTTTTAGTAACCACTTGGTCACAAACACTGGCCAAAATTAGCGTTCAATTTAGTTTTTTTACTTTTTTCACACACAAACAAATATGAATACTTACTTTGGCCAGTGTTTTCGACTAAGTGGCTACTAAAAAAGACTGGACATACCCCATATTGAATACCCTGGGTTGTCTACTTTAAAAATATGTACATGTGGGGTGTTATTCAGAGATTTATGACAGATAATAGTGTTACAATGTCACTATTGATAAATTTTAAAAATGTATGTTTTGAAACCGCAATATCCTACTTGTACCTATAGCCCTATAACATGCAAAAAAAAGCAAAAAAACACGTAAACACTAGGTATTTTTAAACTCAGGACAAAATTTTGAATCTATTTAGCAGTTTTTTTCATTCGCTTTTGTAGATGAGTAAAAGATTTTTCAAGTAAAAGTCAAAAAACATGTATTTTTTTCAATTTTTCAACAGATTTTTGTATTTTTTTTAAATTAAAATACATGAGATTATATAAATAATGGTATGTAAAGAAAGCCCCTTTTGTCCTGAAAAAAACAATATATAATTTGTATTGGAACAGTAAATGAGAAAGCGGAAAATTATAGCCAAACACAAACACCACAAAAGTGTAAAAATATGACTGGTCGCAAATGTACAACATCGCAAAAACAGTCCAGTCCTTAAGGGGTTAATACTCTGTGATGCATTCCTGTACACCTCTGCTCTTTTGGTATATGTAAGAACACTTTACTCTAGTATGTGCTGAGGTTGTCCTAGGGCTTTTAAATAGGCTGGGTCTATTTAAGGATATGTTTATCACATATATGTAATCTTGTACTTTAGCCTTTTGATGTCAGACTACCTTTGTTATTACTTGACTAATGAGTGTTTTGCTGAGAGTCTGAGAGTAAGTTTCTATTGTTGCTCTCTGGATATATGTAGGCACACATAGTTACATAGTTACATATAGTTATATAGGCTGAAAAGAGACATGTGTCCATCAATTTCAGCCTCCCTCATATCTGTTTTTGCTGTTGATCTAAAACAAGGCAAAAAAAAAAAAAAAACAGTTTGAAGCAGTTCTAGAAAAATTCCTTCTTGACCCCAGAATAGCAGTCAGATTTATCCTTGGATCAAGAAGCTCCCCATCTTTTAGCATGTGCCAATTTTGTATTATGTGTCTGTGATCCTATACTCTAGCCCTGTGATGCTAGATCCCCTTTTTCTATTCTTTTTTGTACTTGGAATTGTGTCTATGAGAGTAGGGATCCCTTAGGATATTGGGTCTCATGCTACTTAGCTCCTATTTTAGTATCTATACATGTTTGTCCAGGTATAGAGCCTCCTACTCTGGTAGTCGTAATAGACCCTGTAGTCAAATGTTCAGGTAATATACCCTTGTCTTTCTTTCTTTTTTTAGTTGGGGGATGAACTGTACTCATGAAGAAATATCTATACCATAGTCCCTAGAAATTGAGATGTACAAGATGTTTGTGTGTGTTTTTTGTGTTTTGAGGTTAGTGTATCTTGATTTTTTTGTGTGTGTGTGTGTGTTTTTGTTGCAGATTTAAGCATTTTTAGCCTTATCCTTTGTACCATTTACACTGTGTTCTGGTGTGGTTCTGTCTCTATGTGGATTATTCTTGTTTTTGGATTAAGGCTATGATAACCTCCTTATTGCACGTTGTAGTGGCTTTCTTTCCTAACTTAACTGATATACAGTATGTGCTAGGATTTCTTAACGAAACTTCAGCCACTTATGTCATGCTACTGTCTAAATCAGGGATCTCAAACTCTACCCTCCCAGATGTGATGGTCTACAACTCCCAGAATTGTTTGAATGCAATAGATGACCAGAGCTTCATTAATCTATCACACAATATTAGGAGAGGTTGGGTAATGCCCTGATCCAGAAAGGAAAAATGTTACAGCAATGAGACTTGATTTGGGCTCCAGAACCAATTCTGACCTATTTGTATAGCAATTTTACACAGTTTTTATGTCAGTATGAGGGATTTATATTTATGTATTTATAAAATATTTTATTTATTTATAAAATATTTTACCAGGAAAGATACATTGTGATTTCTCTCGTTTTCGAGTATGTCCTGGGTCCACAAAACATTGCATTGATTAATTAGGGTACAATAAAATACAAAAACAATATTGATACACTATATATTCAAAATTTAATATAGAACAGGTAGGAAATATATAATCAACCATGACATGTGCATTCTGTTTTGAGGTATGTAGAGAGGGATCTTTTAAAGGACTTTAGGCTTGGGGAAGATTTTAGTGTGCAGGAGGTCGTTCCACAATTATGGCGCTCTGTAGGATCGGGCTGCTTTCTTTTTGTATTGAGGTAGACTAAATAAAGTGTTGGTACTGGATCGGAGGTAATGGGAGTTGGGAACAGCCGAGGAGAGCATTCTGCTCAGGTAGGGTGGGAATTTCCCAGAAAAGCTCTTAAACACAAGGCTGGAAAGATGAAGGGTGCGTCTGGATTCCAGCAACAGCCAGTTTAGTTCTTTTAGCATGTCACAATGGTGGGTCCTGTAATTACATTCTAGCACAAATTGGCAGAACGAGTTATACAATGTATTGAGTTTATTAATGTGGGATTAAGGTGCAGGTGCATATACTACATTCCCATAATCAATGATTGGCATCAGCGTTTGCTGTACAATCGTTTCCTTTACTGTAGGGCTTAGGCAGGATTTGTTTCTGTACAGGGCACCTAGTTTTGAATAAAGTTTAGATGCAAGTTTTTCTATGTGGAGGCCAAAAGATTGATTGGGATCTAACAACATACCCAAGTATTTGAAAGAGTGGACTGCGGTCAGTGTGCCATTTGAATTTATTTTTATGGATAGGTGGGAATTGTGTAATTTGTGTAATTTAGGTACAGTTCCAAAGATTATTGTGACAGTTTTGTCAGTGTTTAGGAAGAGTTTGTTTTTTGCGGTTCACTTTTCTACCTCTCTAAACTGGTCTTGGAGCACAGCCTCAAGCTGCGGTAGATCAAATTCACTTGCATAGATTACTGTGTCGTCTGCGTACATGTGTACATTTGAGTATTTGCAGACATTAGGCAGATCATTTATAAATAATGTAAATAGTAGGGGGCTGAGAATGGAACCTTGGGGAACACCACATGTGACTGGGAGAGGAAGGGAGTCGCCGTCAGAAATGGACACATATTGCGAGCGATGCAATACATACGATCAAAACCAGATTAGCGAACAATCACCAATACCTGAGTTTTTGAGTTTGTGCAGTAGAATGTTGTGGTCTACTGTGTCAAAGGCCTTTGCAAAATCAAGGAAAATAGGTCCAGTTAGGTCTCCTTGTTCCATGCCAGTTTGGATGTCATTGCAAACTTTTAAGAGGGCAATTGTAGTGGAGTGATTTTGGTGAAATCCCGATTGATCAGGGGTCAGATAGTTTGATTGTTGGTAATACTCACATAGTTGCGTATGAACACATTTTTCTAACATTTTTGACAATACTGGGAGCAATGATATTGGGCGATAGTTAGAAACCAAAGTAGTGTCACCACTTTTATGGATAGACACTACTCTCGCAGTCTTCCAAAGTTTGGGTATGTATCAAGACACCAAGGATTAATTAATTAGGGTTGCGACCGGTTTAGCGATTGCCGGCGCACTGAGCTTCAACACCATTGCTGGTATTTGATTAGGTCCAGACTGGTTTTTCATTTTTAGATTATTAAGGTGTTTTTTAATGACACTAATTGGTACAGGTGTAAAAATGAACTTGTCTATATTGGGTCTTTGCAAATTTAGTGAGGCCTGATCCACATTTGTAGTTTCAGGATGCGTGTCATTTATTATCTTGGCATTCAGGACAGTGGAGCATCCAACAAAATAATTGTTAAAGGCATTTGCTATATCTAAGGGAAGTTGCAGGGTTTGGTTATCCACTTTGACAGCGGAGGGTTGGGAGTGGATCGGGGGAGTTTGTCATTTATTTATGACTTTCCAAAAGTTTCTAGGGTTTGATAGGTTATTTTTCAGATTTTCACAGAAATATTGTGCCATGGCCAATTTTGTTTGTTTTGTGCATATATTTTGCCATTGTCTATATGCACAGTGGTCATTCGTAGATCCAGTATGCTTGAACTTTGACCACAAAGAAACTGGTACATTTGGATGAGGTCAGCTGTGATCCAGTTCATATGTGCTTATAGATTTATAGTTAATTTTACCTGTACACAAACTGCTTTTACGCTCAAACATTTCATACATATGTGGTTGGAGGAAGCGGGAGACGGGAACACAACCACTACCAACAGTAACAACTATAGTAACATATGTGCATAAATTAAGGCTAAGATAAAGAGCTCTATATATCTGGTATTTGTTACTACACAGCTATAATCAGTTTTTATATTTGTTAAAGCCTAGCATCCTATGCTATATTTTGTCTATTTGAGTATTTACATGTTACTTGAGTTCCATCACTCCCATCAGTCAATGCCATGATGACTAAAGTGATATATGTGCATACACTCAAGTTGAGAGAAAGAACTTGTGATGACTCTGCAGCACACTCTCTTGACATATGAAAATATGTGAATTTACGTAATGCTTTTATGCAAATTAGTGCAAGCAAATACGCAGTTGTGTGTATTTTTTTGTTTTTTATTATCTTCTGATAATCTGATAGTGTTACCTGCTACTTGTATTATATATATGAAGTGTTAATTATGATTGCTCCTCCTCCAGCGTTATGTATGTTTATAAATTAATACTTTTCAACACATATTTAAGGACAGGTCACCAAAAGCTAGTCCCTGTTCAAAATATTGTGTGGTAGTTCCATTTGCAACTGTGTTTCCTGTCTAGTTCTTTAAGGGATTCCAATAGGTGAGTTTTAAAACCTGCTTTCTGGCTGCACTATATACTTCTAGTGGCGACCTGTATGCAAATAACTGGTCTGTGAGCCATACGTGCCTTTGAAGATGCAGTATTTGGAGCAGACAGAAGGATTAATATCTGCCTGGAAAGACGAGGACAGGTAGTGGGGTTTATACCTGCCTGGAAGAAGCTTAACAGAAAGAGGGGTTGTTATCTGCCTAGAAGGCATTGGCAGAAGGACCATCTCACTAACACCAGCCCAGCTGGGGGAGATATAGCTGACCCTGGTCTCAGTGGTGATCAATCTCTAGGGTGGAAGAACCACACCTATGTCTTGGGAATTTGTGGGCCGTTGGCTAGACGTGCCACCATAGGGCTTTATATTTGGTAAGTGCTACTACATAACTGTAAGATATATAAGGTTCTATTTATATCTATTGAAGTTTGGAAATCTACACAGTATTTTGTTTTATTGTATTTTGCTATATATTATAACTCATTGGTCAAGAAATAATGATCGATGTAGCATTTGGTTGTATATATTTAATTCCTGGATCTCATTGAAATAGTACAGACAGTGACACCCATCACTTAAAATATGTGACAAGCAAAAAGTAATTCATTAGGGGATCTATTTTTGAAGTTGATTAATCAACTGTGATATGTTCTTCACACAAGTTGTTATGGATAAAAAAAAAACAAACATAATTCAGTCAGATTGTTTTGATATAAATTCTAAATAAAATACCGATCTCTCTAGTAGGGCAGCATGGATTTCAAGTTTCTTTAACATGGCATTACATGTTAAACATCTGCAATTACTTTCCTCTTGCATATAAGGAAGGCTCCGTTTACATGGGAGGAAACACAATGTGGGATCCTAGTCAGGATATATCTCCAGCTGCAAAATTGAGCCTTGTGTTCTTCGTAATGGAATTGCCTTCACAAGTGTTTATAATGGCACCATTCGTACATATTGCTCTTCTTCAGCACTATATGCGTCAGAGTACCATAGAAAACACCTGGTGGACAATACTTTGATTAAAATCATATAAGAAAACCAAAAGGATGTTCAGTGAGATTCATAACAGGCACCATAAACAAACAGAGCAATTTCAAATATGTAAGTATATGAAAATGGCTTGTAAACTATGAATACATGTGAAGGAAACAGGCCTATTCAAATCAGAATGTCTTGTCCACTCTTTCTCATACATTAATACAAAGTACTGTCTTGTGTCTCTTTTTCTCTCTCCCTGTTTACGAGCTTCTTCCTGCTTAGGAGCTTCTATTAGCTCTCCTGAGCTTAGTCCTGAACCAGAGTAAGTCAGTAAGTGAGAGCATCAGCGGATCACTCTCAGCCAATGAGCTAAGCATTGCACCACCATACCCAGTTTAGAAAGACGGCTTGCAGCTCTGTTGGCTGTATAGGAATTAGGGACCGGTTCTAGGTAACCTGCAAGTTAAAAGTCAGAAAGAAAATTGTTCTAAAATGCTTTGACTGCTAACTTTGCATTTATGTACATCAAATTATATTTGCAGTTTGAGTGCGCAGTTCCTAAATACCATTGCAGTGAAGAAATATCTTGCTCACGTTGTGTTATGTTACAGAGTTTTGCGTTAGCTGCAAACTCTGAAACATGACTTTCAATGCCTATTTCAAGATCATTTATAAAGTTGTTGAATAGCAGCCGTCCCAGAACAGAACCATGATGGACAACACTTACCACATTTGTCCAGCTTTAATGACAATTCTCTGTAAACTCTGTACACAATGTTCTAACCAAAAACGAGAGTTCTCATCTAGGCCAATTTCTTATAGTTTCAACACTAACCTATTGTGTGGAACCATATCAATTGCCTTGGCAAAATCCAAGTAGATCACATCAATGATTGCTACTAAAAACGTGCAGAATAATTGTAATTGGTTAACTCAAGACAAGGTGCTGCAGCAACTAAAGAAAGTTAATATAAACAAAGCTCCAGGGCCTGACGGTATCCATCCACGTGTACTTAAGGAACTAAGTGCAGAAATAAGTGAACCTCTGTTTTTAATCTTTCAAGATTCTTTTCTTTCAGGAAGTGTTCCGGAGGATTGGAGGAAGGCAGATGTGGTTCCTATATTCAAAACGGGTTCAAAATCCTTGCCTGGAAATTATAGACCTGTGAGCTTAACTTCTGTGGCTGGTAAAATATTTGAAAGGTTATTAAGCAGTTACACCCTCTCTCTATATATTCAATTGTATCAGTTCTCCAGATAACATTACTGAAAATAAATCTCCACCCTCATTGACATCTTACTCAGCAATAACTGAATGCTAATGGTAAAGATACAGACTCCAGGTAAAGAAAACATCGAGAGCAAGAAAACTCAAATATATGTAAAAACTATTAAATGAAACAAAAAACGATGAAAGAATCTGTGACTTGATTGTCAAGTGCTGCAACCCTAATGAAAATGTGTGTGTGTGTGTGTGTATTTATGTATGTATGTATGTAAAGTCATAGCAAAGTTGCATTTGACTATTTGGCTTAGTTGCATAAAATTGGTATATAAAGGAGATATAGGACACATAGGAGACAAAGAAGGCCCACTTGCGTTTTTTTTTTTTTTTTTTAGTTTTTAGGCTCTTTGGTAACTTTTTGGCACAGTGATCCTTTGTTTTACCTAGTTTATCTAGAGATTATGATTATACTTTTATGAATTTTCAATGATACTGCATGCTACTCTTTGCTAATATATGCCTTTGTATGCCATTATTTGCGGATATATTTTGTACTATTTTATGGACTATTTTATATGAAAACATATTTTCTGCTCATGTAATCAGCCATAATTGGATTAATTCTCTATGATATTACATATGATTGTATTATATAGTATTAACATAATTTTTTTCATTTCTCTATTTATTTATTTTTAAAGATCGGTATCAAAACGCTTCTTACACCTTTCATTTTATTTTTTTTTATTTTTTTTGGTGTATCCTTCTATGTTTTTTCTTGACCACATTTGGTTGCCAATGCCATGGTTGCCCCTGATGAATTTTCTTAAGCCGGTCCTTCAGCTTTTAGTTGCCCATTCTTATGATGCTTTACGCTTCTGTGTCTTTGAACGCTGTGCCGTGCCAAGTTTTTTTAGTTACTCCTTTTCATAGGTACTTTTCCTCTCTCAATTTTTGTATATATGCAGTGACATCATCACATGTTTTGATGCCAGTGTGTCTGACGTCATCATGCTTCAGGCTTGGCTCTGCCTCTGGCAACTCTGGCTTTAATTTCGGCCAATTTGAAAACCACAGTACGTAATCTGAAATGATTTGTGTTGATTATGTCTCCTATATATACTAATTTTATGCACAGTGGTGTTAGCTTGAAAATACTTCACTTTAAGGTGAAATGTTGCTACTTGTATCATACACTAGTATTCATCATACACTAGTCTCCAATATCTGCTTTGTGAGTCACCCCTGAGTGTCTGGACCATTTCTGCTATATTACTAGTCCTACACTACTAGGCCAGGCCTTAGAATTTACTGTCTGCTGCAATCCTGGAGGGTCTAGAACACATATCAAGGTTGGATTTCTACTTGCCAGGGTAGAATTATCACTAGCCAATATTGTGGAAAATTCTGCTATAGAATTATATTTTTTTTCTTACAAATGTATGTAGTGAGTTAGTGAGACCTATTTTTCTAATGTGCAATATACAAATATTTTACTGAAAACAATTAAATGTAAAATACACGGTTAATGTGTTTGCATTCAGTAAAAGGGAACATTGCTATCTTGTGACATATATAAAACTATTCACACTACATAACGCCAATAAAATTATTAACAGCTATTGGTTCTCATCCAGTTTTCAAAAATTGGATTATTTTGTTAATATTGGTAGAATAAGTACAATAAAATGCAATTCTTAGGAGCATAGTTCATTAAATACCAAGTAGAATTCCTATCATTGCTAACAAAATCTTGTATTTAGAAAGTCACTTGAAGGAGAGTTGAATAAGAATTAGAATATTTTTCCTGTTCCTCCAAAAATTAATAGTTTGAAAGTAAGCAAAAAAAAAAAAAAAAAGTTGGTATATTCCAGATGTCAAGGTGTTTGGATATGTCAGTTCTGTTTTGGTTTTTTCTACATTCATGAAAATGTCTGGAGTATGCCCAAAGCTAAATTTCAGATTAAAATTTAGTATAAGAGGGATTGGGGAAATGTATGAAGATTGAAAAATGCAAAAAAAAATCTTAGATGTAAATTATCTGTTGGAGCTACAGACTGTGTGAACCAGCCTAAATGACTTAAACATGTTGAAGAGAAATTGTAAAACCTAAGGAACTGCAGTCATTATTTCCTATAACATTGAAATACTGTGAAAAGTACAGTGAGAATGTTTAATGTTGGAGTTAGAAGAAGTAACAGAGTTAAAAATAGAGAGCGTGAAGAAAGAGAGAAAGTTGAAATGGATTTTATTTTAAAAATATAAATGTATTGATCTATTAAACTGAAATAGGCGCAGCAAAGAACTTGCGGTTATTTGTTTATGAAGCAAAGTTCTGTATGATCAGATAAACATTAATTTGCAAATTAGCAGGAAAATAATTCAACAATTCATGAGATCTTCAAAATGACATGGCTGCCACGGGACAGAGTGAAGAAGCAATTGAATAAAGATAGTCCATGGATAGGTGATTTTCATCCATTCATACTGGTTATTTATTATAATAAACAGATTAATTCTAAGCTTATATAAAAAATATTGGCTTAAATGATACATTTTTATTAAATAAAAACATATATAAAAGAAAATTCTCAAACTGGTCAAAAGTTCTGCATGCATTTATTGCATACATATGTACATTATTCATGTACTTATAATCTGACTTAATAAGTAAGTGGAAAGTTACTTTTCTGCTTGTGGATTTGTAAAAGTATAGTTTTGGATAGGCAAGGCAATAGACATGTGCAATTAGACTCATTCCAAATCCAATTTTGGAGGAATTCGGAAGCGTATACGTTTCTGAATGCTTTACAAATCAATAAGAACCAGAATTGTATAAAATAATTAAGTAAGATCTCAAGCAGCTGGAGGAGTATGCTATAAAATTAGAAAGACCAAATTAAAATAAAATTAGTCAGATCCATTTGTTTTCGAAAAAATAGCATAGGGACTTACAGGTATCTATTAACAAAATGTAACATTAAATATATACATCCAATGAGAATTACAATGAAAAACGACACATACAGAAAATTACATTGATAAACAAAAGGTACAAATAGTAACAATGTTATAGTAAAATTGTAATATGGTGACAAAGATAGAATAAATATGCTGGGACAAGGTTTATTCATGGAGAGTAGAAATAACGTTTTTTAGATTTTTTTTCTGTGGACTTGTGAATCATATACATTTTATATACAGAATATTTTACACAGTCACCCCTTCGCACACACACAACACAGCCTTGCCATAAACACAGTGCACACATGAAGACCACAAGTAGCCCCCTCATACACATAACACACTGTAAGCAGCTCCCCTACAAACACATACTCCCAGACACTGAGATTCACATGCTCACAGACACAGAGATTCGCAGACATGCATAGACACAGATATACATTCCAGACATAATCACAGATACACAGATACACACTCACAGATGCACAAGTATATTCCATGCCAGAAACACACTCTCAGACACATACACAGAGATACAATTTTTTTAAACCAAAATTGCTATGTTGCTATGCTAGAATTTTTATATTTATATTTATATTATTAAAAGACAAAAGACAGATAAACATTGCGTTAAGGGTTATATTGGTGGATTCAGATGTTCTTCATTAAAAAATGGGCTTTTCATAATGTTTTTCTAACTCTTGGAATATTCCCCAGTCTGATACTCAAAATATAAATGTATAAATATAATTTGATTGTATGCTTTCAGTATGCATGGGTAGAGAACAAAATACACTATGTTTTTCATTTTTCCTTAATCCATTTTTTAAAGTTAATATATTCACTAAATGGGTATAGCTTGGAATTGATCAATATATTGCAATTTCTAGAGCAACATAGCTCAGCAGGAAACTTGATATTGTATACATGTATAACAACCTTATTTTGCTGCCTGAGTCCACGTGGGTCCAGCTTTAACCTATCCAGTTAATTTCCTTCATTACTGACTTCTGACTTTGGCTTTCGCTACCTGACTTTACCCTTTATCCCAATTCATCACTGTGGCTTCGTACCTTGGCTGTTGTTACCTAATTATGCTTACAGATTACCCTTTCAACATACTTTATCATTGGCTTCCATCCTGACTAAGCTTTAAAATCATCTTCGCTTACCATTACAGACTTTGCCATTGACATTCTGCATATCCTCGGATCGGATATTATGGTAAACTCCAACACTCACTTATTCTCATTGTTTCTGTCTCCTCAAACCACTTCACCAATCTTTAATTCTGTCTCCTCTCTGTATCAGAAAGTACTCTGTATATTGCCAAGTCTTCACTATGGAATTTCTGAGTTACGCTGTTCCTCACCACGTGATCTTCGGTGCTCTGCCTTAAGTTGGTTAACACCACTTACCCAATATAATTATACAGTGATTATTCACAGTTATAATCCAGCTAACTATATTCTAAGCTTTCAGTTATGTTACTAATGTCTATATATGTTGTAAATATGCAGTTGTATATCTCAGTTATTGAAGTTCCTCATTTAAGTATGCCAATTGTCAAGTAAGCTCCATTGTGCATAGGTTGAAATGTCACAGTGCATGCCAAATATTAAAAGGTTAGTCTTTTCATTCACTATTCAATTTATTGTGCCCTCCCATCATTGTGAAATATAACACAATGGCCACCAGGAATCATAACAGCCTGTTAGTATATAGTACTAAACTTGCGTCCAAAATGTCCATGATGTTTATTGTATTTGTTATTTTATTTGAAAATGACAAGATCAAGTTTTCAGTGATTATGTAGAGGGCAAGTGCTTTATATTCATCTGACATTTTGAAATGCCTTAGAACTTTGGCAAGTTTCAGTAGAGATGAATGCTGCCAATATAGTCACCATTTGGTCAGACTTACACTACGCAACAGACCCTAAATAGCTTAGTTTGCTTTGGGCCAACAGCTTTATAAGAACTTAGACATGAATGAGCGCCAGCCCAGCAACCAGATGCTGCTCTTGGAAAATTATCAATGAAACCAGGCAAAGTTTCCTATACGTATAGTATATAAAATATTTAAGAACTTTATGTACTGTAGAAAATGTGCAAAATGAGCAATGCCTATATGCTGTGCTCCTTCATATCATGGTAACATTTTAAAAGACAACTGTAAGAATTAGCAATGGACAATAAAAATTCACAGTGGAGATAATAAAATCAACTGTGGAACAAAATTCTTATTATTCCAACATGGAACATGTGTTAATGTTTTAAAATAGGATATCCTGGATGCCAGCAAAGTTAAAATTATATTTTGGAATGTTTATATTGGCTATGTTATCTAGACTTATTGCTAGAACAGTACACTTAGCTATTAGGGAATATACAAGCCCATCACATTCACAATACTCTATTAAATGCATGTGACTACAACAGGTAAGATGAATGAGATCACAGTATTTGGCCACAAGGCTAACAACATTTTTATTGATATTATATACCGTTGCAATCAAAATTATTCAACCTCCCCCCCCTTTGAAAATCAGGTTTATTGCAAAAAGTTGCAGACTTTCAGCTGTTTGCAATGAACAAATCAAACTAAAGCAATTGAAATAGCTCAACACAACAAATGCTTCAAGTGTTTTTCCCAAATTCAACTGAAAATGCTGCTTATAATGACTTCTCCGGTCTCAACATTATTTAACCCCTTCATGGCAAGCGTCTTCAGCACTTACTATAGAACCCTTTTGCTGCTATGACCTGCTGCAAATGAGATACATAGCCAGACTCCAGCTTTTGGCAGCATTCCTGAGGAATCTTAGCCCATTGTTCAAAAGCAATGGCCTCCAGTCCAGTAATTTTATTATATAGATTTTCTATTGAGCTCAAGTTAGGCATCTGTGATGGCAACTGTAGAATTTTCCAAGATTTCCTTGGTGGAATTTGAGGTATGCTTGGGGTCATTGCCTTGTTAAAAGGTCCAATGATGCTCAAGCTTCAACTTCTTCACAGACGGCATGACGTTTTCTCCTAGGATTTCCTGATACCTCAATGCATCCATCTTGTCTTCCACGTGCTGCAGGTGTCCAGTGCCACAGGAAGAAAAGTAGCCCCAGAGCATCACCGAGCCACCACCATGCTTAACTGTAGACAGAGTGTTCTTTTCAGTGTGTGCTTCACTTTTCTTCCTCCACACATACCACTGATCCATTGGGCCGAAAAGTTCCAGTTTTGTTTCATCGCTTCCCAGAACAAAATCCCCAAACCTCTGTGGCTTACTTATATAATTTTGAGCACATAGGAGCTGACTTTCCTTGTACTTTTGGGTCAGTAGTGGTGTATGTCTTGGCATGGAAATCTTCTGCATTTAGTACACGCCTTACTGTGTTCACTGAATACTCTGGTCCTGTTGCCACCAAGTCTTGCTGCAGGGTTTTTGCAGTCACTCAATGGTTTTTCACAACCTGATATCTCAGAAATGTGGTTGCAACCATTGATAGCTTTCTTTTCCTGCTCTGTCCAAGTAGTGTAACCACTGTTCCTTCAACTTTGAACTTGTAAACTATGCTTCCAGTGGTGTCTCTAGGAACATTCAGTGCCTTGGCTATATTTTTGTATCCCATCTCTTGTTTGTAAAGGGCAATGATCTCTTCTCTTAACTTTGAGGACCATTCTTTTGACTTAACCATATTTCTAACATGCAACAAACCTCTAGCCAGTTCTGGTATTTCAAGTGTTCCAGCTCAAGAATTAGTTGCACTTGGTGCAACTAATGAAGCCCCTGGTTAGTTGAATGAGATGAGATTGAGACAAAACCTGTTTTCCAAATGTGTGCTGTTGTAAGGAATGCTATTCAGGGGTTGAGTACTTTTGAGACTAGGGAAGTCATTATAAGTTGCATTTTCAGTTGAATTTGGGGAAACCACTTGAAACATTCTTAGTGTTGAGCTATTTCAATTGCTTTTGTTTGATTTGATCATTGCAAACAGCTGAAAGTCTGTACATTTTGACAAGAAGCCTGATTTTCAAAGGAAGTTGAATAAGTTTGATTGGAACTGTATGTGTATGTAAAATATTTTACTTAGGTCTATAGTCTATTTTATAACTTTTCTAGTGATTTTAAATTTAAGTCACTTGAATAAAGTTGAAAGAGATTATGGCAAGATGGTTTCTTACAGTATTGCTTTACTTGCTATAACCACAGGCATACGCACATGAGAAATCAACCACCTGTATCTGACCCAGAAAAAAAAAACATAGGTAAATTAAATTGTATTGACCTGAGTTTTTTTTTTAATTCATTTTTATTATAATTTTGAAGATTAACCCCTTAAGGACACATGACACGTGTGACATGTCATGATTCCCTTTTATTCCAGATGTTTGATCCTTAAGGGGTTAAACAAGTATTAAACAGTAATAGTATAAACATCAAAATATGAATATTACATTACAGTGCATACAAAGCTACATAAAAAGACATACAACATAAAAAAGATATCGGGTCAGCCATCAGGATCTGGGGGTTGGACGGAGTCAGTGTCACTTCTTTAAAATAATCATTTAGAGCTAGAGCCACTTTCGGAATGTTATTATCCATGTTTTATCTTACAAATGCATCTATGCCAGGGTTATTAATTTAAATAAGGTATAGATAGTTTATTCTTTGTAGTAGTCAAACCATTTCCCCCAAATCTTATTTTAGGAACTGATATTGTTATCCTTGAAATATACCGCCTTTTCCATTAAACCTTGATATTGAATCTGTGTTTTGATCTCTGTTATAGAGGGAGATATATTCTGTTTCCATTTTCTAGCAATGCACAGTTTGACAGCCATCAAGACATGTATAGTCAAATATTGAGAGAATTTATCAATTTTTGGGAACTCTAAATGGAATAAGAATCTTTCTGGAGATAGCGTAATATTTAATTTTAAATCAATAAAAGGTTTAGATAATTCCAATTTAAGAATATCTAATCCTGTACAGTCCCACCACACTTGTTTGAATGAGCCACATTCACTATTACAACGCCAACAGATATTTGAGGAGTTAGCTTGGAATTTACCTATTTTCGTAGGGACCAAATACCATCTATGGATAAGTTTAAGGTATGTTTCCTGTATATTTATACAATGGACCGTTTTCCTTAAAGCTTCAAATATTTTTGACCAATCCTGACATGAAAAAGATTTATTTAATTCGGTTTCCCATCTAGAGATCATATTGTATTTTACTTCTTGGTTTAATACCTCCAAAGATCTTCTAACTGCTGAAGATTTATTGTTAACCTCTCCAAAAAGGATCTTGTCAAAAGGCAAGTCTTTAATTATAGTTACCTTATAAAAGTTTTTTTATTCTTAAGTAAGTGAAATCCTTTTTTACAAGTCCAATTTTTTCTTTAATACTTGGAAAGCTGCAAATACCAGAGGTATCATATAGGTCCTGAATTTTTATCCCATCTCTAACTAACCAACCAGATAAATTAAAATCTTGAATGAAAAATTTAAAAATTTCCAAAGGGGCATTTGAGGAAATTTGATTTTGAGCAAAAAAAGTATTTCTTTATTGGTATTATATATTGAAAAGTGTGGGAGATAATTTAATTATCAATAGGTAGGTTTTTTAAAAGTTTTTTTATCTATCCAGAAAAGATTGAAAGGGTCAAAGGTATTACATAAACTCTTTTCATATAAATACCAAGCTTTCAGCTTTGAATTGTTAT
This sequence comes from Pelobates cultripes, assembly GCA_933207985.1. Taxonomy (NCBI): domain Eukaryota; kingdom Metazoa; phylum Chordata; class Amphibia; order Anura; family Pelobatidae; genus Pelobates; species Pelobates cultripes. Next base: position 234,044,694 of record OW240916.1, read on the forward strand.
TTCCCCATTCTAAATAGTGTGAAAACATTACTGTGTCGTGGATATAGAATATATTCAGAAAGGATAGACTTCCTTCTGCTAATCTAGCTGACATAACTTTAAGAGCAGTCCTCGGTTTTTTGTTGCCCCAAACATAAGATACAAATAGACCATGAAACAATTGAAGTATTTTCTTTGGGACTCTAAGTGGGATAGTACAAAGTAGATATTCTAATTTTGGAAGTAGATATGCTCTAATGATGTTTATTCTTCCAAGCCAATATATTTGCTATTTAGACCATTTTAAAATTGTATTTCTAAATTCTCTAAGGAGTATGGTATAATTATCAGTGGTCCATTCTTCAATATTTAAATCTATATTTATTCCCAAATAACATAAGGAATTGGACCATTTAAATTTACAGTTATTATTCAGGTTTCTTATTAATGTGCTTGGTAGATTATCATACAGTGCTTTTGTTTTTTGCATATTGATCTTATAGTTAGAAAATCTACTATATTTTTCTATACAATGAAGTGTGAATGGTATAGAAGATTCTGGGTTTCTTAAAGTCAGAATTATATCATCAGTGAACATAGTTATTTTTTGTTCCTTATTTCCTAAGTTCACCCCAGTTATGTTATGATGCTGTCTTATATATACTGCCATTGGCTCAATAGAAAGAATATAAAGAAGGGGTGTCAATGGGCACCCCAGTCGGGTTAAATTTTTAATAGAAAACCAAGCAGAATCTAAACCATTACCATAAATTTTCGCTATAGGAGAAGAATATAAAGACCTTGTTAGATCCTTAAAAGATCCCTCAATCCCAAATGCAGAAAGTGTAGCTGATAAAAATTTACAATTTACTCTGTCGAATGCCTTTTTGGCGTCGACTGCTATAAAAACTGTAGAGATAGATTTTTTTTGCCGACTTCTATCATCATGTTCAAAATTTTACAGATATTATCACTAGCTGATATTCCTTTTATAAAGCCAGGTTGATCTAAATGGATTAGATCTGAAATTATCTGGGTCAATCTATCTGCTAGAATTTTTGAAAATATTTTTATATCAAGATTAATGAGAGAAATCGTACGGTAGTTGGATATGTAGTGTGGATCTTTCCCAGGTTTTGGGATTGGGGAGAACGTAGCCTTCAGCATTTCAGAGGAAAAACTATTGGTGGTTGTTAATAAAAGAGGGGTTATTATTGTCTCAAAGGATTTGTAAAAGTACGCAGTAAATCCATCTGGACCAGGTACTTTCCCATTACTAAGCTTGGCAATTGTTTTCTTTATTTCCTCTGCTTCAATAGGTTTATTTAAATTTAGTAATTTATCAGGGTTTAATTTTGGAAGATTAAGCTTTGAGAAAAAGTCTTTAAAATCGTTCTCAGATAAACTATTTTCTTTTAAGTTATATAGTGAGGCATAGTATCTTGCAAAAGCCTCACTTATATTATGAGGAGATAAACAAATTTTATCTCCATCTATAATTTTTTTTTATTGTACATTTTCTCTGGTCTGGTTTGAATTTTTTTTAACATAGACTTCACTACTTTATTATTGCTACTGTACCATCTTTGCTTCAAGGATATAATTGAATTTTTTATTTTATTTTCCAAGACTGCTTTTATTTGACCTTGGATGGTGTTAACTTGTGTAGCTAAAAGGGAATATGGATTTACTTTATTGCTATGCTCAAGTTTAGACAATTGTATATAAAGGTCTGCTAAATACGCACCTCTGCTCTCTCTAGTTCTAGCACCCAATTTAATTAAATTACCCCTCATAAGACATTTAAAAGTTAGCCATAAAGTTTTGTTAGAAACTTGTCTATTATCATTAATTTTTATAAATTATTTTGCCATATTTTCAAGATACTTCCTGTTTTTTTCAGATGTTATGATTGATTTGTTTAGGCGCCACTGGGGTCTAAGATTGTATTCTGGGTTGTTTTCTAATACTACACTAATAGGGGCATGGTCGGACCAAACAATAGGTCCAATTTCTGAACTTGCAAATTTTCTCAAATTAACCATATCTGTTACAAAGAAATCTATTCTAGAATAGCTAAGATGAACTTTAGATAGAAACGTAAAATCCTTTTCACTCGGATGTTGTACCCTCCAAATATCGAATAACCCGAATTTAGCAAGGGAGTCTTGGAACCAAATATATTGCTTTTTATGATGATAATTCAATTGTTTTAGGTCTCTAGATCTTCTATCCAATTTTGGGTCTTGGATAGTATTCCAATCACCTCCAATTAATAATACCCCTTTTTAACTTTTCCAATCTTTTCAAAGAGTTTCCTATAGAATGATTGTGAAAATACGTTAGGAGCGTATAGATTGACCAGAGTATAAATTATATAATTCAATTTACATATAAGTATTAAAAATCTTCCTAATGGATCTTTTTCTATATAAATCTGTTCAAATTTAAGTTTAGATGACCAAATAATGGCGACTCCTCTTTTTTTTTTTAATCTAACATGTTTGTTTCCCTTTCTTTCCAGTGTGTTTCTTGGACAAAACACAAATCGATCTTATCCTCTAACAACATTCTATAAAGAAGACCTCTTTTTACTGGAAAATTCAAACCCTGTGCATTTATAGATGCAATTTTAATTGACATTGTTACTCATGTTTACTGATTCGCTTCCAACATTTGGCTCTAAAATTTTCAATGAGACTCGTCCATCCCTGTTCTCGATAGCTGATTCCTCACATACTACACAAACAATTATATCATTACAATATAACAAACAAACAATATACCACCATAGCTAGATTATATATATCGTACAGGTGGTTACCATGAGAGAAATCCAAACATACAAACCCCCCAAAAAAAAAATAAAAACTCAAAATCATAGAGAAAATCAATCGCTGGTGGCACTCTGTGGCCAGGTAATAGTATAAAACATACTCAGTATTTAGATAAGGACTACAGACCTAGGACCCTCACTCGTATTTAATCCGCATTTTCCTAAAAAAAATAAAAATATATATAAATATATATATATATATAAAATGTGTGTGTGTGTATATGTATATATATATATATATATATATGTGTGTGTGTGTATATATATATATATATATATATATATATATATATATACATATAAGTGAAATTAATTCTTGTATAAAAATGTATACAAAGAGATAGAGGGAGAAATAGACCTAATGTATATGGCTCTTAAACTTGATAGAAATAGGGATCCACCAAAAACCTATTAGGCAATGTTAAAAATATATTTTCCACTAGATTAGCAGCAATAGAAATCAAGGAGCTAACAAATAAATACTAAAAGAATGTAGATAAAAATAGAAATAGAAACACAAATAAATAAATAAAATAAAATAAAATAAAAATTTCTATTTTTATCTACATTCTTTTAGTATTTATTTGTTAGCTCCTGGATTCCTATTGCTGCTAATCTAGTGGAAAATATATACATACATATATATATATATATATATATATATATGTGTGTGTGTGTGTGTGTGTGTATATATATATATATATATATATATATATATATATATATATATATATATATATATATATATGTATATGTGAAGCTTAATGTGTGTTCAATCATGCTTTGTTATATAGGATTTTATAAATTCCAGTGTTAAATAAAGTGTAGATAGCCTACATTTAGTTTCCTCTTCAATTACACTTCTATATAAAAAAAAAATATATATATATATATTCCCCTTTTTTATTTAATTCTTTTTTTCCTTTTTTTCTTCTTTCCCCTTTTGTGTAAATATAAATTTGTGCTATCGTATTTATTATTAAAGTGAACAACCATTACCTATTAAATTAGTAAAGTGAATTTGTTCTTTAATTTCCCCCTTATGTCTCAAAAGATTATATCTCCTGTCTCAACAATTCATCACATATTTTTTTATACTCTATTTATTACATGTGCAAGTGATACATATCTTTCCTTTTAGTGTCATAAAGTATTTAAATAGTAATATAGTTTAAAGGGATATATACATACATAGCAATTCCATAGGTATATATAAGAGAACTACCGTAATTTAGTGTATATTAATTTGAATTATTAATTTCATATTTCTTTGTATTCTCTAGATTCCCCATTGTTTCTACTTTGTTCCCCTCCTTTAAATGAAATTAAGTCATTGTATTATTCCTAGATTTTTTTAATTTAGAGAGTTCTTCAATAGGATCTTTGATGGAGAAGCTCTTACTATTATGGGAAACCCCATCTGTAACTTATATATTTCTATCTCAATTGTAAGGTTAGATCTTTAAATCTTTTTCTAGTTAGTCTTGTTGCCCCAGAAAGATCAGTAAAAAACAATGCATTTCTAAACTTCTCATTGTTTAAAGTTGGATGAAATCTAAGTTGTTTCAGTAATTCATCTTTCACTGAGGAGTTTAAAAATCTTACTATCAAATCTCTAGGATTGGGATTCTCTGTATCTCTGGGTTTAATGATCCTATGACATCTCTCTATTGGGGAAGGCGTTAAGAGTGAAGGGTTAACAAATTGAGCAATACATTCTTTAATATGGTCAATTAAATTCTCTTGTTTGATTTCTTCCGGTATACCTTTAATTCTTATATTCTTTCTACGCGATCTATCCTCAAATTCTGTTAGTTTGTATTGACCTGATCTTTAAAGTATCTTATTGCTGTTTATAATTCACCTTAATGGCCAACTCCAAAATGTCAGTCAAAATACAGGCAAAAATACCACACTGGCAATAATAAATTAATAAATCAATTAAACCTGTGATCACCACATATAGTGTAGGGGCAACAAAACAGGGACTCTCTGAACTTCATCTAAACTTTATTTGTGTATGATCTGCCATTCATGAACCATGTGTTAACTATTCCAAGTAGATATGTGAATTGACATTCTAGTTCATTCTTACTTAGGGTTCTGTGATTCTAGTTGTGTGGTTTTAAATCACAAGCATGTGTTATGAACCCCCCTAAATGTGAGCAGGGAAGGTCCCATTTATGCACAAATACCACATTTCATTATACGCGAATGATTGTCAGTCCCTTAGAGCCTAAAATGTTTCACCACGTTTTCTGTTACTAAATGGCTCCAACATTTATCTTTGAGATTTAGTGGGGAACTGTATGGGGTACCTTTTTGGCACTACAGATATGCTTTTAGGAGTTAAAGGACCACTATAGTGCCAGGAAAACAAACTAGTGTTAATAGGTCCCCCCCACCCTCATGGCCCCCCTCCCGCTGGGGTGAAGTGGGAGGAAGGGGTTAAACACTTACCTTTCTCCAGCACCGGGCTCCCTCGGCGCTGAGGACTCTCCTCCCTCTTCCGACATCATCGGCTGAATGCGCATGCTCGGCAAGAGCCATGCGCGCATTCAGTCAGCCCATAAGAAAGCATTTCTCAATGCTTTCCTATGGACGCTGGTGTCTTCTAACTGTGAAAATCACAGTGAGAAGCGTGGAAGCGCCTCTAGCAGCTGTCAATGAGACAGGCACTAGAGGCTGGATTAACCCTAATTTAAACATAGTAGTTTCTCTGAAACTGCTATGTTTACAGCAGGCAGGGTTAAACCTAGATGGACCTGGCACCCAGACCATGTCATTAAGCTGAAGTGGTCTGGGTGCATATAGTGGTCCTTTAAGTAGGCTGGTGAGGAGAGATAAGCATGCTCTGTAATCCAGTCAGCTTGATTGATAATGGAGCTGCAGGAACAGCTATAGAGTGTGTCCCGGCTCCTCCAGTGTCTGTGTGAGGCTGGACAGGAAATGATAGTGATCATTTTATCTGCCCACTAGCAACCTCTCTAACAGGAAATGACTTGCATAAAGATCAGAGACAGCATGAAGTGATACACACTGTATAATAGCTCCTGTATTTCTAATATCAATCATAGGAGGGTGAGCAGTTTGCAGATAACCCTCCAAATTTAACATGACTATATCCTCAAAATTACTTTTCTCCCACCACTAAAATGAAACCAAACCTAAACAAACCATTTCATTATCCCCAAATGTAACCACTCAAAGCCTAAGACAGAAAGAGCACCTCAATGCTAGGCTTAACTCCTCTTAAACCCTGAACACCCTATGTACCCTGTGACGGACAGCCTGGCATCCCGACTGACTACCTCCGTCAAGCTCGCTTCCTAGCTCTCCTCTGGGACCCAGGAGTGCTTCAGCCCCTAGCAGCCACAGTGGCATTCCAATATATGTGTTATAAGCTACAAGATAGACCTCTTCACTACCTAGCCCTTTTTATAGAAAAAATATTAGCATTTACTAGAAGCAATGGTTGCATAACTATCATATCAACATATCAATACACAGTCATTTTGTGTGTAGATTGTTTTGCACACAATCCTAAAAATTACAAATATGTAAATTTAAACAATTTTTATATTTCATATGTTTGTTCATCCATTATGAAAATATTTGTGAAATGAAAAGATTTAGACCGTTTACAGTGTCCTTTATCTTGCAATGTTTCATACAGAGTCTGAATTGGTAATATAAAAGCAAAAATCAAATTTTTCGCACATATAGTAGGTGTGACAAAAATGTATAAATAAAAATGGTTAAATACCTTGCTTATAGGTATTTGTAGGGATCCTGAAGGCATTACTAGCACTACAGCTTACTCAAATTCTTACAAAATCTAAAAGGAATGTCTGCATTCGGGCACAATGCCCACAAACAGTAAATACAGTTATATAATTGGTAAAATAACGGTATTTAAAACTGCCATAACAATCTTTTTCTGGACTGCTAAGGTAATGCTAACAATGAAATGGTAGAGTCCATTCCCTCCTCTCCCCTCCTGACTGTAGGAATGGTATGACCCAGTGAAAATTCCTGTTCTCTTTGAAAGCAGGGGGTGAGCTTACATTTTTAGCAACTTTACATTCATTAGATCAGTGACGGGTGGCTTCTGGCAGAGACATTTTTTTCATTTAAAGGCTGGAAAACATTATGGCTTTATGGGCTAGAATTCATGCAACAAAATACATGAAAATAAAAATATTTATACAAAATTTTGGTATTGAAGTGGTTAATCCAGTGTATAAGAAAGTAGGCCACAGATTGATCCTCCCAGTCCCAAATTGTTTGGTGCCATATGGAATCAGTGTAATCCATTATGAGCTCCACCAAAAAAATTACATTGCTCCAATGTAAAAACAAAGTGGACAGTCAATAGCCAACCAACAATATGAATAGGTATTGCAATGTATAGCGGTATGGCAAAGGAGCATGAAAGGTGTCTGGTTTATGTGTTTCATCCAAGAGCTGGACTTTATTAAAACCAAACAATAATCCGATTCCTAAAAGGGAGTTAATACATTTTATAGCAAGGGCACAATTAAAACTTTAATGGTATAGTTATACAATTAATGTTTACTACCAACCCCTTGTTGTAAATATATTGGCTCTTATTAAAATCTTTTCAATCTCTTTTCAATCTCTTTGTGCTCTCTCTTAAATAGTAAGAACATAACAATTTATCATACAAGAGTAAATTTTGGTAACTTTAGAAATAAGTTTTAAACTTAATGTCAAAATAGCCGATTTATCAAAATATCCAAGTTAGCCAAATTAGAATTTTTTTTCACTGCACTATTTTGCCTTAAATCATCTTCTCTGGTTCTCCAGTCTCCAAAACCTTCTGGTTTTGCAGATTTTTATTTAATAGGCATTTATTGAATACATTTCAGTATATACAATATATATAATATACAATATATACAATATCTTGCTGAACAAAGAAATTACAGATATAGAAAGGTAATACTACAGATAATCCAGATGAAATAAATGTGTATTAAATTATATCATAATGCAGAAAAAGAAAGGCTTGCAAAGTATGCTTGTCTCTGAGAGCACATATTCCTTCCATTGTGAAAAAAAAAATCTATGGATTGGTAATGCTTATGATGGTTGCATAGGTTAGAATATTTTATAGTCCTAAATTTCCAAGCATCAGTTTTTATGAAATATATCCATGTCTCAAAATTAATTTAAAATCCATTCGAGAGTCATTGTGGGAGGTATGCGTAGCCTTCTTAGGCATAGGCAGGACACCCATAATTTGTTTTATATTTTTCACACCCAATATAATTTAAAATTAAAAAAAACATGATGAAAACATAACTTTTATATGTATAACTCAAAGTGGGTAATGACGAATGATTGTAAATTATAATTTTATTTCTCCACAGATATGCTGGCTCTTATATAGTGATCTATTTGGAGAATCGCTTATTGCTAAGAAATGAATATAAACACTATTAAATCTTTACGGACACAGTTCTGTTTAGAGCAACACAAAAATTAATAAGACCACACAGAATACCATTAAACGCAAATTATTATGGAATCTTTTTGTTGGAAATGCATTCTACTAAATCCATCCCTGACACCTCTCAAACAAAAATATCACAATCAAGATGGAATTGGACTTTGAATAGTGCTGCTATATTAAGCATTACATTTTATTATTTGGTAATATAAAGAAAGGAACTCTGACATGAGTTGCTAACATGGGAATATACCATGTTAAGAATTGGCTTTAATGGTTATTCTCATAATAATTTGTGCTTTGCACACATAAATTCCTCTCCTGGTTCTATCTAGGGAATGTATAGATATTGAAATTAACCTCTATGAAAATTGCACCCCCTCTTCAGACATACTATCAGCATAGAGTCTATGACGATGTACAAGGTCTGTTTGGAAAAAGTCAAGCCATTGGTAATATAACAAGAACGTTTTGCGCAGCATCGATGTAACCTGGCAGACATGGAGAGTGGACTGGAATGCTCATGTACAGTGAATGATGACTTCATATGCGGCTTTTCAAGACTTACCGTCGTTCCCTCGCTGCTCCAGCGGCATCTCTGGAGTAACACTGATTGTGTCACGTCTCCCAGGCAACCATAGATGCTGAGAGATGTGCATGATCGTTCCATGCCACTGTACAGTGCGGCTGGAACAAATTATGAAAGCAGACACTCTCCATGGCAACCTCAGTATGATAGACAGCCCAATACACCAAGAAGGTATTATGGGGGCTTGACAAAGTAGGTTGGCTATCAATCTGGCACCCTATTTAAAATGTGAACAGCTGAGCTTTCAGTGGTTCTGTGCTACATCCTTGCTATACCTCTGTTACCTGGTTTCTGACTGTTACCTGACTTTGGATACTGTCACTGAACCGTTGCTGTCTAGACTTTGAACTTTGGATTGCCTGCCTTTGCCTTGCCCTATTGGATTTGTTTGCCTTGGACTTTTGTTTATTATTTTTGCTAGCACAAATTCAGATTTTTTGGGCTCCGTACACCAAACCCTGACAGCGGCTGCCATATTCAAAATGACTGAGAGAGCAGAGCAATGAGTATGCATCAAATTGTACATTGAGCTTAAAGATTGCTCCGCAGAACCTACGCAATAAGCGCAGCGCAAATAAAAGTGTAGCACAAATACTTGAAAGATGTTCAAGAATCTGATTACATATTTGGTGCCCTGCGACTTCTGGCTTTTCCCAAAACTAAAATCACCTTTGAAATGGTAGACACTTAGACTGTCAATGAGATTCAGGTAAATATGACAAGGCAGCTGATGGCCATTCCAACAATGATTTTGCACTGTTTTGAGTAGTGGAAAACAGTGGCAGTGCAAGTGAGAAGACTGCTGCCCAGGAAGGCTAATGGGCTAATGGCGGCACTGGATTAGTTGACTAGGATATAATTATACCAAAAACACAAAGAATACAAATAGTATAGTACACTACACTGGATAAAAAACAAGATTTAAGACAGTGAAAATATTGATAACAGATTCACTATCAGTGCACAATTAGCTACATTAGTTTGATATTTCATGTTGGAATTAGCGTTTGCAAACATAACAAGCAAAATCTGTTATCAAACACATTAAAGGATCACTATAGGGTCAGGAACACAAACATGTATTCCTGACTCTATAATGTTAACACCACCATCTACCCCCCCGTGCCGCTCATGCCTCCATAAATATAGCAAAATCTTACAGTATTCAAGCCAAAAGCTGTAACTCTGCATGCTGTTTGCCTAAAAAAAAAAACAAGCAGTCTGCTGACATCATCAGAAGTGGTAGCCTGATCCAATCACAGTGCTTCCTCATAGGATTGGCTGAGACTGACAAGGAGGCAGATCAGGGGCAGAGCCAGCATGATTCAAACACAGCCCTGGCCAATCAGCATCTCCTCGTAGAGATGAATTGAATCAATGAATCTCTATGAGGAAAGTTCAGTGTCTGCATGCAGAGGGAGGAAACACTGAATGTTTGGATGCATTTTAGGCAGCCATGACCCAGGAAGGATCTCTAACAGCCATCTGAGGACTGGCCAGTGAAGTTATCACTGGGCTGTAATGTAAACACTGCATTTTCTCTAAAAAGACAGTGTTTACAGTAAAAAAAAGCCTGAAGGTAATGATTCTACTCACCAGAACAAATTCAATAAGCTGTAGTTGTTCTGGTGACTATAGTGTCCCTTTAATGACCGGATTTACTGCCCTTTAATAATCAACTTTCTTGACACCTTTTGCCACCAAAAACTGGCAGAATTTTCTTTTAGATCACCTAAATACATATGATCAAATTAATGGCAGAGTTTAATCATCACTTTTCAGAACACTTTGATAAATATCCCCAAGTGATCCCAGAGTTATGTAACCTAAAGTTGTAACTTGACTGTGTGGAAAGACAGCAACATAATGAGAGTAACTGCCTTGAACAGGTACATGCACCTCTAGACAGGTGCTTACTCTGCCTAATAGGAAATAGGATCTGCCTCACTTAAATACTATTTATGCAGATAATTTTTTTATTTCTTATTGTGGAAGTCTGTACCCTAAGTTGCATATTTTGAACCTGAGTTTGAAGTCTTCTAATAATCTTGAGCATTTATTTTTAATAGTTTAGTTGATCTGCCCATTTGATGATACAGGCTATTTATCTGATTAGAATTCAGATAGAACAATTTTATTTATTTATTTTTCTATACAAATTTAACCATACGTTAGATGAATTTAACGTGAGTGTCCTAATACATTTCAAATCTCTAAATTTTAACAGCCAATCTGTACTCTTTTCTGAGTACAAATTACTCCATTTCTACTAATAACTTAGCGATGTCCCGAACGGTTCGCGAACGGTTCGCGAACGGTTTGCGAACGGTTTGCCACGAACGGTTCGCCATGGACTCATCATTGAGTAAACTTTGACCCTGTACCTCACAGTCAGCAGACACATTCCCACCTCCTGGACAGCTCACTAAGAATGCAGCTTCACAATGAATGTAAAATGGATGCTGTCCAGGATGTGGGAGGGTCTGGGAGGGAGGGTCTGCTGCTGATTGGCTGGAATGTGTCTGCTGACTGTGAGGTACAGGGTCAAAGCTTACTCAATGATGAGTCCGTGGCGAACCGTTCGTGGCAACCGTTCAGCGAACCGTTCAGGACATCACTACTAATAACACTAATGGCTGAAATGTATCACATGTTTAAAATTCCAGCACACGTTGCAATTCAGACTAGACTAACATCTATGTGGATTATTAGAGCAGTATGAGTTATAAAGGGTTTCCGATTATCACCTGTTACTAAAATTAATTAAAAAGCAATTATTATTACAAGTTGAAGCAGGTTTTAAATTCCATTGCTTACCTATGATAAAGATTGATCAGAATATAATTGTAATTTTTAGGATTATGACCATACCTCTGGTCAATTTCTTGTACTCTACACTTTAGGTTTTATGAGTGTGGGCAAACACTTTTGTCTTGTGAATGTGTTTATTTATTTGTGTTTTCAATATAGGATGTTATTATAGTTAGTATCATTTATTATAAAATCAAAACTCGGTTTTAGTGCAAACCCGTTCAAACTGTTGATTTGTTCTAATCCAAGTTAATAAAGATTTTTAAAAAATATATATTTCTGAATATATTCACCTCATATAATAAATGGTTTCCTAATGTAAAAGAAGTGTTATATAATCTTATCAGATATATTTAAAATGGAATGGGTCTGAGTTTATCCTTCAAGCTTTTTTGGCCATTCCTTTCCTTATAGCAATTTTATATCCTATTTTCATTCTATATTTTATATATTTATAGTAATTTTATATCCCATTTTCAAATGAATGAAAACGATGCCCCTTTTAGGCATGTATTAGGAAGAATATAGAAAGGTTTAGCATGTATTAAATTTATAATATACAAATAATCAAATATTCTCAAAAAGAAAATATAAGGATTTTATAAGATGTTTATTATTTATTAATATTTAAAAGTAGCATTGGTAATTTTTTGTGTATTTATTAAGGTGAGTATTAAGGTTAAAGTAACTTCAGTACTTTGGAGACTAGGTACTTTAGACTCTAAGATGTCCAGTCACATGTTGCAGATAACATAGGGGCCTGGAGAATACTTTCAGGCTCTGAAAAATGGTGGAATACTATGGAACTCAAGTCGAGAACAGGGAGAGGCACCTTTGTTGATATACAAGGGAAATTAGACAAATTATACTTTTATGAGTCTAAAGAAGCATTTTGGGTGGGTTTTTTTTATTTTGAATAAAAAGTAATGCTTTGAAACACTCTATATACACAGAGATTATCGCCGGTGTGTCACCGGCAGTGTAACTCCACCTCCGGCAACATCATAGGAATGTCATCTGCCAGCACAGAATTACAGTCATTGATTGAGAACAGTTAGCTGAGCTTCATAGCCAATGAATGTCGACGCCCTCGGCTTATTGCTTCTGCATCTCTGCAGAAACCAGAAGCATGTCACTGGACCACCGGGGAGCATCACAGCCTGTCGGGGATCCAGGTGAGGGGGGTAAACCATTGCTAAACTATTTACCCTTTACCAGGCAACCAGACCAGGGTACTCCTGGCATTATAACCACTACTGCAGGCTATGCTAAATACCTGAGCTGACTTACAGAGGCTCTTCTTCACATGAGTGCATTGATTCTTCACTATATATTCCTAATTTATTATGCTGTTATGCTATGGTAGTTTTTTCTGCGAGAGAAAGCATAGTGAAGAATGAGCCTGTTTCTATATACAACCATTAAGAGTAATTGCCTCCAAAATGTGCCTAGAAGCACTGAAAGTTAGCGCTAACTTATTTGCTCTCACTGATGTGAGTGATCATATTTCACAAAAATACTATGTATTATATAATAGGGTGTATATTTCATATCTTCAAGGCTGACTGTTGAGTCTATCTTGGATAAAAAGATCAGTGTTATAAGTGTGAATTCACTTTACACAGATTGGGACATTTTTCTAATGACTCTCCGCTTCACATTTCTTTACTTCATTTTTAGTTTTGTTGTGTGTTTTCGAGAGGTTGCAAATGAAGTGTGGTAACAGCCGTCTCATAAATCACAAATAGATATCATTGGTTCAAGGATTGATATTTAAACATTGCTGAGGCACAAATTCATGTTTCCTTACTCTTTTTATGGGAAAAATGCTTTACAAATATCTGTCATACCAAGATGCTACCACCTAATTAGACTTTATCGTATGCAATTGTTTATGAAGTATACATTGGTTCTTACACATTCCAGGCATCGATTAGAATGCTGATGGATGTTTTCTGCCCTGACTACATAAAAAAAACATCTGTCTCTTCATATTTCTTTTACCATTTTAGTATGCTAGCATCTGGTAAAGGATATTCTATCATTAACATTTTTCTGTATTATTGGTCTCACCTGTCATTAATATAGGTTTATGGGAAATTACATTTCATTTGAGTATTTCAAAGTTAAAAGTCCCAAAGCTCTTTTTTTAAAGCAAAATAAGCTAGGGAGGTTTGAATGAGGATCTCGTGTATGCACTTGATAAGCACATGCTTAGGGGCTGTAACTTACAAGACTTCATATAAAACACCAGGGGTGTTCGACTGGAAGTCCCTCTCTTTGGTCATAAAATAATTCAGTAAAACTGTGTAATATTTATTATTATAGGTCAAGTTTGTGAACAGAACAGTAAGAAAAATATAAAATTTACATACATACATATAATATATAGATATACATACATATTCGGGAGAAGCTCGCTTTCGGGAGAGGCTCCATTTCTTAAGTCTAGAGCATTTCTGAGCTCAGAAATGCTCTAGACCTGAGAAAGGGAGCTTCTCCCAAAAGCTTGTCATTACAAAATTCTGTTAGTCCAATAAAAATGGTATTACAAAATATTAATTTTATCTGTTTTTTACATCTGCATCACTAGACTAATACTCTACTTAAAAATAAATAAATACAATTTTATATATATATATATATATATATATATATATTTGCATGTGTATATATATTTTTCTTTATTTGTTCTATAAGAACAGTAGACAATATAGTGAATTATTTTCAATCGAAATCCAAATTGCAAAATGTAGCACTAGCCGGTTTGGAAAAAGCTCTAAAAAAGCTAAAAGCTCTAAACCTCATACAAATTAAGGAACAGTACACACAGAAAAAATACAGGTTTAAATAACTTTAAATCATTTATCTCAGCAAACAAATATGGGGACTCCGTTCCATCAAATGCCCATATTGTGTTAGGCCCGCCACTCCGTCACAGTACCCCAATATTGGTGAGCTGTACACTAACATTGGAGATTAACATAATAACTGTGATATGAACTGCTTAAATGGCTTCCAGAGATACTCCACACATGTATGCTCTCCTGTTTATTTGCTAAGATATGTGATTTTTAAGTAGCCTTGTAAAATTGAAATCTGTGTTTTTTGTGTGTGTGTTTGCTGTTCCTTTATCTGTATTTTGTATAAATGTTGGTCTTTACAGTAACACCATTTCATGTGCCCCCATGTAAAGTGAATTGTGAGAAATGCATGTTACCAGTGTGCCCCCAATTCCCCCTTTTTTCTGTGTATATTTGCAATCCAGACAAGATTCCATTTGGCATGAGCACCCCATGCTAAACTATAGGTGCCCTTTTGGGGGTGAGCAGAGGAAATCATACATTTGAGGAAAATCTCTTGA
Organism: Pelobates cultripes; assembly: GCA_933207985.1. Lineage (NCBI taxonomy): Eukaryota > Metazoa > Chordata > Amphibia > Anura > Pelobatidae > Pelobates > Pelobates cultripes. The sequence goes on from OW240916.1 coordinate 234,059,749, forward strand.
AGCAGTTTAAGCAGTAAGTATTGCAGTTAAGCATGTTAATCTCCCATGTTAAAATTTATGTAGGACCCACTGATATTGGGGGTACTGTGACGTTGTGATTGGCTTAACATGATATGCCCTTATGATGGAACTGAATCGCCATATTTGTTTGCTGGGATAGGTGATTTTAAGTAGACTTAAAATTTGAAGCTGTATTTTATTGTGTATGTGTTGTACCTTAACCTGTATTTTGTATACATTTTGCTCTTTACAACAGTACCACTTCTGAAAAATGCATGTTCCGGGTGAAGCCCCCAATTCACTTTTTTTCGATATTAGAACTCTCTAAATGTTTGCATGCCAGATATGGATTTGGTTATGACCTTCAAAAAGTTAAACACATATACCAGAGGAAACATGGTAGAAATATGCTATTTTACTATGCTGGTCTTACAGCACTGCAGAATATGCTATTTATGTATAAACAAAGTAAATGCAGCTTGTCTACCTGTCCGAAGAAGTGGCCGCTCTTAATGTGGGGTGAAATGGTAACTTGCAAACAGAAAGAAAAAACAGATATAAGGCAAAGCCATTAGTTATTCATTCAGGCAGATCATGTTTTAAATTTCTATATTATACAGATGGTGAATTGCCTGTGTTATTATTTCTTATAATGAACAGGTTGTAATGCATTGATTTCTTCTGTGCACACTATGGGCTATAATTTTTGGAAGATTCAGGACACGCATATCCCAGTCTGCTGGATAAACTCCCAAGCAGCATCCAATGTCATTTTAATTATGGCATCTTAAATATCTGGCATCTGAGACTGTAACTACCACAAATCTCAGACATGAATATTCTGGTGTTATTCACTCAATAAAGTCATCCCCTAAACCCTTATACCCTACACTACACTAAATATTATCCCTACACTACCCTAATACACTACACTAAATATTAATCTCTACACTACCCTAACACACTACACTAAATATCCCTAAACTACCCTTACTCACTAAACTAAATATTAATCCCTACACTACAATAACACACTACATTAAATATTAATCCTACACTACCCTAACACACTACACTAAATAATAATCCCCACACTACCCTAACACTCTACACTAAATATTAATCCCTACACTACATTCAATATTAATCTCTACAATACCCTAACACACTACACTAAATATCAATCCCTACTCTACACTAAATATTAATCCCTACACTACCCTAACACACTACACTAAATATTACCGGTAATCCCTACACTACCCTAACACACTACACTTAATATTAATCCCCACACTACACTAAATATTAATCCCCACACCACCCTAACACACTACATTAAATATAAATACCTACAATACCCTAACACTCTGCACTAAATATTAATCCCTACACTACCATAAACACTACACTAAATATTAATACCCACACTACCCTAACTCACTACACTAAATACTAATCCCTACACTATCCTAACAAACTACACTAAATATTAATCCCTACACTAAATTTTAATCCCTACACTACCCTAACACACTACACGAAATATTAATCCCTACACTACCCTTACTCACTAAACTAAATATTAATCCCTAAACTACAATAACACACTACATTAAATATTAATCCTACACTACCCTAACACACTACATTAAATATTAATCCCCACACTACCCTAACACATTACACTAAATATTAATCCCTACACTACATTTAATATTAATCTCTACAATACCCTAACACACTACGCTAAATATTAATCCCTACACTACCCTAACCCACTACACTTATAAATACCTACACTAACCTAACCCACTACACAAAATATTAATCCCCACACTACCCTAACACACTGTATTAAATTGTAATATCTACACTACACAAAATATTAATCCCCATACTACCCTAACTCACTACACTAAATATTAATCCCTATACTAACCTAACTCACTACACTAAATATTAATCCCCACACTACCCTAACTCACTAGACTAAATATTAATAACTACACTACCCTAACACACTATACTAAATATTAATCCCCACACTACCCTAACACACTATACTAAATATTAATCCCCACACTACCCTAAATCACTACACTAAATATTAATCCCTACACTACTCTAACACACTACAGTAAATATTAATCTCCACACTACAATTACACACTACACTAAATAATAATCTCTACACTACCCTAACTCACTGCACTATCAATAAAAAACAAGCCCTTCACTACAACACTATCTGACAGTTCCCTAAAACAATCATTAAACACTAACCCCTCACAGTACCCTAACACTAACCACTAACTGCTACACAACCTTAAAACACTAAACCTTACCTAACAATGTCAGGTAATATAATAGATACATAATGGTAAAGTGTGTATTGGAGAAAATAATACCAACTCAGGTGCTGGAGACATTTATAAACTACTTGACAAGATATGTCTTGTTGAAAGTCCCAAATAAACTGAATGTAGGGTTCTAAGTAATCATTTTGAATTTTTAATTGACACTTTTAAATTTATCTTTATCAACTTATATTTTGCTTTAGCTTCAGGCATATTATTTAGCTTTAGTTATTATATATTAGATTCCAAATGTGTCCTGTTACTTTATTACACAATGCTTGCCGAGAACATTTCTGATGCTGCACTTAATTGAAACTGGTACGTTAGTAGGAAGTCAGATGCCATTTTAATGTGCATTTCTGGAACATATAGGATTGGGCACATTTTAAAATGGAAACATCACCACTAACCCAAATTCCTTACTGTTCTTGCCATACCACAAAGATCTCATAAATCCCACAATGTAATGTCATTGCTACTGCAAAGTGCCTAAAGGAAAGTGAAGTAATAAGATGGACACCATACATCATTCCGAAGAGTTCTGCGCATGTTTATGCAAATACTGCATGCCTTTCTTTGGAATAACATTTTTAGAATTGCATTTCATTATCTGCCAACCTAGACATCATGTATCTGTAAATTGTTATTTTAAGCAATTCATAATGTAAAGAGCAATTAAGAAAAGTGATAATATATATATATATATATATACATATATATATATATGACACAAGATCCATTGCACTCACTTATCCACTAAACAGCAACTTCAATGTTGACAGATTGTATTAGTTTAAAAAAAAAACAACAAAAAAAACAACACACCTAATCTAGGCAAACATAATGGGGGTTTAGTTACATTATATGATCATACATTGCATAAGCCTGCCACAACATCAATGTACCTCGTCTTTGGCAGGTCCTACTCTAACAGCCTAATGTCTGCTCTTATAAGATTAACCTACTTACTTGGGTGTGGGGGGGTATATTATTACTAGTTTCTATCTTAAGGACGGAGCCAAATGTACACGTTGTGAACAAAACAAAATGTAAACAAAACCTGGCATTTGAGCTACGTCTGTCCAACCGTAATTCACCTCTTTAATATTAAATGCACCCACCCTTATTATATATCATTTTATTCAGGGGAAACAGGGCTTTTATTTAATATCAAATATTTAGCTATGAAACATAATATGAAAAAAATGGGAGAAAATAAGAAATTTTGTTTTTTTTTAGTTCTACATAACATTTTAACTGTCACTGTCATAATACTGTTGACTTTTACTGCAATAAAATACACATATTTGTATTCAACAAAGTCTCATGTGTAAAACAGTACCCCCTATGTACAGGTTTTATGGTGTTTTGGGAAATTACAGGGTCAAATATAGCACGTTACATTTGAAATTCGCCCGATTGGTTACGTTGCCTTTGAGACTGTATAGTAGCCCAGGAATGAAATTTACACCTATAATGGCATACCATTTGCAATAGTAGACAACCCAAGGTATTGCAAATGGGGTATGTCCAGTCTTTTTAGTAGCCATTTGGTCACAAACACAGGTCAAAGTTAGCGTTAATATTTGTGTGTGAAAAATGCAAAAAACTCAAATTTTGGCCAGTGTTTGTGATTAAGTGGCTACTAAAAAAGACTGGACATACCCCATTTGAAATACCTTGGGTTATCTACTATTGCAAATGGTTTGCCATCATAGGGGTAATTTTCATTCTTGGGCTACCATAGGGTCTCAAAGGCAACGTAACCAATCTGGCGATTTTTAATATGAAAAAAATGAAACACAAGCCTTATATTTGACGCTGTAACTTTTGAAAACACCATAAAACCTGTACATAAGGGGTACTGTTGTACTCGGGAGAATTTGCTGAACACAAATATTTGTGTTTCAAAACAGTAAAAAGTATCACAGCAATAATATCGTCCGTGTAAGTGCTGTTTGGGTGTGAAAATTTTTTAAAAAGTCACTTTTACTGGCGATATCATCGTTGTAATACATTTTACTGTTTTGAAACACTAATATTTGTGTTCAGCGAAGTCTCCCGAGTAAAACAGTACCACCCATGTACAGGTTTTATGGTGTCTTGGAAAGTTATAGGGTTAAATATAGTGCTAGCAAATTAAATTCTCTTTACTTTCAGCATGGGTTGTCAGGCAGGTCTGGCTAATTGTAATTAATTAAAATACCCAATTATGTACAAATATTACATAAATATATATGTAGAATTAATATAAGTATATATATAATTGTGTGTGTATATATATAATTGTTTTTAAATATTTTTATTAATACATAGGTATATATATATATGCAGTGATATATACGTATATATTTATGTATATAGATATATATTATTTCTTTCTACAAGTATTTTGATATAAATATCTATATATTAATATCACAATACAGTTAGAACGAAATAACACACATCTATATATTTTTTAATTATTTATTTTTTATTATTTATTTTTAATTTTTTTATGTATTTACATATTTTTTTTAAATTATATATAAATATATATAACAATAATTATATATATATATATATAGAGAGAGAGAGAGAGATATTTAATCAGTATCAGTCTACATGTAATGTGATATTAATATATATAATTATAAATATATTAAATAGTAAAATACACCTAGACAGTGTATGTGTGTGTATGTATATGTGTATATAATATAATAATATACGTGTATATACATATAATAATATATATATGATCTAAGTATATATATATATATATATATATATATATATATATATATAATACACAAGATCCAGCGCACTCACCTATCCACTAAACAGCAACTTCAATGTTGAAAGATTTTATTTGTTATTTTTTAAAAACACCTAATCTAGGCAAAAATAATGGGGGTTTAGTTACATTATATGATCATACATTGCATAAGCCTGCCACAACGTCAATGTACCCCATCTTTGGCAGCTCCTACACTAACAGCCTAATGTCTGCTCTTATGAGATTATCCTACTTGGGAAAAAAAATCCATCTGGGGCTCTCTGCAGTACAAGGCTAAATAGGGCCCTATTATATATAAAAAAAATTTTACACTGATTTTAACTTTATTTTATTTGATTTCCAGCCAGCAGGGGGACTAACTGTCATTACAGGCAGCCCCCCTGCTGGCAATGCAGCAGCCAGGTAACCTGGCCATGTGATTGTGAGGTCCTCGCGATTGCCGGCGTGGGATCGCTGGCGACCGGGTAAGTAAGAAAAAACGGAGGGTGTACTATTACGCCCTGCGGCGTTTAGAGCCGCTTAGAATAGGGCGTAATAGTACGCCCTCCGGTTTTAAGGGGTTAAAGGACCACTCTAGGCACCCAGACCACTTCAGCTTAATGAAGTGGTCTGGGTGCTAGGTCCAGCTAGGGTTAACGCATCTTTTTATAAACATAGCAGTTTCAGAGAAGCTGCTATGTTTATAAATGGGTTAATCCAGCCCTCAAATCCTCTAGTGGCTGTCTCATTGACAGCCGCTAGAGGCGCTTGCATGATTCTCACTGTGAAAATCACAGTGAGAACACGCAAGCGTCCATAGGAAAGCATTGTAAATGCTTTCCTATGAGAGCGGCTGAATGCGCGCGCAGCTCTTGCAGCGCGTGCGCATTCAGCCGAAAGGGAGGAGAGGAGGAGTGGAGGAGGATCGGAGGCGGAGACCTCCCCGCCCGGAGCTGGAAAAAAGGTAAGTTTTAACCCTTTCCTCAGCCCAGTGCCGGGCGGGAGGGGGACCCGGAGGGTGGGGGCACCCTCAGGGCACTATAGTGCCAGGAAAACAAGTATGCTTTTCTGGCACTATAGTGGTCCTTTAATTACTAAAGTGAGAATTCTGTGTCAGTTATGCTTCCAGTTCATCTATTTTGACCTTAAATTGAGTTCCCAACAATTCTTTAGTGAATAACCAAGTGAGTGTAGTAATAATAATAAATAAAGCACATACAGGGTCGCAGTTTATCAATTCAGGATAACAGTCTCGTTTTCTCAGAGCTCCAACTCCACAGCTTTAATTTCTTATATAATGTGCTCACTTACCTGGCGATAATTCCTCATACTTACCTCAAATTTCATAGACAATCGGGGGAGATGAGTTTATATCCTCAAGTCCTCAAATTTCATAGACAATCGGGGGAGATGAGTTTATAGTTATTCACATAATATAGGAAATTTCCTGCTGCACAAACCTAAACCTAAAATGGTGCCATAAGCAGAACCTCCATGTTCCTACTCAGGGGAAGAGGCTGTGGACACACCAGATGACATCCTTAAACATTGGGGCCACTTTCCCTGCCTGCCAGTTATAGTTCTGGAGACTCCAGCAATGAAAGGAGACAAATTAGATCTTATCAATAATATTCACTCTTGCTTTCAATGGAAATTTGGTAGTGGTATTTGAAAAAATCCACACCATCATAGCCAGAGTGAAAGCAATGGAGTAGGATGTTGCCACTGTGTTGCAGCAGCAGAATGGGACTACAGAGGGGTTGATTTAGCTAATCAGGCTCTGTTGCATAAAAACTCATAATCTCAAAATTCAAGGGATTGCAAAATCAGTTGACAACAGAGAACTGCCATATTTTTTTAAACACCTTTTGGCATCTATAATTCCATAATGCCATGAAAATGCATATGTCGATGGATAATACTTATTCCCCCCCGAGATGTCCTGATCTTTTTCCAGCTGTTTAAGGATAAATTATCAATATTGGAGGCACTGAAAAATAAGGTTCCTCCGTCGTTTAAGGTATCAACCCTTTTATTTCTTTAAGACCTACTCTGGAGTGGAGGCAATATTTCCAAAGACTTTATGGAACGACTTTACTTATCTTACTTACTTTATCTAATAGGCTGATATTGGTTAACTGCTTATTTGGATAGCCTTAGAATTTATTCTTGTATTTTTTAATTTTTCTTCTCTATTTATATTCAGTTCTCTAAATTCTTAACATGAGAGCTGGGTAATGTTTCACCATCTCCCTGTGCTGAGGAGTTAGTGAGCAATGTATTCAGTTTGTAACATAGATTGTTCTATTCTAAAATGTTTGCTTTACTAGCAGAACCCTTAGTTTGGACCTGCATCTTCTATGATTTTGTCTACCTTTCAGAGTCTCATTTTCTATATACACTGATGAAAAGTGGACTGTCTATATGTGGAATTTCAAGTATGAAGATTTTTTTTTTTGTTAATAGTACATTCTGTTATACCTGTAGATTCTTGTGCTCAATTAAATAAATATATAATAAAAAAATAACAAAACACTAACAGATTCTTAAGTGTTTCTTTGCTAATCTGCAACATTTTACCCTGTTTCTAGTTACATGCATTAAGTAGATGTAACAATCTTGATTGGTTAGCTAAACATGTCTACATGAAGTTGATGAACCTAACCTTTAACCTGCATTAAATGCAGAAGATCCTAATGCTAGCGTACATGTTGGAGTGATTTAGTTATGGGGAGGAATAAAAAGAATTCAGACCTTTTTTATGAAACAGATGGTGTGCTAGGAATTATAATTAGGTAGTTAACATGTAGCTTACTGCAATAAAAGTAAACTCCAACTGTTGTTGGAAATGCATACCACAAAACATCTATTTCTAACCTATCTTCCTAAGATCTAATGATTACACTGCTAGGCCAAACTTTCTAGCTATGTTATGTTACTTAGAACACTAAAGGAGAACATAATCAAATTATATGAGTGGTAATAGCTTAGAGACAAATACTTCAATTGTTAAATTAACTCGGAGAACCATCTTTAAATTTACATTAAATTGATATTAAAGAATACATTATGGAGACATATTTAGTGCGCTTACAGTAAACCATTTATTGTGGACTGGGTCTTGGTGATTATTGTCTATTTGCTGTGACCAACGGGAACCCACTGAAGATAGCATATCTATGCATTTTTTTGGTGGTGATATAAAGGTTAAGAATCACTGGTGCATTGGGGGCCAAAATAGTGTACAGCTGAACTTTAACATCAATTTGTATTTGTGAAATATGTATATGGAGTTCTAACAAAAAAGGTGAACATATAAGTAGAGAGAAATTATGGGAACTGTTACAAAAAAACATTTTGTGGGGCCCTCCTTTTATACACTCCCAGATATGCACATAGATGCATAATCATGGACACATATTTCCAGACATACTGTACACACACATACTGCCGGGTAAACACACACTCTCAGGCACATATACAGATACACACTACCAGAAACACACACAGATACATAATCACAGACAGACATTAATAGCTGCACATACATATCCCGACACAAATAACCAAACAAACAGACATTCATTCTCAGAAACATAGCTATTTAAAATGTGTCTTGTTTGAGATATCTCTGGTTCCACCAACTGGAACACATAGTTTTAAAATGTCCCCTGTAGACCCCGACACTTGGCCTGTCACGTACCTTTACTGCTTGTCCAAAGCAAAGACAAATCAAAGGGACACTTGAAGCAGCATCGCTGCTTTTCAAACATTAAGGTGCAAGAACGTACCTTGTCACTGTGCCCCTGGACAACATCCCCTAGTTAATTTTAATAGCTACATCAGTTCCAGTAAACTATGTGTTAATGGTTATATCTTTGCAAAAATCAGTACTCAGGAAAATATAACACCAAAACAATCTGTGAATTTAATAATTACTGAAGCTACTCATATGCAAAAATAAAATTAAAAACTCAATTTCTTTCATGCAGAAACTCAACATCGCCATTTTTCTTTTAAAATGTTTGTTCTGCTCCAGGGTAATCAATTCGTCAATAGGGATCTATTAGGGATTTGATTTACATGCCAGATTATCCAATAAATCGGGTGTGAGTTTGATTACCTTTCCCCTAAAGACATTACACAAACTATGCTTATTATCATAAATTTCTATTCTTTACAACACAAGCCTGTCTACTAATTAATAAATGGATCACATGACTTTTTGAAGATCTCAGAAATAGATCTTGGTGTTCATGAGGCTGGAAAGAAACACACAACCATAAAATATTTTAATTAATCCCAAATCAGACATATACTGTAAAAAAATCAAGGAATTTCAACACCATTGTTTTTTGTTCCATTAGTCATTTACTGCAAGGATTCGCCTAAAATAAAAACTTTGTGAGTAAAACTGATTTAAGGTGAGGCCACAAAATAGGTTCTTTTAAAAATAGTACCCATTAAGACATTAACAAATGAGCTGATACTCCATCAATGTAATTAACAATAATGAAATAAAAAATGCATGTCTTCTCTATTAGGTAAATTTGTACACTGACACATATCTATAAAAAAGTATCTAATCAACCATTCATGTGGCTTAAAAGCATACAGACATGGTGTAGAGAGTTGTTGCTCAAATATCAGAGTAAGGAAGATAAATGACCTAAGAGACTTTGACAATGGAAAGATTGTTGGTGTCAGATGTGATAGTTTGTGCATCTTCAAAACCACTGATATCCTTGGATACCCATGGACAGCATCCAGTAGATTTCTCCAGAAAATGCTGTGATTAGTGAGTAGCAGTTTGTGGTGACAAGTACACTGGAAATGAGAAGTCATGAGAATTGTAAGACTGGTTCAAGCTGACAGAAGGCAACAGCACATGACATAAACATGTGTTACAACCGAATACACCTTGAATGAACAACGGAATACACCTTGATGTGGACTAGCTACATCAAAATTACACTGAGTCTTACTCCTGTCAGTCAACCACAGGAAACTGAGGCAATATGATGTATGAAACTGGACAATAGCAATGGGACAATGTTATTTTGTTTGATGAAACTCTTTTTCTACTGCAACATGCAGATGGTAGAGTCATTATTTTCAAGCCACCGCCTTCCCAAGTATTGTTGACTATGTTTATTCCCTTTGTGGCCATACCTCTACAGCTATTAAGGATGGTCTCTACACATTTTATACATTTCCAGTGGGATAATGTTTCATGTCACAAAACATTCATCATCTTAAGCTTGTTATACAAACATGACAATGTTAGCAGACCAATTCAGTACTTTTAGGCTATGGTGGACCTGGAGATATGGAACATGAACGTACAGACTCATCTGTGACAGCTGATAATGTCAACATGGACCAGAATCTTTAAGTGATGTTTCCAGCTCCCATACTTCTATGTCACAGAGAATTCAGCCAATTTTAGGAAAAAAGGGTGTCCTGAATAGTATAAGAAATATGCACATTTCATTTTTCTTCTTCAATTTTCTTTTGCTTAATCCTGCATTAAAAAAAAGTACAAAAGGAAAGCTAATTTTTGCTATGCATTTAAAAAAAAATAAGTACATAAAGTTACATTTTTAGAAAAAAACTTAACTATATAGTACATATATATATATATATTTGTGTTCGGTGCTATTCTTGCAACGTAACGTATGTATAGTATGGTGTAACCATAGGTATGAACAAGTCGGGTGAAGTGTGCCGAAACCTACGTATACGGTAGGCCTGTAATAAAGAGGGCCCACCCTAGATATAAAAAAATAAATTAAATTGAGTTGAGGGAGTGGTGGGTGGGGCCTGCCGAAGTCAAAACTCCACAGTGATGCAGAAAAAGGGGGGTGAGTTTAAATAGGATCACCACGCCCCTCCCACAACTCCAGGCAAGCCTTTACATATATATATATATATATATATATATATATATATATATATATATATATATATATATACTATTTACATTTCTCTAACAATCTTGATAAATATTGCAGAGAAAGTCAAAACAAAAGAAAACCAATATATTTGTAATATTTGTAATTCCTTCTGCTTCCTAAAAATATTCTAGTTGTGTTTTCCTTATTTCCTCATCAATTAATACATGTATAGACACACTGGATCAGTTTATAAATGTAAAAAATAAAACTCTAGTTTGAATATTGATTATTCAGGAAACCTTAGAGATCTAGACATCGTATTAAAAAATGGCACTTCATGTGAATGGGTACACCGAATGTAGGGGTGGTAGAAACATTTGGATCTACAGACATATGCAAGGTTGAGCTTGACTGACTTTCATAATTTTTCAGTATACCAATCTTGTCAGCATAAGGAAGTAACACACCCAATGTAATCATTTAATTTCTAATTGGGACTATAACCCACCTCAACTCTGGGTTGAGCAGAGAGGTTATACATTTTTATGTTATTAAAAAGAACTCTGAAAGGGAATGTTTGCGCTTGAGTTTCATATGCGCCAACGTCCCCACTGCACCAGCAAAAATAAAGAGACCGAAATAAGGTGTCTGGTGTCACAGCATAGATTAAGGCGATGGAAAGTATGCATGAGAATCGCATATGGAATTGTACAGCCAAGCATTTACATGTTGGAACAATTATCAACATGTGCCTTCGGACTAATGCATTTACATGTGGTAGCTGTTTTCTAGCTCATGAAATGTCTGAGCCTTGTACACGTAGTGCCCCATATTGTGATCATCGCCTTTTTCATGATTGTTTTATTTCTTTTTTGGGGACTGGAATGTTAAAACAGACTACATTCCATATCAGTTGCATGACTTCAGTTCTATGGACATTATTTGAGATCAAAATGTCTATCTTCCTGTCTATCCTGTTTCCTATTATAGGATCCATGTGCATTTTTATTTAAATGTAAGAATATTGACATGTAGGGTTATAATGTAGCATTAACTATGTAAAAGGTAAAAGTAATTATCAAATCAAAACTTACTAGGTAATTACAGTAGACTAATATGGCCCCTCAATGCATTATTATTATTATTATTATTATTATTCAAAGTGGAACATTAAAAGTACAATCTAAATGGTAAATAGCTGGTAATGCATTCCTTTCAATAAGCATTTATGATCACTTCAATTGACAAATAAAAAAAACATCCTGTCACCCTTCACCAAGGCAGCTTGCATTTATAAATATTCTTTCGAAACTAATCTCAGACCTCACGAAACACCTATATCAGTTCTGTCTAACCAGGCATCTTTCCCTTTGAGCGGAATACCTTCTGGGTCCCGACAATCTGGTCGCAGATTGTTTTTTCCATCACAGGAGGGATCCCAACAATTGGAAACTAGATCCTCACACGTTCGACTATATCCATCACTCTAGAGCTCTTTGCATCCCAGTCAGATGGATGCCTTCTTCAGCTAGTTGCCGGATCCTCTCTCTCTGGCAGTTGATGCCTTCCTGCAGTTGTGGCTGATAGCCGGAGCGAACGCTTTCCCTCCTTTCTCCATGACCCCACTCATTCTTTACCATCTCAGAGTTCTGGGAGTCACGATAGTTCTGGTAAAACACTCATGGCAAGCACAAACATGGTTTCCCACTCTCCTGAAAATGTCAGTAGACTACCCTTTGTAATTGCCTTGGACCAAAGATATCCTCAGGAATCCAGCAGGCAACTTTCATCCACTCACCTTTCTGGGTCATCTTTGCCTTGTGGTTTGGACCATTTCAGGGTATGTGTTGGGACTTTTGAAGACAGCACAAGCATTCTTATGGGACTCTTGATCCCCAGGAACTAAACATGCCTATCTCTCTGCCTAGCGGATTTGTGTTAGGTGTTGTGTAGGAAGGGATATTGATCCCTTTTCAGCCTCTCTCAGTCACATTTTAAACTTTTTTTCTTCGCTTTACAACCAAAGCAATTCCTATCACTCTTATCAATGTTTGCAGGTCTGCGATTTCCGAGGCTCATACCCCGATAGACAATTCCTCTGTGGACAAATAGCCATCCATTTGTCTTGCCAGACCCGACTCCTAGATATTCAAATTTTTGGCACTTTGCTCGGGTTTTTTCTCTAGAGCAATGACCGTCTAACATCCCCTGTCTCTTTGCCATATTCCTGCTAAACTGGCCCTTCTCCTTTGATTAGTCTCTTTTTGAAGAGTCTCAGACATTCACGTTGTGGTGTTTTGTTTTCAGTTCAATTTCTTTTATATTGCTCATTCGATCTTTAATACTTTGTTGTTCCAATTTATATAGTCTGACAGTTAGTCCATGTATTTTGAGCAGTAGTTAGAGTTAGCTCATTCAGGGTTACAGTATCTTAACTTTATATTACGTTTAGATGTGTTGTTTTTAATGTCCATAGGACTATACTTTCACAATGTTTGCTCTTTATTTCTAGTGTGACGATCTACTTCTGTTACTGCGTGTGATTGTTCACCTGTTTCTGGTTTACCTAGTTGTCTACTCAGCTATGTTTGACTATATAGTCTTCTGTTAATTTTAGTTTCAAGTTTCAACTGTTTGATTTACATGGTTGATTCTACTTCTGACTGGCTGCATCAAGAAAGAGGAGTTAGGAAGAGTCTGACTACATGTTCTTGATATGTCTTCTGATTCGTTAAATTTCGATTTTATCCACATTGTTAAAGGGACACTCCAGGCACCCAGACCACTTCTGCCCATTGGTCTGGGTGCCTGGAGTGTCCGGGGATGGGAGGTGGAAGGGGGAGGGGACCTGCAGTGCCAGGAAAACAGATTGTTTTCCTGGCACTGGAGAGTCCCTTTAACTGCTTCTTTGCTGCTAGGAGGCTCAGTAAAGAAGGATTAAACATATATTAGCCTCTTGTTTTTAATAAAATTTAAATCATTTGCTCACTAAACTAGAATAATCTCTAATTTTCTCTCAAGGTGAAAATGTAAAAATTACAAGGCAAAAACATTTTTACAAGAAGAGCTATTTTTGCTAAAATTTGCTCTGACCCCATTAAAGCTTATATAGCACGGCAGAGCTAATCTTAGGTCACCGATGCATCTTACTAGCTCCTCTCCTTTTGCAAATGTCAAGACATGCATGTTTCTATGGCACCTCTCCATCTATAAGCCCCACCCATTTTACTAATCAGACACACTCACTTACAGTCACACACTGACAGATGCACACTGGCAGACACACATTTTCAATGACAGTCACACAATCTAAATGACAGTTGCACACACTGACAAACACACACACACTCACTGACAGACACACACACACACATTGACAGAGACACTCAATGACAAACACTCATTGACACTGACACTCACTGACACTGACAGACACACACACTCACTGACACTTACTGTTTCAAAGACACACCTTTGCTGCAATCCCCAATGTCTGCAGTGATTGGGAAAGGTAGTGGTCTTGTTTTCAGAAGAGTTGATGTACATATACATTATTGGACAGTGCCCATCAGCTGTATCTCTTGAGGATGGCTATCAGAAAGATTAATTTAAAGGGAAACTATAGTGCCAGGAAAACAATGTTGTTCTCCTGGCACTACAGCTCCCTATAGTGCCCTACTATGTCACTTATGTGATTCCAACTATGTCCCTCATGCTGATTAAGGCTCCACATCCTCTCCTTCCCACTGACGTCAGCTGGCGGGTAAGACCTAATAGGCATGTGAGGCATTGACCTTACTCTTATTAGGACTTCCCCCATAGGAAAGCATTATACTGCTGTTCCTCCTCCATCTACTAACTTGACCACCGCAGACTTTGCAAATGACTTCACTGACAAGATCTCTACAATCAGAGAAGAGATCTCTCATCTTTCTTCTTCCCCTTACAATACTTCCCCTAACTTCACTCCCTCTGCTGTTCTATGTTCATTCGCACCCGCTACATTGGAAGAGGTTTCTACTCTGCTCCAGTCCTCCCGCCCCACCACCTGCTCCCTAGATCCAATTCCCTCACATCTCATCCATACTCTGTATTCTTCTCTTTCTCCACCTCTCACTAAAATTCTCAATCTCTAGCTCTCCTCTAGTATATTTCCATCACCCTTCAAACATGCAACTGTAACCCCAATTCTAAAGAAGCCCAATCTTGACCCAACTTGACATCCAACTATCGTTGTAACGGATCACCTGGAACCCCGACTGGGTACCTCCATTGAAGGATGCTCCTAGCGCTTCTTGAGGACTCCAAGCACTGCAGCAGACACCACAACCACCGAACCGGAGAAGCATACGAATGCTCAAAAGCATATGAATGCTGTAAGCAGCTGAACAGGAAAAATCAGCTTACACTCCTGGCAATCAGCATACAATCCAATTCCACTAATAATGAGACGACACTTCGTTTTGAGGTCAAGCAGAACTGACTGTACTGGCACATACAGCCTCTTTTATTCACAATCCACAAACATAGTACAGCCCACAGGGTTTTGAAATACAACCAATCAATCTGTACAATACACACAGACACTCCCACACAAAATCCTTCCCTCTGCCTGTGATATGATTACTGAACACAATGGTTAATATAATTATCACAGGCAGAGAAATACAGTATTATAAAACATATCACAGGGACTCCAAAACATGCAATAACCACATAAAACTATATCCTCGGAACCGGGGGATCTGGGTGAACCACATATCCAAAATTCACAAAGATCCGTTCAGTAGTTTGGAAGATACAGTTTAATGCAGATTCCGCAGAACATCTACAGGCTATATGAAAAATAATTACTGTATAATGTGTCCCCTGTTGTATAATTTAAAACTACTGCACAATGTCTTTGTGCACCAAATACCGGCGAGATGGCACTGTGTAGAAAAGTCCAAACAGTGTCTGTGAGTTAAAATGGCTGTCATTAATGATATCGCGAACATAAAATTTTCGGTTCCGCAAATGTTCGCAAACCGGCGAACCGGGCAGGGCCGTCTTTAATATTGATTGGGCCCTGGGCAAGCATTTGCTTGGGCCCCCTGGATCCACTCCCTAGCATGCAATCACGCCTCCACCCCAACGCAGTGGGCGAACTAAAGTAGAAAGAGCCCTGGTGCAAGAATTTCATTTGGACCCCCAATTACAAGGTTGGAAAGAAGGTAGAACCCTATCTGTCATGCAACTCCAACAATGCATTGACAGCTGGGGCTCTACCAATTTCTCATGCTTGCAGGGTTGTATTTAGCACTGTGTTTGTGTGTTTGAATGTAAGCATGTTTTTGTATGGAGTATGTTTGTGTGAATGTGTTTGTATGTGGTGTTAGAGTTTGAATGCAAGTGTACATTTAAGTGTAGTGCTGGTTTTTGAATGTAGGGGTTTGTTTATATATAATTCTGTTGTTTAACACAGAGGTGTGTTTGTATGAAGTGTTGACTTTCAATGCAGGAGTGTGTTTGTATGTAATGTTGAAGTTTGAATGGAAGGGTGTATTTGTATTTATTGTTTGTGCTCAGACACCGGTAGACATGCTGACACACAAGCAGATACACACACTGACTACATACATATACGCACACAGATAAACACACAGACACATACAGATACACAGACAGATAAACAGACATACTGACACACATAAATACATACAATGATAGACATACTGAAAGACACACTGACACAAACGGTCTCACAGGCACATATGATGACAAACATACTGACACACACAGGCACAAACACTGATAGACATACTGACACACACACACACAAACAGGCACATATACAGACATACTAACACACACACAGTATCTCTATCAGCGTATGTGGCTGTGTGTGTGTCAGTATGTCTGTATATGTGCCTGTGTGTGTGTGTCAGGATAGCTATCAGTATAAGTGTGTGTTTGTGTGTGTCAGTATGTCTGTATATGTGCATGTGTGTGTGTGTCAGTATGTCTATCAGTGTATGTTTGTCATTGTATGTGCCTGTGTGTGTCAGTATGTCTATTAGTGTGCCTGTATCAGTATGTATATCAGTGTATGTGCCTGACACACACACACACATACACTGGAAGACATACTGACACACACAGAGACATACTGACACACAGATACATACACTGATAGATATGCTGACACACACACACACACACATACACACTAATAGGCATACTGACACACAAACAGGCACACACACTGACAGACATACTGACACACACAGATACATACACTGTCAGACATACTGACATACACTCACACAGACCTGACACACACACATACAGACACTGTCAAACATACTGACATACACTATCAGACATACTGACATACACAGACACACTGCCAGACATACTGACACACACACACACACACCAGACATACTGACACACACAGAGACATACTGACACACACAGAGACATACACTGTCAGACATACTGACATACACTCACACAGACCTTCTGACACACACACAGATACAGACACTGTCAAACATACTGACATACACTATCAGACATACACAGACACACTGTCAGACATACTGACACACACACACACACACACACCAGACATACT
Source organism: Pelobates cultripes (assembly GCA_933207985.1). Lineage (NCBI taxonomy): Eukaryota > Metazoa > Chordata > Amphibia > Anura > Pelobatidae > Pelobates > Pelobates cultripes. The sequence continues at coordinate 234,077,386 of OW240916.1, forward strand.
GACACACACAGAGACATACTGACACACAGATACATACTGACATACACTCACACAGACCTTCTGACACACACACACAGATACAGACACTGTCAAACATACTGACATACACACATACACTATCAGACATACTGACATACACAGACATACTGACACACACAGACACATACACTGTCAGACATACTGACACACACACACACACACACAGACACACTGTCAGACATACTAACACACACACACTATCAGACATACTGACACACATACACACAGACATACTGACACACATACACACAGACATACTGACACACACAGACACATACACTATCAGACATACTGACACACATACACACAGACAAACTGACATACATGTAAAATTTACATTTTAAGCCCACCCTCCAGTTTCCTACCTTTTGCTGGAGGGTGGCATCCCTGGGATCCAGTGTGCTGCCTGAGGATGATGTGAGTGAGGAGCCCCCATCCTCACTGCCTCCTCCTCCCTCCCGTGCAGGTCCTTCTTCTCCCGCGCAGCAGCTCTTTATGGGAGGAAGTGACGCTTGGCACTCACTTCCTCCCAGCGGTGCCGAAAAGCAAGAGGCCCGGTCGCGCTGTTAAAGGGCCACAGCGCCCGACCGGGCCCCTGCTGGTACAAGCCCACCGGGTGGCCCTAAGTGCATGGGCCACCCGGTGGGACTCCTTACAGTGCGGGGGGGCCCTAAAGCGGCCGGGAAACATTTTATTTTTTTAGGGCAGTGGGGCCCACGGGACAGCTGCCTTGGGCCCCCAGGAGTAATTGGGCCCGGGGCAGCTGCCCCGTTTGCCCCGCGTTAAAGACGGCCCTGGAACCGGGCGAACCGCCATAGACTACAATAGGCAGGCAAATTTTAAAACCCACAGGGACTCTTTCTGGCCACAATAGTGATGGAAAAGTTGTTTCAAGGGGACTAACACCTGGACTGTGGCATGCCGGAGGGGGATCCATGGCAAGACACCCATGGAAAATTACATAGTTGATGCAGAGTCTGGTTTTAATCCATAAAGGGCATAAATCACCTAACATTCCTAAATTGTTTGGAATAACGTGCTTTAAAACATCAGGTATGATGTTGTATCGATCAGGTAGTGTAAGGGTTACGCCCGCTTCACAGTGACAGCCCAAACTCCCCGTTTAACGCACTGCAAACAACCGGGGGAGCTAAAAATTTTAAACAGTTTTTAACTTCAAGTTATATAGCAAGAGATAGAGAAGATAACTTTTTAGATAAATGGTCCAAATTACAAAAAAGCTTTTATCACTGTGGGAGTTGCACTGCATGCAAACAATCAAAAATTATTAAGAAAAATTTTATTTTTGTAACTATGGTAACTAAAAAAGAGTTTAAAATGAAATCATAATAACCTGTGACATGAAACTGTGTGGCCTATAATATGTAGGAAAAACCCCTTTAAACTTCTGGAATAAAAGGGAATCATGACATGTCACACATGGGGTTAAAAGTTCGCATTAATGAACATATTAGAACTATAAAAAAGGGCTTTGAAAACCACAGTGTGTCCAAACATTTTTTAGATTGTCACCATTCTAACCCCGCAGAATTAGACTTTATGGATAAAGAGGATACAAAATCACTGGAGGGGTGGTGACAGTGCCTGCAGTTTGGATAAACAAGAGCTAAAATGAATCTTCGAACTGCAGACACCGTCTCCAAAAGGGCTAAACATTGATTTCGATATTGGTACCCTTCTATAATCCTATATTTTTATCTTTTTTCTGTCTCATTTCTTATAGGTTGAAAATACCTACCGAGTTCAGATACCTACCTCTTTAATCCGTGAGTGTCCTCTAAACTTTTTATGAGGATACCACGTTATACAGTCTATGCTATGTTGGTTTTATATTTTTTATAATAGATTCCACCTTGTCTGCTTGTATTGCTGTGAATTACAATAACCATTTGTGCGCTATCACCTTATTTGTACTCCAGATAAAATGAGCATTACCTGTGTTGGAACTCAGTTATCTTCCATGCTGTTCAAGGTAGGTATGTGTACTGAAAGCATTTTGTGTAGAATAGCACGCGATAAGTGCCAGAACCAGATTATTGTGTGTGTACACCATGACCAGCAGTACAGATTATGTATTAATAGACCCAATTAAGTGAAGTATTCATCCTCTACACATTTGCTCGCTACTTAGTGAAATATTAAAGAGCTGTAAATAGGTAGTTTTTTTGCACAGATTCCATTTGTTAGTAAGGTACAGTTATGTATAAAAAGAAGTAGTAATTCACATGATCAAGATATAATTTTGCCTCTTTATACATCAATGGTAAGGCCTCACCAGGCACCAGTTTTAAAGAAAGATACTACAGTACTAGATATAGTGCAGAGATGAGCTACAAAATTAATAAGACTGTTGTAAAACTGTATTTATGATAAAAGACGAGAAAAAATCATTTGTTTTCTTAAGAACAAAAATATGTCTCAAAGGGGATAACACTGTATAAATATATACAGGCTGAGTAAAAACCGCTATGTACTAACCTGTTCATTAGCAGGAATATACAACAGTCATTGAGACTGAAAGAAAAGTTTTTTCACTTACAGAAGAGGAAAAGGTTATTACTGTAAGAACAATAAAGATGTGGACTTCTCTAATCAAAGAAAATATCTTATCAAATTCTATAGATATAAAAAAAGGCCTGGATTATTATTATTTTAAAAAAAACAAAAAAACAGAATATTCAATGATATCCTTCAAAGGCAGGTGAAGAGGTTGTTTTATCCAAGGGTAAATCTAATTGTCATTATCAAGGTGATATTTTTGTGACATAATTATTGGCAATCCAATTAAATTGTGGGGTGTACCTTCTTTTGGATAAACATCATAAAAAGATTAGATTTCAAAGATTAATTTAGTGGACTTGATCATTTTTTTTAAAATTCTTTATTTTTGCATGATCAAGTGACAGATATACTTGTAGTACCATTACACAAGATACATGCTATTCAGTACTGTAACATAGGTAATACAAGGCATCATGGTGATACATGTTGCACATTTGTTATACTTAGAATGAGATATAGTACAAGTGATACTCAAAATATTAGAATATCGTGCAAAAGTTAATTTATTTCAGTAATGCAACATAAAAGGGGAAACTAATATAGGAGATAGACGCATTACATGCAAAGCAAAATAGTTCAAGCCGTAATTTGTCATAAGGGTGATGATTATGGCTTACAGCTCATGAAAACCCCAAATCCACAATCTCAGTAAATTAGAATATTGTGAAAAGGTGCAATGTTCAAAGCTCACAGTGTCCCACTCTAGGTAATGAGAGTAAAAATAAGTATATTATGAAACAAAAAAAATTACAAGATGCAAGATCAGAGTCACAGGATACAGGACCAGAGGATGCAGGATCAGTGACAAAGGATACAAGACCAGAGGACATAGGAACAAGATGCAGAGACTAAACTGCCACAGGAACAAAGAAACAATGATCTGACCCTGAGAGAAGGGTGAGGCCAGACTATAAAGGTGTCTAACAAGGGCCAGCTGAAGTGTTTAATGTTCCAAGAAGTAAGGAATAGCACCAAACAGGGAGAGTGGTGATCAATGGTATTGCACCTAAGGAGTGAACCGGGAACTGGGACAATTTTATACAACCGAGCTGAGCCGGTAGGGTGCAGCCATAATGGCGGCATTGCCACTTTTTGCTTGGTACGGGTTAGGGGAGGGGAGCTCATAGGGAGTCTTTCCATGAAGTGCGACCATCGCAATATGAGATCCTGTTGGGCTGTCTTTGGTGCTTGTGGGGTTTTTGAGATTATGTAGACTCCATCAAATAGGTTTTGGCCTGTTTTGATGGCAACACTGCAGCCACTAGGCACCTGATAAAGTGAGGCAGCTCTTCCACTGGTATTGACTCCTTGACCCCTCTGATCTTGATGTTCTTGCATCTGCTTCTATCATCTAGTAAGTTAACTTGTCTGGCCAGATTAGCCTGTGTGGATTGCAGTTGTTGTACTTTTTCCCCTAGTGCATGAAGGCCTTGTTTCAGATCTGTCACTTAGCTTCAGTTGCTTGTGTGCATGCGGTCTCGGCTTGCACTTCTATAGTAAGCACCCCCAGATCTGCTTCCCACATTTGTCCAAGGTTTTGTTGAAGGTCTGCCAGCATGGCTTGTATGTCCCTTTTTGAGACAGGTGAACAGTCATCCATTCCCTGTGGGAGCTATGGAGGTCGGGGACTTGGTGGAGGACTGTCAGGGACTGTCAGGATCCCCCTTGTCCAATGGCAGTGGTGAGGCCTCTCAGGGCCTATGTGTTAGGATTCCTCCCTATGCTTTCGGAATTCCTCCATGTTTGATTTCAGCCAGATCGGCACTACCCGTATAACCTCTGGGTTTCGACGATCTTTTTCCGCCCATGTGTCTGATGTCACGCACTTCCCTTCAAAAGGAAGCAGCAAAATTGCTCAATCAATGTTTCCTGTGTTTGATACTCTCGCATACTTGCTACTGTGTTGCCTATTTACCGACGTAGCTTCTAATAGATTTCCTGTGTACCGAACCTCTTGGCTTGATCCTGACTACGCTCTACTCTCGACTCCCTGACTTGGAACAAGAGTTCACTTCTCATTCCTGCCTTTCTCCACATACCTCAAGGAACCATAATCCACTCTATCTTGGAAGAACTCTCATGCTTGAGTTGAGTTCCAAATAAATTTTTCCAGAGAAGTATTACACTATGTCTGCTCTGGTATGGTGTCTTTTGGTTGTAGGGAGGTGACTTCCTGGGGCTGGCTGATCCTAATGGGAGTCTGAAGCTGCACAGCTCTTTCTCCTCACTCCTCCTCTCTCAGTTGCATCCTGTTTCCTCCCCGGCTTGAGTAATTTTTAAGCCCAGATTACTATGTAACTATGTAATATTTACATTGAACAATACACTCAAAGCTCAAAGCCATGATTTGCTGCTGTCGAACATTGGTATCAACATAGTGAAGGTACAATATAAGGAAGTGTTGAAGCATTAAACTTGTTACTGCCCCTGGATTGTATGCATGAGAGTACAATTTTACATTTTCTAGAAATGGAAATCATCATCAATTAAAATCTATTGTTAGATAATTATTGACATTTTACAACTACCAATAAGCTGTTAAAAACATTGAAGTGACTACGATAACACTGTTTCAATTTTTTTTTTACTTTTTCCATTATTAGCAAAGTGAAAAATGACCCTTTAATTTACTTTAAAACTCAAGGTTAATAAATCTCAACTTTAAAAAGAGATGACATGTTAACAGAACCATTGCATACTTATCAATTTCCAACAGACAAAATAAATCAGTGAAAACACATTTCAACTAACTTTTTTTTAAGCCAAAACCTTAATAAATAGCATAAGCTTTCTACTGTGAACAGGATACACAGCCTTGTTCTAATTGATGACTGGTTGATTAAGAAAGCAAATAAAGTACAAACAAACAAAACCCTAATATATTATGGAGGAAAATCAATAAACTAACAAATATACATATATACTGTCTGATTTGGGACACAACAGGTTAGTAATACACCTATAACCGCTGCACTATAAAAGTGGTCAAACAGGTCAGTTTTTGCCAAAATGAAACCATTTTGTTTGTCATTAACCTCACGATCTGGAAATAATGTTCTTGAACTTGTGTAAATAACAATGACTACTGAAGTTAGGCCCAGTTTTCTGTCAATAATGATTTCTAACTTCGAATTTTGATTACATTGGAAACCCACATACAATTAAAGAAATGGTGTAAATCAAAAACTGGATTATGATCAAAGCCTAGGTTAGTTGATATAGTAACAATACATCTTTAACATATACATTTCCCACAAAGGTAGCACTTTATGTCATTGTTATTATTATCGCCATTTATATAGCGCCAACAGATTCCATAGTGCTTTACAGTATTATGACGGGGGGGACAATTACAAGAAAACTTACAGGAACGATAGGTTGATGAGGACCCTGCTCAAACAAGCTTACATTCTATAGGAGGTGGGGTATAAAACACAATAGAAACACAAAGTTAAGTTATTGTATGGATAGTATGTTATTTTTGGTAGCAATTATTTAAATTTAACAGATTGTACAGTTTTATTTTATTTGTGTGTATGTTCAAAATAACAGCACTAAATATAAAATATTATTTTTTACCGTGTACCCTACACTGAAAAATGTTATTTGGATTTCATTTTCTTCTGTTTTTACTTCTGTTAAACATCTGCTTCCAAAAGAAAGTGTGATATAACGATACAAGAATACAGTCATTCTAACAATAAAAGCATAATACAACCTTCAATTGAACCAGGCTGCATATGAAAAACATAAAATATATACTTTATTGAATCAGTTCATCAATTACTTTGAAATGTATTAGTTTGAGACATATCTATTGTTCCTGCATCTGGAAATTGAAATCTTAGTTAAAGATGTTCTGGAAAATGTCAGAAATTTTCCATTACAGTATACCTTCCATTGAAAATATAAAACCGAGAATAAATGTCCTATGGCAGCTATACAAATCAAAGTCAATATCTGATTTTCAATAATCTGTACAGGTATTAATTTGGAATCACATTGTATGTTTTATATTATGCAATAATCTTTGTTTAACTTACCACATACGACTAATGCTTATTACAGGGATTCATTAGCCTTATCAGAACCATCCATAAATCTATGCACAATGTCTTTGATTGCCTATGCTGTCTCCATTTGCTAGTTCTGGCTAGATGTTTTCAACAGAGGTGAGCCAAAGGGAGTGCTCTAGATGCAAGGCACCCATTGCCTTTGTTTGCAAAATGGCCACCAGACTCATTCCCAAAATGGCCATAATTCAAACTCAGCCAGTGGTAGCTATGCTGCTATTTATTCTACCCAGCCCCTTCTAAATGGCCATGAAAGCTGACGGCTGTTGTGAGCACATGGGGGAATGAGCAGCTGTTTAATAGCAGAATCAGTCGCTTTGCATCCCCCTAGTAATTCTGTCCACCCTTTAGTAACTGCTACAACTCCTCCCTTTAATTGGTACATGTGCATGCAGTTGTTAGTGTTACACTGCACGGCCCAGGAATTACACAGAGGTCCGGCCTCTAGAAATGTGCTGTCTGTGTGTCACTCATGAAAGCCCTATCACACACCTGAATGGTGAATTTTATAACCTTATAACAGGTATACCCTCCACCTCATATTCAATATACCCTACCTTGTCACCTTTCCATTTTTACTCCTGTTCAATGCATTAGCAGCCTGAAACAAAACCCAGACTCGACTTCCAAGTGATAAACACACACTCGCCATCCAGTATCTTGCGTGCACGTACACACACATTCATATAACCCCCAGTCTCCATTCAGTCACTTGCCACCGTTCTCTTCACTTACATGTACTTTGCCACATACACACGGAGGGGCTGGGGTTTAATGAGACACATGGAAGGGCTAGGGGAAATGAGAAACATGGAGGGGCTACTGGATACTGGATGTTTGTAAGTATTAAAGCATATATGTTTCAAGGAATTGATTTATTATGACAAATATTAGGGAAATGGGTATGTGACAGAGATTTTAGTTTGGTGCCTTTGGTTTCCTGATATACTCTAAAAGGACTAAGAAAGCTATAAGTGGCTGGGGACCACACTACTAGTACTTCACTGTATTATTTTTTAGTGTATATAGCCATTATCACACTCTGTGTAACCAGTATGTATGACCAGAAGATTAGCGTCCCTTGGCACTATTTCCAATATGAGTATACCATGGGAGCTGCATGACCACTTGCTTAATTACATTAAACCCTTCATCCTCCTTATACAAATGAACATACAAAAAGATACCTGATGCTTCTCTTTAGTCGTTTGGGCTCCTCTTATATGGTTCCAAGTATTAGTGCACCTGTAAAAAAATCTTACCATCCCACAGCCCATGGGGCTGGGTAGAGGATTGTGTATGTAACAGTGCATGATACACATGAGATATAGTGGTATATGGGTTAACAGCAGTGTTGGATTAATGGCATATTATGGTTGGTAATACAGATTTTGTTGATGTTATATAAATACAATATGACAATTATTATTATGTGGGTGTACTTTGTGAACTTTTTGCAATCAAAATGGTAGTTTGGTTTAGTCAGGTGCGATGCAATATTCCTTAACAATACTGACTGTAATTTCTTCTTCATTCTTTCCTTGAATTTCTTGCACAAAAACCCCACATATTACTCACATAAAGCACGTATGCACTTCTTTTCTAAGAACCAAAACCAGGCAAAACTAGTGAAAATCCAGCATGTAATCTCCTGTAGCTCAGAATGGTAGCAAACAACATTAACGATTGTTTGCCAGAGAACCAACATCAAATTTATTCTTAATGACCTACACCAGGGTTAGGCAACCTTTGGTACTCCAGGTGTTGTGGACTATATATCCCTTGATGCTTTGCCAACATGGAAGCGAATTAGGGATAACAACAAACGAAAAGGACTTGGGAATTGTTATAGACAAACTATGCAACAATGTGCAATGTCAATCAGAAGTGGCCATGGCCAGTAAGGTATTGTCATGCATGAAAAAGGGCATTCATTCTCAGGACGAGAATATCATTTTGCCTCTTTATAAATCACTGGTAAGACCCCATATTGAATATGCTGTGCAATTTTGGGCACCTGTTCTAAAGAAGGATATTATGGCACTAGAAAAAGTGCAGAGGCGGGCTACAAAATTAATAAAAGGAATGGAACATATCAGCTATGAAGAAAGGTTAACAAATTTAAACCTATTTAGTTTAGAAAAAGCTCACCTGAGAGGGGGTATGATAACATTATACAAATATATTCTGGGCCAATACAAACCATTGTGTGGAAATCTATTCACAAACCGGACTTCACATAGGACACGAGGTTATGCGTTTAGACTGGAAGGAAGAAGATTTTGTCTAAGGCAAAGGAAAGTTTTTTTTACTGTAAGAACAATAAGGATGTGGAATTTTCTGCCTGAAGAAGTGGTTTTATCAGAGTCCATACAGCTACTAGATGCATACTTGCAAAAACAGAATATTCAAGGATATAATCTTTCAATGTAGGGTAATAACTGCTTGATCAAAGGATAAATCTGACTGCCACTCTGGGGTCAAGAAGGATTTTTTTCCTAGCTTGTTGCAAAATTGAAAGTGCTTCAAACTAGGTTTTTTGCCTTCTTTTGGATCAACAGCAAAAAACAAATGTGTGGAAGGCTGAACTTGATGGGCACAAGTCTCTTTTCAGCTATGTAACTATGTAACTATGTATCTGGAGTGCTGAAGGTTGCCTACCACTACGCAGTCTTGCTGGACTGTTTTGTTTTCCTGGGAGTCAATTCTTGTACCATTATGCCCAGCATTATGCACACCAGCCACATGTTGCACTATGCATGGTAACAGTACTACATTGCTATGGTGAGCTAATTCCAGACATCCCAAGTCTCCCGGTAGTTCAAGGAGACTCCTACTTATTTAATGCGGCTCCCTGACACCCGCATATCATATGTAATATCACGGAACTCTCACACACAATGATCTGACATACAATGTCCTATTGCTAAATGCCCTCAATAAATGCCTCCTATTACTGACCCGATTAGTATTATTTCTGAGCAGGGGCCTGGTCAGGTGCCCTAGCTCCATTAAGAGCCTGTCCGGGACCCTACAGTATCTTCTGGCTGGGAGAAAGTGATGTCCTGGCATTTCCTTCCAGCTAAAATGATAGCTACCTGGCAGTGAGAAAAAAGAAGCTGATTATAGCAGCAGCACAGGCAGCATGGAAAGGCTGGAGTGACCAGCTACATGTTCACGCCCACCAGCCTCAACAAAGTTGTGCTAACAGGTGGCTGCAATGTATGTCAGATTGTGTGTGTGTGTGTGTGTGTGGGGGGGTATCTGTGTGTATGTGCCGAAATGCGCGTCAGGCTAGGTGTCAGGACAGGCTTAAATGATTGTTTGTTTCTAGGCTTAATGCAGAGGCTATTTTTAGTTAAGTTCTGCTACAGTGTATATAATAACTAGCCACTAGAAGTATCAGTTTTCCGTTGAAGACAGTTACAGCTTAAGCCTTGACAGCCTTTATCTCAAGCAATTTATGTGTTAGGCAGCTGTATACTGCGAGGGCTCTCTCTCACCGCTTTATAAGCATTGAAGCAATATTTATTACGATACTTAGGCTTACATTATATAGGAGCAGAAGGGTGTTCAACCAGCCAACACTTTTTTCTTTATTGCAAGTGTTCATAGTCTTTGGCTAAGAGAATACTTGGCTCTTACCTTCCTCTATTAAGGCTATAGACTCTCGGCAAGGGTATGCCTTTTTGGTACACCTCTGATTATGTTATATCTGTAGCATTAGGCACCCATTTGATGTAGAACCTTCATATACATTTGTTTAGTTACCTGCCCCTTTTCTTCTCTCTTTTTCTTGTTCACTTCACAAGCTTTATTATTATTTATATAGGTATAAAAAGTCTATTATTAGAGTGATCAATAAAAGTTACGTTTTAAGTACACATATATATTTCACGGGACTCCCTAAATTTATGACCCCTGGGGGTTTATCCCCTTGGGATCATTCTACATGCTAGTTAATACACAATTGTGAGGGTTATCCCCTATCAGGGTGTCCCAGACACACTCTTGCTAGCTTTTTTCATAAGGAAATGGACAAACTTCTCCATAGGTCTTCCTGAATAAGATAAGCCTAAATCAGATGTAAAGGTCCGTACTACATCTGCTCAGATAAAAACAGCAATAAAAAAAAAATGCTATATCTATGCTTTTACAATCAACTTTAAATTGGCAAGGCAAATTCAGAAAAGATTCTTAATTTTGGTGGAATATAATGAAATGATTATGTTGATAACTCCAAAAAACACTTTGCCTCTGCCTTACATACACATACAGGGCTATGTGTTCAAGCTTAATTAAAAAGACACATATTTTTACAAATGTAGACAAGTGTTAGAAAACAATGTTATATTAAGCTATATACATATATGCCATTTAAAAATATACATATATTTTCAATGAATTTTAAGAATTGTGGTACATCATACATAACAGTGTTATGTGAATTGACTGTTGGAAATATAGAGTATGCAACATCGACTAAAATACTTGGCATAGACTGTGAAAACTTTGCATCATTAAACTTTATAGTACTTAGCATCTAAGGAACCATTTTCTCTTATTCCATTATATCAGGATTTCCGTTATTGTTGGCAGAACATGTGCTCATTCCAAATTTAAAGTACATTCCAGCACTATACTTTCTTCTAAAATGTAGTCTCGATTTAAATCAAACTGAAAGGGTTTTGTGAGGCTTTTTTAATGCTTTTATTAATCAATGGGATATTGACAGATAACAGCAGCAACCAAATGCAACAAACACTATGCACATAAACAGTGCGCACACACGCGCGCACACACAACTCTTCTCTGCACAGAGTCCCAGGTGGAAGGATTTTCCGATTAAGTGGGTTAATCTCATAAGAGCAGGCATTAGGTTACTAGGATAGGATCTGGGGTACATTGGCATTGTGGCAGGATTATGAAATGTGTGATCATATAATGTGCACCACATACCCACATTTTTTGCCTACGATAGGTGTTAAAAAGAAAAAAAAACAATTACATTTGTGAGCTTTGAAATTGCTGTTTGGTGAATGAGCGAGTTTGCTGAATCTTGTATGTTCACTGATTTAATGAGGAACATTTATAACAAATGGATACTTCACGGTTATTTACTGTACGTAGAGTGAACATAGCAGAATACAATTTTCATAATATTACCATAGATTTTTTGGGTGTGACCTAACTAATACAATAGAAGATTTAGATTGCAGTAGCCTAACCCCTTATTTAACCCCTTAAGGACCAAACTTCTGGAATAAAAGGGAATCATGACATGTCACACATGTCATGTGTCCCTAAGGGGTTAAATTACAACTATCAACACTTAGTTTATGGATGTATCAAACAAAATGGACAAACAAAATGGACAAGGGACAATCTGTTTTGTTTTTTTTGTCATTCAGCAATTTAAAAAATCCTACTAGCAGCCAGCAGGGCAAATAATAAAAATAAATAAAAATAAACCTTGGAGACACAAGGGTTAATCATGCCTCTTTAAAATGTAAAAAATAAATAGAATAATCCCATTGGGGTCAATATGACCCCTATGTTAGTATAAGGGAGTTGTTATACCTTTTACACCCACCCATCATGCTGTATGTGGGCCATGTATACTAAACAGTAGCTGTTCACCATGATTAAAAATGTATAACTGGCTGCCCAGTCACTAGGAAAGGCCTCATCTTGTAAAATACTGGGACGACGACCTCACCCCTTCAGGTGGTGGGTATTACTGTTTACCCAACCTCCTTTGCGCCTTGGGTAGGGAATATTAAAACAAAGGGGTGAGTGATAAAAGATAGTAAGATCCATATTTTCCAGGTGCCAATTTATTACTGTAGCTCCCTTCCCAGATTCTGCATTTCAGCCAGCCCCTAACAACATGAGGCTAGAGGAATAGGTTGCAAACGTTATACTTACTACTTGCAGATAGAGAAAGAAAAGAAGAGAAGAATGCGCCTTAAAAATTGAACAAAACATAGCGATATAAAATAATATAAAAAATATACCAATAAAAAGTGTATGGTCCAAATACAGTAATATACAAGTCCAATAGGTAAAAAAGTCTTGAAAAGGAACAGCCGAACCTTGGTACAGTCAGAAATTCTTGATGGAAGAGTGCTTGTAATTCCAGTAGTGTATGGAAAACATAAAAAGAGAAACTGCAGTACGTTAAAAATTTAGTATGAAGGAGTATGTAAAATCTATTCTATTCACAGTTACATTAGCTATAACCAGCTTCGGTGTGTATGGCGTGAAGTTGGATGATCCCCACTTCTGGGATATATGCTGTAGATAAATTCTTCAGATATTTTGCAGTTGGTAGGGATCCAGACTGAGAAGATAAGGGAGGCAACAATACAGATGATACTCGAAAAATTAGAATATCGTGAAAAAGTTCATTTATTTCAGTAATGCAACGTAAAAGGGGAAACTAATATATGAAATAGACGCATTACATGCAAAGCAAGATAGTTCAAGCCGTGATTTGTTATAAGTGCGATGATTATGGCTTACAGCTCATGCAAACCCCAAATCCACAATCTCAGTAAATTAGAATATTGTGAATATTGTGTCTAGGCTCACAGTGTCCCACTCTAATCAGCTAAGTAAGCCATAACACCTGCAAAGGGTTTCTGAGCCTTTAAATGGTCTCTCAGTCTGGTTCAGTAGGAATCACAATCATGGGGAAGACTGCTGACCTGACAGTTGTGCAGAAAACCACCATTGACACCCTCCATAAGGAGGGAAAGCCTCAAAAGGTAATTGTGAAGGAAGTTGGATGTTCCCAAAGTGCTGTATCAAAGGGAAAAGTGGGGAAGAAAAAGGTGCACAAGCAGCAGGGATGACCGCAGCCTGGAGAGGATTGTCAGGAAAAGGCCATTCAAAAGTGTTGGGGATTTTCACAAGGAGTGGACTGAGGCTGGAGTCAGTGCATCAAGAGCCACCACACACAGATCCTGGACACGGGCTTCAGATGTGGTATTCCTCTTGTCAAGCCGCTTCTGAACAACAAGCAACGTCAGAAGCGTCTTACCTGGGCTAAAGAAAAACAGACCTGGTCTGTTGCTCAGTGGTCCAAAGTCCTTTTTTCTGATGAGAGCAACTTTTGCATCTCATTTGGAAACCAAGGACCCAGAGTCTGGAGGAAGAATGGAGAGGCACACACTGCAAGATGCTTAAAGTCCAGTGTGAAGTTTCCACAGTCTGTGTTGATTTGGGGAACCATGTCATCTGCTGGTTTTGGTCCACTTTGCTTCATTAAGTCCAGGGTCAACACAGCCATCTACCAGGAGATTTTGGAGCACTTCATGCTTCCTTCACATATTCTAATTTACTGAGATTGTGGATTTGGGGTTTTCAGCACTTCATGCTTCCTTTCGCAGATGAGCTTTATGGGGATGCTGACTTCATTTTCCAGCAGGACTTGACAACTGCCCACACTGCCAAAAGCACCAAAGCCTGGTTCAATGACCGTGGGATTACTGTGCTTGATTGGCCAGCAAACTTACCTGACCTAAACCCCATAGAGAATCTATGGGGCATTGCCAAGAGAAAAATGAGAGACATGAGACTGAACAATGCAGAAGAGCTGAAGGCCGCTATTGAAGCATCCTGGTCTTCCATAACACCTCAGCAGTACCACAGGCTGATAACTTCCATGCCACGCCACATTGAAGCAGTAATTGCTGCAAAAGGGGCCCAAACAAAGTACTGAGTCCATATGCATGCTTATACTTTTCAGAGGTCCGATATTGTTCTATGTACACTCCTTGTTTTATTGATTGCATGTAATATTCTAATTTACTGAGATTGTGGATTTGGGGTTTTCATGAGCTGTAAGCCATAATCATCGCACTTATGGCAAATTACGGCTTGAACTATCTTGCTTTGCATGTAATGCGTCTATCTCATATATTAGTTTCCCCTTTTATGTTGCATTACTGAAATAAATGAACTTTTGCACGATATTCTAATTTTTCGAGTATCACCTGTATAGTGCTCACTGTAGTACTTTTGTGGACCTTTTTCATACTAATTAATTAACTTCATATTGTAGCAAATTGAATAAAATAGCCAAGCAATTGCTCTAACTGATTTGGAGAATGTCTGCAATTTGGATTTAATTTAGTACAAATGTGAGTTTAATGAACAACCTAGCTGGAGTGCAATGTTTACACCTTATTTTGTTTGCAATTTTTTTTATTATCTCTTTAACTGTCATTGGTTTTAAAACCAAAATAGCAAGCCTTATAATGATTTTGCTATGAAAAAGATGCATATACGCAGCTAGAATGCAAAGCAGAAAGAAACCAAACCATGTATGGTTACCTATAAACAAAATCAACACACAATACTAAGATGTTTCTAACTTTTTTGTACACACACAGTTGTGGGTACATAATTTCTAGGGTATTCACCAATAACTCAGAATCGAGTATTATTTTAAAGAAAGGTCAGCACCCCAGGCGAATGCCTTATTCACTTTATGGTAGCGCCGGCCCTGGATATCAATACAACTTTAGGATTAATGAAGCAGTTTTGGTGTATGAATTGTGCCCCTGCACTCTCACTACTCAATTCTCTCAATAATTCACTTTTTATGCAGCCCTAGCCACACCGCCCCTGGATGTGATTTATAGCCTGCATGAAAAAAATGGTTTCGTTTTCAATGAGATGTAAAAAGGTTACTCTAATTAACATGTTTTTTGAAGTGTGCATGGTGGTAGGTCAAGGTGGTCAGTATGCACTGCACAATAGGAACAGCTGTAACGGCTCTTCTCTCCCATCTCACCCACCCTAAATGAAGTCCTCCCTCTGTGAGAAGCCTTTGATTGGACCCTGGTGTGACTCTCATGACATCAGACAGCTTCGCCCAATGCTAGATTAAGGTACGTTAAACTTTACAAGAAAAAACACACAGAGGTGGATGTGGATAAAAAGGCGCTTAAAATATTATTTAATGTGAATTATATAAAATATAGCTATGTGCACTTTTAGTGAATACTCCACAAGACACTATAATTATAAAACATAAAAACCGGTATCAAGTAGTGAACAAAGTGCAAAAGACCTCAAACACAGCTTGATGTAAGTGCAGCGCTAAAACAGTATTATAGATTGTGATACACTTACCCCTCACAGTATATATGGGGTGTATATGTGAAAATAAACAGAAAAAAACATATATAGAGTAGTATTGTCTGATGTGTTTGAAAATATATCAAATAAGTGAGAAGAATAAAACTCACATTTGAGAGAGCCTTTTATGAGGATATAGTCTCTAAACACAACAGCTTCTTTGCCTTTAAAGGTAGGCAATAGAACCTTAAAAACAGGAGTGTTCTTCTTTTCTTTTGTTGATGAATTATATCTGTTACCAAGTTACTAAACACACTCCGTTCTACATTCTTATCCTCTCACAGTGAGTTTAATAATCAACTCACTGTGAGAGGATAAGAATGTAGAACGGAGTGTGTTTAGTAACTTGGTAACAGATATAATTCATCAACAAAAGAAAAGAAGAACACTCCTGTTTTTAAGGTTCTATTGCCTACCTTTAAAGGCAAAGAAGCTGTTGTGTTTAGAGCCTATATCCTCATAAAAGGCTCTCTGAAATGTGAGTTTTATTCTTCTCACTTATTTGATATATTTTCAAACGCATCAGACAATACTACTCTATATATGTTTTTTTCTGTTTATTTTCACATATACACCCCATTTATACTGTGAGGGGTAAGTGTATCACAATCTATAATACTGTTTTAGCGCTGCACTTACATCAAGCTGTGTTTGAGGTCTTTTGCACTTTGTTCACTACTTGATACCGGTTTTTAAGTTAAACTTTAGTTTAAAACACTCTTTAAAAAGTTTTTTTCTGGGGGAAGGGACATACAGAATAATGCAAATTGGGCATTATTCTTTAAACTATGAAAAAAGGCTTGGAGAAACTCTTTTACTTGCTTTAGATGTTTTTATCTCCTGCTCTGTAAATTAAACTTAAATCACACACATGAGGCTCGCAGGCTATTAACAGAGCAGGCAAAAATAAATTCTAAATGAAACAGAATGCAATAAAATAATTTTACACATTAGATCTATCTTTACTGTAAGTGTTTTGGAATGCTGTGTAGGTCACATGCAGCGAGGTGTGACTAGGGCTGCACAAACAAAGTGATTTAATTCCTAAATGGCAGGAAATTGAGCAGTGAGACTGCAGGGGCATGATCTATACACCGAAATTAATTCATTAAGCTAAAGTTGTTTTAGTGCCTATAGTGTCCCTTTAATGCTGGCCATTGTGACTGACCGCCTAGCACCCCGACCGGTTACCTTCGTCAATCACTGCTTCCTAGTAATCCTTGAGTACCATAAGTACCGCACCAGACACCATAACCACCGTAAATCCTACAAACTGCCGAAGCTTGGTTGGGGTCTCCCTGTTCTCCACCCACTCTGGATCCAAGACCAGGATCCAGCTTCCAGTAGTTAGACCTCTCCTAGTCCAGATAGCAAAGCAGGCTGCTCTTAGAAGAGTAATTGTTGTGATCCAAGGGAGTATAATGATTATAGCAATCCCCAGAGGGAATATATCTCTCCAATCCCCCAAACATGAGCCTAGACTTCATGAAGGGTAAAACAAATCTGTTTAATGGCAGCCACAACTGGCCTTATATGCAGGTCCCCATGCAAGGGGTACTCCCCCCTGGACCTGAGAGTAGACTACAGTAAAAACATATACACAATTACATTGGCTCTCAGGTCCAGGACACTCCAATACAAAATTGGTCAATCACTCCCCTATGCTTGGGAGATAATTGAGTCAGCACTGTATTAAACTCAATTATCTCCAAGCACAGAAAACACACATTTTTACAAAAAACCCCAAATACCTTAAAACACACAAAATCAATCCCCTGATAGCCCTGATCTGGGTGACCAACATATCCAAAAAACACCCAGATCAGTTCAGGGGTTCAGGAATTTCCTGAAAGTCATAATTTGACCGACAGAATCAGGGCTTGCAGTCGGTCTAGTTCGGTAGTTTAAAAACCGAACAAACTACCGAATAGAGTCAATGTTCTTACCCTGTAGCTTGATCCCCTTGATCGTGGGAGTGTTTCCAAAGTGTTATAAAACCGAACACAGGCGATCATGGAAGTCCAGTGATGTTCAGGAGTTACAGTGTCTGAAAACAGTTCCATGAACTCGACGACCAAACACCGCTGCCTGTTTTCATGCGAACAAGATGGCCGCCAATTCGTGGTTGTCCATAGGAAATGCGGCCACCCAGAAGAACACTTAGAATACTGCAGTGGAAATTGCTACAAAGTGGTAATTAGGCTTAACAAGCTCCAGGGTGGTCTCCGATTTCTGCGGCTGTTCGGTTCCCGAACCAAATATAAAATTCCACGAACCAAGTCTGTTCACATAGTTTTTTTATTTTAAGGGCCCATAATCTTTTGGTAAGAGGCTGGCCAGCAGGCCCCTCCAAGAACACGTGACGAGGCTCAGTTCGTCACAACCATGATAGAAAGGTGTCGGAACACACAGTGCATTGCAGTTTGCCCAGACCGGTCAGAGTGCCCATGATGACCCCTGTCCACCGCCAAAAGCACCTTCAATTGGAATGTGAGCGTAGAGTAAAGGAAAAAGGTTGCCTAGTCTGATGAATAACATTTTATTTTAGATAGGATGGATTGCTGGATGTTGTGGAGAAGAGATGGCAGCAGGATACACTATGGGAAAAAGGCAGGCGGGCAGAGGCAGTGTTATGCTCTGGTAAATGTTCTACTGTGAAACCTTCGGTCCTGGCATTCATGTGGATGTTACTTTGACATGCACCATCTACCTAGAGATTGTTGCAGACCATGTACACCCTTCATTGCAATGGTGTTCTCTGATGGCAGGGGCCTCTTTCAGCAGGATAATGCACCTTGCTACACTGCAGAAATTGTTCATGGATGGTTTAAGGACAAAGAGATCAAGGTGTCCAAATTATCCGGCTCTCAATACGATTGAGCATCTATGGGATGTGCTGGAATAACAAATGCTATCAGAACATGCTCAGAGGTCTCGTGGAGTCCGTGTATTAACACATCAGAGCTGTTTTGGCAGCATTAGGGGAATCTACATGATATAAGGCAGGTGGTTTTAATGTTGTAGCTGATCAGTGTATATGTGAGATGATTATAGAATATGAGGGGGAAATACCTATGTTACATATTCAGGAATGTTATTTATTTATATCAATGTTATCTTGTATGTAACTTAAAGGGACACTATAGTCACCCAGACCACTTCAGCTCAATGAAGTGGTCTGGGTGCCAGGTCCCTCAGGTTTTAACCCTTCAGATGCAAACATAACAGTTTCAGAGAAACTGCTATGTTTACATTTGGGGTTAATCCAGCCTCTAGTGGCTGTCTTCTGAACAGCCACTAGAGGCGCAACTGCGACGCTGGAGGCAAACTTCGCCTCCATCGCGCAGAGCATCCATAGCAAAGCATTGAGAAATGCTTTCCTATGGACACTTTGAATGCACACGCGGCACTTTCCCCGCATGCGCATTTTGCCCCGGTGACGTCGGACAGGGGAGCCCGGCGCTGGATTAAGGTAAGTGGCAGAAGGGGTTTGTTTTCCTGACACTGTAGTGATCCTTTCATTATTTGGTAAGTTTTTCTGTCCAAGCAAAACATTTGTTTTTGTTTCCATTTAATAATTTGCATACTGACATGGAAAAACACATTTAAAGATTAGTTTCCAGAGCACCCAAAATATTCGCAGTCTGGAGGTATTTTTTTCGCAATGCATTTAGTAATGAAGGTATTAAAATACGGCATTTACAATTTTTTTAGAATTACACATGAGTTGGTTATTTGTTCTGTTTGGTGTAATTCAGCAGACTATACCTTTTGTTTCTAAGTAAACGAGCATCATGTGCCTGAATGGGGTACATCTCAAGTTCTAATTAAATATTCTTCTTTTGTTTCTAACCACAAATTGATAATTTGTTCCCTATGAAAACAGTAGGGTTGTGTAGCACTGAATAAACCTTGAGTAATTAGTTATACTTGAGGGAGGATTACATCCTGAGAGAGGAATTGAGACATTGCTCTTCATTGTAAAATGCCTTTATTTTACTTGATTTTTTTGGAGATGATTAATAAGTTCCCCACAATTTATGTATTCATAAAAGAAACTAACCTCTAAAACATTTATCATTTACTACCACAGTATAAGAGCGACAAACACATCCGTTACATAACTGGAGTCAGGGATATTCTAGTGCTGTTAACAGTCCACGAGGGAATTCGCACAAAATAGTGTCTCTGCTCCAAGTACTGACAGTGTACAATATATCTGATGGCAAAAGGTGTAAAGTCTAAGCTAGACATTTGGTAACTCAATCCTAAAAGTGTATCCTGTCCAGCCAGAACTTGCTCAGTAGCTCACGGTCACATGTGTTACACAAAGTTGCCCATGAAAATATACCACAGTTACACACCACACACATAGCTCCAAAATATTGACCTTGTTCAGTTGCTTAGGAAATTGGAAAAAAACAAACCACAGTTTTGTTATGCTATGTTAATCTGGTAGTTATGTAATATCTAAAGATTCAAGGGTTATGCCCTTGCCAAACCACTACTACAAATAGCTAGTGCAATATTGTACACATAGCCTTCTTTGCTTCGACTTGGACCAGTTTTTCTGTGTTCTCTTCATTGAAACCCTTGTGTTTCTTTTGGTATTTATGTACTTCTATAATTCTTGATGAGTTACAGGTGATTTCCACATGTAAAGTTCGTAGCAGGATTTTCTGATTTTTTTTCCTGTTGTTTTTCTCACTATGTCCCATGAAAAAAAATAAAAATATATATATATATAATAATAATAATATTAAAAATACTTGTATAGCTATAAATCCTTTTGTGAGGCATACATAACTTATTATTTCAGGTTAAAATGCTTTTGTTTTGTACAGCTGTATTTTACTGTTGAAATATCAGGGTTTATTTATTACACTGCATGTGGCCAAGGATTAATACTGTTGGATTGTTTGTCAATAAACTTATCACATCAGGCACAGCCTCAAAGTGCTTGAAAAATTTAGGAACATGAATCAGAAGGGTACAAAATGTGCCATGGATGATCTCTTTTTAGGACCGTCAAGCAGAATCTAAACCACAAATCTAAATGAATGTGCTCGTCCATTGCATCATACATTTGGTTCGTAATTCTGATAAATTTTGGCTCAAGGTACAGGAATTTGGATGATCACCCAAAATGAATCTCCTAGTCTATCAATAATTATTCACAGTCATGATCCCACAGAGGCTACCAGGATTATTTAGAAGATTTTATATAGATTTTATATTTATTCTACTATTTCACGCCTAGTCTGTTGTACAGGGTTTTTCACTAAGGGGAGAATTGTACAACAGTCAAAATGAATTACAAAGTGAATTTCAAATTCAAGTTTAAAATAGCCAAACTGGAATAATTCTTCAATCCAGTTATGCATTTGGTTCTGCAATTGTGGCCCTAAATTTTAAATTCAAATTGAAATTCAAATTCCCAACAATTCTCAATTTAGTGAACAACCCTGAGTATGTGAAATGCATAGTACATTATTTAGCTAATCATTCCCTCGATATAATTAAACTGTGTGCATGATTTACTAATTGGCTGCGATGATGTAGCAATATTGTGCACACTTTCTATTGAATTGTGCACACAAAATACCTATATCAATAGATTTACTAAATCATGAGAATGATTTATCAAATTGTTCCCCTAATTTAACACATTTTGTGCACACTTTATGAAAAATTCTGTAATATAATGCACATATTATGTGGACCATGTAAATATTTTAAAGAAATAAAGCTCCAAATGTTACATTTGAACACTTCAAAATCGTGTGGAAAACATATTGCATATGATGACATTAAAGAAGACTCATTTCGCTTTGATGTCCTGGAAGCATTCTGTGTCTGGAATGTTGCGTTAATTAAGACATGCATTCATCATAAACTGTAAACAATGCGAGCTCTGTTTCCTAAAGTCCTTGCTTCATTTCAAGCATATTGACTCTACATCTTTTGTTTAACACTGTGCTCAGACCTTTTTAATTTCCATCCTTTGATTATCATTAGAGAGTTTAATAAAAGCTCCCTGTGTTCTGGTTGGAGGATTACTCATGAATGGATTTGGGTTATGTCTGCTAATTCTAGATTAGTATTAGCTCAGTTACTCAACTTTCAGCATTCAAAAGGTTAAGAGTACTCCAGACACCTAGTGGTATATTTAGATTTTTTCTCCCCTACGCCTAGCTATATCAATGCTTCCTGTTTGAATACGTTTCTACGTTGGTATATGTGAGTGCAAGTACTTATCTGTTCTGTACGATGACATACATATGCATTCATGTGCATCCCTATATGCCATATATATTGGTAATGTCAATAATAGGATAATCTAGAAAAACAGGGGCTAAAAAAGAAGGTCCCTTATAATTCATGTGCTTTAATGTAACCCTGACAGTTTGTGCACAACAAAAATGTAGACTCCTTTATGGAATAGAGATACATACATATGGAAGCAATGTTCATAGGTATATTGTCTATTTATACTATGACCTTCATTCATATGAATAGAGTAAGGGATTACTTTTTATTCAGGCCACTTGGGTGAACTGTGTCCAAGGTTCTAATCCAAAATGATCTCAAGTTGCAGCAGTACTTTTTTCTATCACTGCCTTTCCTCAAGGGGGACACATTCAGTAGCTGTAAACTTGAGTCTTGGTAATGGGTGTCTTTGCTCCAGAAAGTGTTTAGAAACCAGCAATTCCGTTCTTCCATTATTATATGCAGTCCTGATATTAGAGAGATGGTTGTGGATTCTTTCTTGAAGTGACAAGTCTGTTATGCTATCTATGCCTATATACGTTAAGCCACATGGACAACAAAGTTTGTAAATTATATGGGTAGTGCACGTAATTCTGTGTTTGAGTATTTTTATGTGGGGATGTAGGAAATATTTTCTGGGTAATATATGTCCAAAAGTAGCTCATCCAAAACATCTAACACAACTTGTTTTACAAAATTGTATCATATCCTCATAGCAATGATGTGGGTTAGTGTGCACTAGAAATCCTTAAGACTCTCAAAGGAGAGTTATAGAAACAGTCAGGTAGGGATGGATCATTTGAAAGGTGCGCCAGTTGCTATAGGTGATCCGTTAAAGACTTGTCGATAGCTTTTTGTACATATTTGGAAACACCAGTTTCTCTTGCTTGTTAGTTATTGGTGCTGCTGGTTCTTTGCATTTGGATAAAGCTTCAATCAAATTCTTCTCTCTGTAACCACATTGTCTAAACTTACTGAACTTCTCCCACATGGTGTTATTTTGTTGTTTCACATGGCTAGAGTAGAAGAACCCCAAACACACAGACCCATATCTGCTAAAGTAAAGGTATAATGTATTACGTACATTATGTATTACGTACAATGTATTACGGGCCTTAGAATAGCTGGATTTCACATAAAGGGTAGTCAAGGAGAAAGCCTAGGTCAAACGTAGGCGAGTACAGCATAAACGGTAAGACAAGACAAGAGAAATCGGAGAAACAATAAACAAGTCAGTAACAAGAAATCCAAAATATGTAAAGCACACTCTTTGATATACAAGAACCACAACACGGTAACTTGCCACTGAAAGAACCAATACCATTGGTCTGCATCACTGTAGAGCACCTAAAGACCCAAGTTCGGCCAAACACCGAATTCGGGAGTCTGTGTTCGTGCAAACCAATAGGTTCGTCACTTCGAGTTGCGCCGTTATGACGTCGAACGTCTGACCCGCTGCTGGATCGGTGAGCTCTGGAATGGGTAAGCATGACAATATGTAAGTGATGACTTAAGATGACCAGAGGTTGGAAGGTGTCAGATTGAGTAAGGTGTTACAATCCATGTGTTTGGAAAATAGGGTATGTGCTAACCTTGTTCCACATTTGTAAGTCCTCAGATCCAGAAAGCCAACTGCCTCCATGTTTGTTGTCAGAGGAGAGGGCTACAATAATCCATGAAAGAAATTACTAGAGCATGGACAAGCTCCTTAGTAGCATCTTGCGTAAGGGGCGGATGCGGGCTATGTTTTTAAGATGGAATCTACAGGATTTGTTAACAGACTGGATGTGAGGCTTGACCAGAATCAAGTATAACACCAAGACAGCGCACTTGCAAGGATGGACTGATGTGTACATTGTAAATTTGAAACCGGTTGTGTATATTGCAAATTTGCTTAGACCAGGCATATTCAAATCTAAAGTAGTTATGTGTTAATGTTAGTTCTAATAATTCCATGAAAACTATCAGTAACCCGTAGTATGCTTGGGAGTGGGTTAGAATTTTCTGCATTGCTTGCAGACATGCCTCATGCGGGATGACAGTATAAAGGCTTTTAGTATCACAAGTTACAAGCATGACTGGTTCTTCTGGTAATATGATGTCAAGTAACTTGTTAACCAGAATAAATGTGTCCTTTATACATGTATGCAACTTTCCTACGAAGCATCAGTCCAACCATTTGGCAACTGGTTCAATGACGCAATAGGGTGTTCTGGCAGGTTTATTGCCTTTCTATGAATTTTCTGAATGCGATACATTGCTGGAGTTTGTGGGTTAGTTGTGTTGAGGTATTGGAACAATTCATGGCTGATTAATTGTGATTCCATGTCTTTCTGCAGGGTCATTTCAAAAATTTCAGGACCTCTGCTGTGGTGTCATTAGGTATTTTTTTTTAGATAAGTGGAAGTGTTCGGTAACTGAGATATAACTTAATTCCTGTAATATTTTTACAATTTCCAACTGAGCAGTAAGAAATTTTTTTTTCTAATTCCGACCTAGAAATCAGATCAAATGGCAAGCACCAAATACCTGACAACACAGTAAAATCCTTGCTCCAGTATGCAGACATATACAGGACCATATTTCATATTTGGTATAGTAGGCAACTGCCTAAATGCACATGCCCTTTAGTGAGGGCCTGCTTTCAGTACATTTAATGTACATTTTGTAGCTGGTGGAGAGAGCTAAGCACCAGGAGCCTTGGTTAGTGTCCTTTTTAGTCCAATCAGCATCCAGTGCTTCACAGCAGTGCTGCAGTAACAGTTATAGAGGGTGTAAAACTCAGTACTGTCCCAGCATCTTTGGTGTCTGTGTGTGAGGCTGGACAGGATGTGCTTTACAGAAGGAGTAGGAACAGCACTGAGTAAATAACACTGTGTAACAGCTAATACAGTTATCAGTTATAGGAGGGTGACGGAAGGGTTATTTGCAAAGTACTCAACATCTGAATTCAAAACTCCACATGGCCTAAACACCCCTTTTCCTTAACCCTAAATTTAACCCTCCCCAAAACCTGAACAAACCCTTTTCTTATTCCCAAATATAGGCACTCAAAGCTTAAACAAAGCTTAAACTACCCAACGTACTCCAAGCTCAATAATTCTATACACACCCTGTACCCAAATACCTAATAATTGTAACGCTCCTTATACATAAACTATTACCCATGCAAGCATTAAATCTTCCTAATACTAAATATCATATGTAATGTTCTGACACCTTAATTCTCCCTTCACTATAACCACTCCTAGCATTATCTTTAGCCGTGCATTCATTTAAACAGCTACATACACTCACTATACTCAGAGAATTAAGAATATGCAGATAGATACACATATACATATGCAATTGACATATATGATTATATGTGTTTTTAGGTGTTTCCATGTCCACAATGTCCAGTTACATAAATCAATAAACTTACTTTATGTGCATCTTTTTTTGGGTGCACGTAAAGCCT
This sequence comes from Pelobates cultripes, assembly GCA_933207985.1. Taxonomy (NCBI): domain Eukaryota; kingdom Metazoa; phylum Chordata; class Amphibia; order Anura; family Pelobatidae; genus Pelobates; species Pelobates cultripes. The sequence goes on from OW240916.1 coordinate 234,102,961, forward strand.
GGGACTAGTGGAATATTGGGCCCTACTGCGCTGGAGATGTCCCCCACCTGGACCTACCCCTGTGTCCCACTCAACTCTACCACAAGCAGGGATCGGCTAATCTCCTTACCCAGAGACCCACTGTGAATAATATGGAGGTGGCAAGGTCAGGTGACATACCCGAAAAGCAGCGTTATTTGTATGTTGACATTTATGTTCTATAAGTTTTTACTTTAGCTCTCGTTTATCATAATTTTCCAGATGGCTCTTTCACTGCCGAGCCCTCTTAACCTAACAATGGGCACCCAGAAGCCCTATTCATACATGTTCAGCTAATGCCCTAGTTAGCTAGCAGGACTCACTGTTTGCATTTATTAATTGCAACCTCCCTAGTGGCACCAACGTTTAATTTGTTTTTTATCTTAGATAAGCCAGTGTTACTACACCTAGACTTAGTCACTCTCCCTTATATTAGAGAGGCTATGTGTACTATTAAGTTTTTTTCTATAGCCGTATACAGAAATATATGCCTAGTCAACAAGAGTCGATTTTATAACATCGGCTACTTATGTATAGATACTCCTGTCGGCTTCATACTTTAGAAATATTGCGCCCTCTCAGGTGTTCTGTACTTAATCTTGTCACTATTCCTTATATATAAAAATATGCTGATATTTGTGATACCCTATACACCTAATCTTATGTGCAATGAATGTCTCTAAAGTGAACACTGTATCACGCTTTGTCTTTAACATTCACATCAAAAATAAAGAATTATAAAAAAAATGTAAAAACCTTTCACCCCACCTTTATACATTGGGTACCTTTTTATGCATTTTCTGTAATGTGACAAAATAATCAAAATTTTTGCCAATTTTTATGCCGTTGTACCTCTTTCTTATACATCAGCCTCACCACTACGAAAAATAACAAGAAAAGTTACAACTATTGGGAAGAGCACAAACAAGATAATGTGAAAGAGACAAAAGAAAATAGTAGTGCAAACTTAAAATGCATAAATTTTTGGAGTGAAAAGAGGTGGCACTACTTTTTATAAATCATCCTCAAAGTTTCTTTTAAAGACTAAATATTAGGTCTACTTTTTTTCTAGCTCCTTTTTCATTGTTTCCTTTTCTCAACTGGCATTAACTAGGTAGTGATCACATACTATAATACTATAATATGCATAGGAACATCACATTTCACATAGGTTAATGAACAATTATTATTTTTTTAAACTCTATCTTTTATTTTTTTTCTCAATTTCATAAAACAGTATTTTTTATGCCACCCTCCTGTATGTGGGGTTGAAGAAGAGAGCCTTTCCCCCCCCCAGACAATTGCTGCACCATCTAGTGGTGAGATACTGGTTCCTATGGTTTCCTTCCAAGAAAGTTTCACTTCAGTCAGAAGCTTTTTTTAGCTGCTAAAACAACATGTCAAATAGTAAAGTTAAGTTTGCGATTACATTGCCCCAATAACAGAAAAAGTAATGATGAGTTTCAGTAAAGTGATCCCTTTAAAGATTAACTGAACATTAGACATAGATAGAACTTCTGGGTCAATCAGAGGTTTAGGATGTGGTCAGTTCCCAGGTTTTCGCAGTGGTTTCTCACAGGCAGCTGCTCAATACATCCAGCTTTTTATTAAAAAGTGTTGGTTTCACCTGATGACTAATAACATTACTGTAAAAACATCTTGACTCTGAGGAACCTTCTGTTGTTTAGTCTTAAAATACAATTTATATGTTTTCTGTTTCTTCTTCTGAAGACCAGGTGCTAAATGACAGTTAAGGATCTTCAACAAATGTTGTCAAAGTAGCATACAACACAGTATTTCTTTAACTATATCTACATGTTAATAAACACAATGTGTTTTGAAAGCATTGTAGACATTAAATAAACTGTACTTGTTAAATGGTATGATGGATGAATCATGCAGACCTTAAATGTCTTCTACAATGTCACCTAGAATAACCTCCAGAATCACCTGGTGATGCAAGGAAGCCTATGTTTATATACTATGTTTTAATAAGCTTATGGTTAACAAAGTGTTTCCCAATTCTTTGCTACACAGTTTAAAATTATCCAGGACAGTAAGAATATATTTTTACGTTAACTGTAGATTTGTTCACACATGCATTTCTGGAGATACAAATAAGTATCTAATATACTTCCGAACAAATCAATCTGTCCAGGATTTAACGGTGGGTTCTTATTAATCTACTAAGACTTCATGAGTACATCTGGGACAAATCAATTAGTGTGGGCATAGATAAAAGGAATATGATTTGTTCGTACCAGGTGAAAAGCATGTGTACACAAGTTTAATTATCACATTGCGAAATGTTTCCTTCTTGGACCATGCAAATGCAAACATGTGCATAACATATACACAAATTCCTGGGTTTCTATATGTCTGTTGTGTGCCCTCATACCAGTTAATGAGAATAAGTTAAGACAAAACGTGTGTATAGTGTATGGAAAGCTGTTCGAAGAAATCTAAAATACAAATGTAAATAGACACAATGTATTTATTTATTTAAACTTAAATATTGTGAAAATGGAGTGTTTTAGAAACTATTAACTGTTATAAATTATTTAGCAATATATTGCATAAAGTTTGATTATTAGGATAGAATCAGAATACTATTTTTATAATATAGTAGGTGTGACACAATTACATAAATATGTTTGAATCTTATGCGCATTTGTAAGCAACCTGACTTATGTAAAATGTTGTGTCAAAGTGTAGAAACCAGGCATCTATACTATACAAGCTGCCTATGTAATCTGCAAATAATTCATACAGTCTACCTAAAGCCCACCCACTTCCCTCACTTCAAACTTAAAGCCATGCACTTTAATTTGTAGAGACTTAGGGACTAACCAGAGACCTTGTGGAGAAATTCACAGCAGTTTTGTCCATTTTATTGGCAGTGTTGCTTCTACTTCCCGTTCAGTTTTGTCCTTGCTTAGGCATTTAGTTTTGTTATTTTTGGAGTTTCGATGTGTGGATAAAGGCTCATCTTGTTCCGAGTTTGTTGAATGTAATCGCCGTAATCTCTTTCTTGGTTTCAGTGGGACTGGTCAAGAGTCAGCTTCAGAGCACAACAGGAGACTTGGCCTTGTCCAAAATATTTATGCAGTCTTGTTTTGGATACTTGATGGAGTTAGTAATTGATTCTCTGTCTCCTGCTTTCTGGTGGACATATTGAATTGTGGCGGTTGGAGGCTACAGTGATGTAGCTAAATCAATTGCATGCTCAGGGCAGATCTTGAGCAACAGCAAAAAGGGCCTTATTAGCTTTGTAATTTTTATTCTCTTTCAAGGTATGGAAAGATGTCCAGAAAGAGTTCAGAATACAAACAGTGCTGCAAGCTTAGATGAGTAGGAAAGATACAGACAGGGGCCATCTGATTATGATTGACCTTCTGTGGCACATGTTGGGTGTTTTACTGCAAGTCTGTTCTTCATCATATGATGTTTTATTATTTAAGGTGGCATTTTACTTTTGTTTTTTTTAGCCTTTTCAATAGGGAAGCTGGTGGTGCCGAATGCTAGGGTGGCATCTCCATTATTATTGTATGAAACATAGTCTGAGACTTGGGTTGATCTCTTAATTCGTAGGTCTCAGACAGATTGGATGGAAAAGGGGTCCTAGGACAGGATTCGTTTTACCAGGGGCCATTTTGTCCTGTTCAATTGTTCTGCAGTCGCTTGGATTTGTAAGCTAGGGAAGTAGGCTCCTTATTGGCGCACCAGGATCTCTCTCTTTTGACTCGATGTCAGCTATCTAGGATGTTAGACAGGTCTCTGGTGATATGTAGGAAGACCAAGCTCGTTACTTGACTCATTCTTGTCACATTGGGGCATCGACTCCCCAGCAGAGAGCTTCTTATATGCTATGGCTCACATGTTTATAGCTAATAAAGCTGTGGCCATTGCCCTTATACACTAAAAATATGTCTGTAGTGTCCTTTGGACAATGGGTGGGGCTTTATACAGTTATGGGTCGGCAGTGAAAGATAGCAAATATAAATAAAGGCAAGGGGCAGGTATAATCATTAAAGGAAAGAAATATGAAAAATTGACAGGGACAGAAGAAAATAGGCTTATTGTTGTGTCCTTGTATGATTTTAAGCTATATTCCAAATGTTGTTGATGATGGACTGTTGAAATGCTTGTCCGTGTGCTTGTGTATTTGATATTCTGTTCCCTTCTTTCTCTGATTTAAAATGGATTTAAAATTCAAAAAATCCTCACTACAATAGGTGCACTTGAGGTCCTTCAAATGATAGAACATCTTACTGTGCTTTAAATCTCTGATTGTGGTCCTATTCACAACTCAACCAATCAAATTACACAGCAGGAATGTTGTTTTACGGCAAAAAGGAGCTAAATGGTAAAACATTAGTATGGGGTGTGGAGCCTAACACAGCACCAGAGCAAACGCCATTACTCGGAGCTCCGAGAAAAATCGACTGAAATCCACCAACATCGAGACCATACAGTGAAACCTGTGGTCTCAAAAGGCACCGCTGTAAGCAGACCACCTCCCCAATATGGCTGATGCTGGTTTTTTTAATTCCCGGCACGTAAACTCGAAAACGAGTCGGTAAGGCCTACCGCACGGGCGGACAACACGGGGAGCTAGTGTAGAGGGGCTGGCCGTGGTACATACCTGTCTCAGAAGATGAGCAGACAAACCAGCACAGTGCAGGTGAGATGGGGCAGAAAACCCCAAAATCGACCCCAGACACCTCGGAACCACGGCAGGACAAATGCTGCAAACACCCAGGGTGTCGCAGGCACCCAACCCCCGTGAGGCCTCACCTGAACCCTTGGAAGAGGAATACACATATGACAGCCCCCCACAAGACCCCCATGGACCAGAACTATCACTGACACCAAATGACTGTGCCCCAGCCATGAAAGGGGACATTCAAACCATGCTGGCAGGCCTCCAACACAACCTTAAACAAATGTGGAAGCAGATCTAGCAGCGCTTACCACAAAAGTGCAGGCAGTGACCGCACGCACTCAAGCTACAGAGGAGGACATAACAGATCTGAAGCACAGCATCCATACGATGGGCAACACGATCCAACAAATACAAACTGCCGAGGAAAGCCTCTCCAACCAAGTCCACCTACTGGACGACAGGAGCCGAGCATCTATACGATGGGCAACACGATCCAACAAATACAAACCGCCCAGGAAAGCCTCTCTAACCAAGTCCACCTACTGGACGACAGGAGCCGACGCAAAAATATTAAGATCAGAGGGGTACTAGAGACCGAGCCACTAGAGGAACTACCCCACTATATTCGGCGTATAGTGACTGAGGTACTGCCGACGAGACAGGCTAAAGCATTCATATTTGATGGAGTATACAGAATACCCAAATCGCCACAGGCCCCTAACGCATCTCCATGGGCATTATACTCAGGTGTCAAACAATGTCAGACAAACTAGGGCTATTGGCTGCACTACGAGGGAAGACCCCCTTGGAGTTTGAATCATGCCGACTCTCATTTTTCCAAGACTTAAGCAGGGCCACACTCCTATGGCGTAGGGACATGCAAACGGTTACCAAACCACTTCACGCAGCAGGAATAACCTACAAATTGGCGACTCCCAGAACCTTATGGATGACTGTAAATGGAGAACAACATAAGGCAACGACCCCCCCGGATGGCCAAACTATACTGGACATATTGGGACTCTCTAGCCAGAGAAACACGGCAGCTACACAACATCACCTCCAATCTTGGAAAGCAGACAAGGCTACAGTCTTCCTGCCCAGAGAGGCAAGAACTGCAAAGACATGAACTGGGCCCCATCATCAGCTCCCTCCGCTTGATCCAGCAGTCCAGTATCAACCGTACAGATCTGTTCTACCTTACAATTTTGTTTAACTAGTTTATTTTATGTTTAGTTATGCTTTAGAAAATACAAACACACCCCACTCCCCACAGGCAGAGAGAAAACCCTCACAGGGCTGACCTTAACTGCTCCAGTGATGACCCCCCCTCACTCCTAGAATATGGGGACATACTCAAAGAGAGCCACTAATATCTAACCCACACCAGGTTACGACTAGCGCTATATTGCGACATAGTTGCGCGCACCCACCTAGGCTCTACTCTACCTAGGTTTAAAATAGATGTGCCTTTTAAACGGCGACAAACAATGCCAAAACATAGCCCTATTATATCACGAGTATACATTTCGCCCTCAATGCCATCACTCGCTATGACATCCCAGAATGTTATGTTATGTTCTATGTTATGTTTTATCTTATTGATTCACGATATGTCTCACACGTAGAGAAGTTTCTCACTCTAACTAGCCTCACTTCTAGGCAGAACACATACACTCCCCATTGCACCACAAAACCGATAACACTAGGCTACTTCACCATGACTCGGCTTCTTCTGTTTACATGTACAAGTTTATCGAATCAGTACACTGAAGCGTACCAGGTTCAAAGTTGACTCAAATGCTATGCTGTACCTTAAATCATTATATAACAAAAAAGTGCCAAATTTACTCATGCTACACCAATGTTTTATTCTGTTGTATACGAATGCGCCTGTCAAAGCTGTCGTGGCAATGCAGGCTCTGATGTACTTACATGCACGGCAAAAAAAAACATTAGTATGGCCCCTTATGTGCTTAAATTGTATCATATTCAATACTTGGCCTCTTGGATTTAAAACCATTATATAATTACATCATTTTTGATTAAGTAATTGAAATAATCAATACAAATCTTTATTGGAATAGCTACAGTTGGAGGTTTTATCTGATTCTTTAAATATTTGTAATAATGTTTAATATTGTGAAATAAGATAAATAAGACCTCCAATTACAGATTTTCAGGGGATTTGGGATTAAAACTGAAATTGTGCTAAAATTAGACTTGGGGCTTTTTAGGGGATACTTGGGACTCCAGCATAGGCCATTCTCCACCCTGGCAATGTTCCTGTTTCACAGACTAAAAAAATAATACATATATATATATATATATATATATATATATTTATACACACACACTCAAATTAAAAACAATCTGTTATTAATACAAATGTTTATAACATGAAAGGAAATCTTGCATGATTTTCCATCAAATGTCCCAAGCAGGAATGCAAACGGTTCTTAAACATTATTAATCAACAAGGATTGAAGAGATAGTTACATAGCGACCCATAGTTTTGTGACTAGATGTTCAAACCAAATAACAGATTGAATACTTTCCACTAATTTAACTTTGAATTACCATTTACAATCACAACTTGTAAATCCTACAATTGATTACATATTTATAGTGACATCTGCGTGTGCAGCTTGTAATGCGATGGTATGCCATTACTTCATAGATCGATGCTGAACTTGTCACTAATTAATGACACAAAATAAAATCAGCATGTTATTGCACACAGTATTTCATAAAATGACAATTAAAGTGACAATAATGCATTATGTAGCTAAACTACCATGTTCTAATTATTTAATATACATATTGTGCTAGTCAGATAGGAAGAAACAAATCACCAAACATTTAGATCATTATTCTTCAATGCTACTGGAAAATATGCATACACTGAACCAACACCAACGTGTCATCACTGAACTGGCACTAATGAAAATTTTAAAGCTGCTCTGTCACCATTGGGGGTCGTTGCATAATTTGAAAAGACCCCCAGTGTTGACTGAAGTGATGGCAATAAGGTGTACCTGAACCTGTACCTTGCGTCCACCACCATCTTTTGCCTACCAGGTCTCTTCAGCTCCTTGTTTAATTTTTCCTGTTCATATCTCCCAGTCTAAATTTTCCCCTTTTTTTTTACCTCCTCCATTTATTTCTCTACTCCACGTCCCTTTATTTCCCCTTCTCTCTACAGCAAAAGTAAGGAAACGGTATAATATGTGAAAGAACATCAAAATGTAAGTAAAATGTTATTATTAAAAACTTGCACAGTACTCATATAATTAAGCAATATAATTTAATATGACATATTATATTTAATATAGTATTGCATTTACATTGCAAACAGCTCACTTTGTTATTACAATTATTGATAATTGACTGACATTACATTTTGTTACAGACAAATTTATTCAATGATGTAATAAAATCTGAAATTAAACATTTTTTGACAGTGAAATAGGTTGTAATCCATGGACTGAAATGTGTGTGCAGCACTTCTGATAAACAAGTTGTGTTCTTTTGTTTCATGAGAGCTTCATATTCCTCAGAAATAGACACAAAAACATTTTCATTTTTAATTATGTTTTGTCAGATTACAATCAGTTGAAACATTTAGAAACAACAAAATACTGTTGCATAAAAGGCTTGGAATGCATTGCTTAGATAAACCTAAGTAGTTACAAGAAGACAGTTTAAATATGTGCATTTAATGACTTTTTCTTCATTACCATATAAAGAGGTGCGTTAAATATGGAACTTCATAGTGGACAAGAGTTTAAAATATATTCGATATGGTTCCACACAATAGACTAGTATTCAAACCAAGAGAAATTGGTCTAGATGAACATTCTTGATCTTGGGTAGAACATTTAAATGCTTAAATATAGCATACAGAGAGTTGCCATAAATGGTATATTTTGAAGCTGGACAAAAGTGGTAAGTGGTGTCCCTCATGGTTCTGTTCTGGGTCTAATTCTAGTCAATATATTTATAAAATGATCTTGAAATAGGCATTAAAAGTCAGGAGTTCAGATTCGCAGATTGAACAACATTTGGTAAGTCAATAGAAAGTGAGCAGGATATTACTTTGCTACAGAGGCATTTAGATAAATTGGGGTCTTGGCACTCAAATGGTAGAAAACAAATAATGTAGATAGACTTGTTAGGATATATTTAATCATGTGTCTAAATAAATTCCCTGTTCCAGAATATAGCCTCATCCATCAAGCCATGCTAAGACAACATAATTTCTTACCGAAACATTACTTTTTACTATGTGACGAAACATGCAAACAAAGAAATTATTTTCTACACAATGGAAACAAGACTCCCCTTTATCCAGTTAAAGACACATACAACAAACATTCCATAGTTACTAGGATAAACATTACATGGCCACTTCACAAATCCCTGACATTCTATTCTTCCCAAGGAAACAACTGGCCAGTTGGAACCAGTTATATAGGAGTTACTCTTCAACTATAATATGAAAAGACTTACCTCGGCCATTCCCTGATATGAGCAGAGATGTATTGGTAAATATCTATGATTATATGAGGTTTCATATTTTTCCTACAAATTCTAGAGAATCAAAATGCATTTGATTAACATGATTGAAGAAAACAATACTCTTTAATACAAGCTCTGTACAAAAGTATTGGAACGCATCTCTTAATTATTGAACTCGGCGTTTCAATCAGACCTGCCACAGGTGTATAAAATCACCTAGCCATGCAGTCTGCATTTACAAACATTAGTGAAAAAATGGTCATTCTGAAAGCTTGATGAATTGTGAAAAGAATGGTACAGTGACAATTTATTTATTTATTATTGCCATTTATATAGCGCCAACAGATTTCATAGTGGTTTACAATATTATGAGAGGGGGGATTTAACTATAAATAGGACAATTACAAGAAAACTTACAGGAACGATAGGTTGAAGAGGACCCTTCTCAAACGAGCTTACAGCCTGTAGCAAGAAGTGAGTTTGTGAAATTTCATCCCTGCTAGATATTCCACGATTAACTGTAAGTGGTATTATTGGAAAGTGGAAGCATTTAGCAACAGCAGCCACAAAGCGGAAGACCACGTAAAGTCACAGAGCAGAATCACTGCAGTTTGTTTTGCTGAGGCAGATGACGCATAAAAGTCACCAACACTTTCCTGATTCAATAGTTGAAGAGCTCCAAACTTCCAGTGTCATTAATATCGGCACAAAAACTGTGTGGCAGAAGCTTCATGGAATGGGTTTCCATGGCCGGGCAACTACATGCAAGCCTCGCATCCCTATTCCTATTCCTTTGAAGATCGGTGTGGTGCATAGCCCGTGATATTTGCCTTGATCTGCATTGTACAGTTGATTGCCGTAATCATAATCTGATGTCACTTGATAGACTAACCAAGCCTGATTGTAATTGACTTGATAGTGTGAATAAATCATTACTAGGTTGCTTTACGCCACTCTATCCAACACTTGGCTTTGTACTTGGTGATGTGAGCCTGGCATGCAGTCGCACGGCCATTGAAACCCATTCCATAAACTTCTGCTACACAGTTTTTGTGCTCAAGTCAATGCCAGTAGAAGTTTGGATGTTTTCAGCTATGGAATCAGCAGATAGTTGGCAACTTCTATGCACCATTTGCCTCAACACTTGGTGACCCTGCTGTGTGACTTTACTTGGTCTTATGAAGACTGGGTTGGAGAACACTGATTTAAACAATATATTCAGCATTGGTGTTCAAGGTCTGAGAACAAGATAATAGGGTACCTACATAATGACTTTTCTCATAAACCACAATTTGAAACAGAATATAAATGATACGTGAAAATGTACTTTGAAATGCTAAGTTAGGAGTATGGAGAAGGTGCTGTGCAAAGTGTGAAATGCTCAATAATGTAAAACACAGGTTCTTCACACAAAAGGTTAATAAGCACAGATTCCTTTATTGCTTGTGCACAAGGAGAGTGTCAAAGAAGACTGCCCTACCTATATGAAAAACACATATCTTATATGCTGTTAAACAATACAGCTTATGTGCCAGGAACAGCATAGTGACAATAGATCAGTATCTTTATGTATGCAATAAACACACTGCAGAGATAGACAGAAGGATAAAAAAGGATCAGCACTAATATACCTAACTAAATATATAACTATATATATATATACATATATATATATATATAAAAATGAAAGTAGGCGACACAACTTAAAACATAAGGCTCCCTCTAAGCCTTATAAACAGAGATGAGTAAAACAAGGGGGATAAAATTTGCGCCAGAAATTATAAAAACATATATATATAAAAAGCCATAAATATATATAAAAGGACAAACAAATAAAAAGCAAAAGAAAGTTCAAATATAAGTTCAAGTGTGAATCCAAATGGTAAACCTTGCTGGAAGATAAAACCTCAAAGAGTCAGGGTTGTTCCTCTGGAATGGGGTCAGATCAGAGTATTCTTAGCAGCCATATATGCAACAGAAAGAGAGAACTAATGGTGCAGAATAACACAAAAGTAAATAAAACGTCTATGGTCCTACTTACAATTGATAGAGCTTAACCTAGCTCTATAAAAAATAAAATAAAAACAGTAAAAGGCTGCGCACATTTAGTAAAGTCCAATTCAAGGAGAAAAGAGAAAAGTCCAACTGGTATATTCTTACAGTTATCCTTGGTTGGTGGGGTCTTCTATTTATGTGGTGATTTCACTCGTTTATGAAAAATAAAAAGAGAAAAAAGGGACATCCAATGGTATAGTATGTAAAATTCAGATATAGACGTAAAATTGATAGTATAAAACTCACATTTACCAGAGCTAATGTCCAGCTCTGGAGTAAAGCGCGTACAGCGGTTTAATCCCCGCTTATGGGATATAGGCAGGTTCTTCTCCCTGGATGGTATCCAATTCTCGGGATAAAATAAAATAAACAGCCAATAGTGCTCACTGTATGGCAAATAATAATAAAATAATAAAAGAAATGTACTTACAAAGAAAGAGCAGACCCACTGCTCTTTGATGATAGCTTGAGTGGATTGATCCCCACCTACGGATTTCTTTGGGTACAGGAAACTTCCAGGAATTTTTAGGTTTCTTTTAAAACCATAAAAAGTTAAAATAACAATAAAAAAAGGCCAGGGTAAAATAAGAATGATATGTGTCTATAAAAAAGAGAATTGGCACAAGCAAATGACCAAAAATACTTTAATATATATAAAAACACAATTTAAATATCCATAACGCGTTTCGTCACAAAGGGACTTTATCAAATGGAATAACATGATTAACCTGGCACATAGATGTTATATAAGAGCATAATTGTTTGAATTTTGGCGCCAAAACTTAGTTTGACCAATCAGAATTAAAACCACTTATACAGCTTTAAAATACATCATAAGTAATTTGACACATAGTTTTTGATGATACAACTACATTAAATTATATATACAATAAAAACGAAGTTTTTAAAGTGTAATTTGAGATAATTTTAAAAAAATCACGTGACCGGCGGCACTTCCGCGTTATATAAATCAAAATCTGCATTAAGACCATGGGGTATAAGAGTCTGAAGTTTATACACTTCAGATTCATAAAAAATTATATAAATCAAAATCTGCATTAAGACCATGGGGTATAAGAGTCTGAAGTTTATACACTTCAGATTCATAAAAAATTATATAAATCAAAATCTGCATTAAGACCATGGGGTATAAGAGTCTGAAGTTTATACACTTCAGACTCTTATACCCCATGGTCTTAATGCAGATTTTGATTTATATAATTTTTTATGAATTCCTATGTTTGTCCCTTTAACTATGGTTTTTATACAATTTATTTACAATATCCTTTTAATATCACCTTTTATTTAATCTGCCTTTTTAATTTTGATACCTTTTCCCCTTTTTTTTCTTTTTCCATCATTAAGGTGGATTTGTTTATACTTTTGTTTTTCAACCAATTAACTCCTCTGTAATAAGTACTATAAGTGTCATATTTTTCCTTATGTTATTATTTTAATTTGGTGTTCTTTACTATAAACTACATTTCCCATAAGGCTTTTCGGCTTTTATTGCCGAAAACCACGTGACCTCTTCTTTAAGCTTTTTATTTTTATCAGCCCCTCTATTTTTAACCAGTCTCCTCGTTTTTATATTCTAACTATTGCTGCCACACTATCCCAGTCCGTTCTCAGGACTTTTAAAACGTCCGCCGCCATTAAACTACATTACCCATGCTGCTTAGCGGCGGTAACTTCCGAAACGCGGAAGTGCCGCCGGTCACGTGATTTTTTAAAATTATCTCAAATTACACTTTTAAACCTTCGTTTTTATTGTATATATAATTTAATGTAGTTGTATCATCAAAAACTATGTGTCAAATTAGTTATGATGTATTTTAAAGCTGTATAAGTGGTTTTAATTCTGATTGGTCAAACTAAGTTTTGGCGCCAAAATTCAAACAATTATGCTCTTATATAACATCTATGTGCCAGGTTAATCATGTTATTCCATTTGATAAAGTCCCTTTGTGACGAAACGCGTTATGGATATTTAAATTGTGTTTTTATATATATTAAAGTATTTTTGGTCATTTGCTTGTGCCAATTATCTTTTTTATAGACACATATCATTTTACCCTGGCCTTTTTTTATTGTTATTTTAACTTTTTATGGTTTTAAAAGAAACCTAAAAATTCCTGGAAGTTTCCTGTACCCAAAGAAATCCGTAGGTGGGGATCAATCCACCCAAGCTATCATCAAAGAGCAGTGGGTCTGCTCTTTCTTTGTAAGTACATTTCTTTTATTATTTTATTATTGTTTGCCATACAGTGAGCACTATTGGCTGTTTATTTTATTTTATCCCGAGAATTGGATACCATCCACGGAGAAGAACCTGCCTATATCCCATAAGCGGGGATTAAACCGCTGTACGCGCTTTACTCCAGAGCTGGACATTAGCTCTGGTAAATGTGAGTTTTATACTATCAATTTTACGTCTATATCTGAATTTTACATACTATACCATTGGATGTCCCTTTTTTTCTCTTTTTATTTTTCATAAACGAGTGAAATCACCACATAAATAGAAGACCCCACCAACCAAGGATACCTGTAAGAATATACCAGTTGGACTTTTCTCTTTTCTCCTTGAATTGGACTTTACTAAATGTGCGCAGCCTTTTACTGTTTTTATTTTATTTTTTATCCTGCTTTATAGGGTTTGAGGGATTCCCTTTTTAAGGTTGCTGCCAAAGTTATTTAGCGCTGTCTCACTTCCTTTATTTAACCTAGCTCTAGTCTGAATGGCGTACAGTGGTACAATCCCCACTTATACGTGAGACGGTGTAGGTAGGCAGATGTATCATCGGCATGAAGATCATAAAAAATATAAAAGAGACATCAATAGTGCTCACAGTATAAAAGGTACCAGGAGTATAGAATAATGAATAAGTACTCACATTTAATTAGGCAGACTAACTGCTCAATGTGTAGGCATCAGTGGTATAATCCCCACCGTGGATTCTTTTGGAGTAATCCTCACTGGAACTTAAAATCAGATGCCAGGTAGAAAATAATTAAAATGTAAAATGGCACACTCCCAGTGGAAAGAGGCCAAAATACCTTTTTTGAAAATACAATGTAAAACAAACAGTAAAAATATCCACAACGTGTTTCACCAAAGTGGCTTTCTCAAGTGGAGGTAGAAAAATCATACCTGGCAGGCATAGGTTTATATAGGGAGTGTGGGTGTGGTTTCTTTAAATTTGGCGCCTTAATGACATCATAATTAATTTTATGAAATTAAAAAAAAAAAAAAAGATGAAAAAAAGGTCTAGAATGATAGTAGACCATTGTAGGGACTAGCTTATAAAAGTTGGAAGCTACACTAAGCTTCTAAAGGGGAGACAATTTAAAAAATAGTTGGTCATGTGACCGTGGGCATTTTGGATAATTTTGGGCCTGTCACATGACCGCGTGCAATGGGACATGGGAAATGTAGTGCGGCAGGGTCTGGTTGCATCCACAGACTACATGAAAGAGGGAAGCTCTTTCTAAAAGGGGCAGGGAGCTATTAATGGATATCCTGCTATGTCAAAATGTAGGATATGGAGCATTTAGACTCCATATGGTGGCGGTCATGTTTTTGGAGTCTTTACTAAAGAAACCCTATGTAGGGAACTTGGTAATTAAAGGGGAAAGCATAAACTTAATCCAAAATATGTAAAAAAGGCCATATTGGCAAATAAATGGATGTGAATAATAAAAAAAACATAGAATAAATCATAAAATAAGAGGGAAATACATAATATAAACAGCTAATATATATCTTAATATATATAAATAAATAATAAAAGCTTATTACATAGAGAATTAACAGAGATATTCAAAACACATTATTGAAGTCGGGAGAGGATATACATACACGATAAAAAAAGGCAGTTATAAGAAATTAAAAAGATCAAAATCAACATTAAGACCATCTGGCATAAAAGTTTTTAAAAGGAAAACACAACACATCTCTTTTTTGCCTAGAATTTTCTTAAAATCACCACCTCTCCAAGGAATTTTACATTTTTATATACCTATACATTTGAAAAGTTTAGGGTTTTTGTTATGTTGTAAAAAGTGTTTAGATACGGAATGATTGGGATAACCCTTAGTAATATTCCGACAGTGCTCAGCCAATCTTGTTTTTAGGCACGTAGACGTTATTCCTACATATTGGAGGCCGCATGTGTTGCAGCATATAAGACCTTTGATAGGATAGGATTTTGTAGTATTATTCAATGTAAAGTGAGTGGTTTTTGATCTTATGTTAGAATCTGTTGTTTTATATACAATACATTGATTAATGTTGATTTAAAAACATTGATTTTAAAAAATTATTTAGATTTGGATAAAAAGGATAAATTATTGTTGACCCGTTTTTTTTGTGTAATTCTTAGTAAGGATCTTATAAAATTTGGGGCACCTCTAAAAACAATATTGGGTCTATCTAAAATAAAAACTTTTAAAACTTCATCATGTTTTCAATTTTTTTTTTTTTGACCAGGTTACTTTTATTGTTAAAATTAAATATAACAGACATGAAATTAGAAACTTTTTTTTGTCTCTATTTTTGTATTCTAAACGGTCTGACCTGTCTGTTTTTGTAATGGTCTCTAGAGTATTGTTGAGGTTATCCCAATAGTAATTTTTTTTGGTGAATTTGATTTTAATTCTTAGGCTTGTTCTTCAAAGTCTGTGATACGGGAGCAGTTTCTACGTAAGCGTAAGAATTGGCTTTTAAGAATTCCTTCAAGCCATGGTTTGTGATGACAACTAGATTGGTCAATTACTGTGTTAGTGCATACTTTTTTGAAAAAAGTTGATTGTGCCATTGTGGATAAAAATATGTAGAAACAAAAAAATTTATAAAAGTGTAAAAAGGAATGAAAAGACAGATCCCCATAATCACAAAAAAAATGTGAATTGGTGAGAGCTGTCTTAAAAAGAGCCTACCTCAGAGCTACAATATAGGGGGTAACCCAGAAATAAATATAGTTGAATGACGGAGACCCTTGAAACAAGGGGATCCCAGAAGTAGCTGCTGAACTAAACAGAATAAATAGTATAGTTACCAGGTGGCAAGTAGAGAAAAAGAGGGCGCTGTACTTATAAATGGATAAAAGGGTGAAGGGGGATAAATCGAAATACCCATATATACCCTATATAAACCACTGCTAGTTGTATTTAATAGCAGCAAAGGACTGTCCCTTTAAAAAAAAAAAAAAAAAAAGGGGAGACTCTAGCATTTATACTAGATAAAATGTCCAAAATAAGGACACCTAAGCTGCAAAAATACAATAAGGCAACACAAAATATGTGTAATACATAAATCACCCCACTAATATAAAGGCAAGCAAACAGGAGCCTATACAAACATGCATAGGAGAAAAGAGAGCAAAGGAGGACAGGGGCAGACCCACTAAGGACAAGCCCTAAGTCCAGAGGAGAGCCCCCAGGACCAAAAAATGCCTGCCTAGAAAAACTCTAAATCAAACATACTAACTACCTAAGTGCTACCTAATGTGAGGAAAAAAAAGTAAAGTCAAATAAGGCGCTCGACGCGCGTTTCAGCGTGCATACACGCCGTCGTCAGGAGCTATTGCAAATGCAGTTCCTATTGAAACCGGTTAAATACCTAAGCAATCAGAGAAAAGTCCATCCAGCTGATCCAACATGTGGGAGGGGTGGGTGATTGACATGGAGTCACCACTCCTCCTCAACCCTGTCATTGCTTAAGCTAGAGTCTCATTGGAGGATAACAAAGTCAATCACTGAGAGGTGGGGAAGGGACTTATGCATAATCAGAGCACACCTATCCAAACCCTGCTGCTCACATGGGGATAACCATTGGAAGATCTATCAGTCAATCAATACAGGAGGAGGGTGCAAAATCAAGCATCCCTCCTCCTGATAACAAAACTGACATAAACCTAACTAGCCAATATATATGATATCAATGAGAAGTATCAAAATGTAGCACAGGGAAGGGGCTCCCTCTAACTGCACCTCTGGCATGAAACTGGCTGACAGATCACACAGTCAGTCATTATGCCAAATATTGATATATAAAATGCCTCCAGATACATAAAAGCATTAAAGGCATATAATACAGCTCTTGTAACTTGGTGACCCCAAAAAATTATAATAACAGTCAAAAAGAATTAAGTTGTAAAAAGTAATTAATTAATTATCCTCTATATACCTGGACATATACACGTAAATTTGCCAGGACATTAAAATATGGCACCCTGCTGTATAATGCTTCCACTGGGATTCATATTTATTAATAATGGCAATTAAGTATAAGGCTTAAGTTAGGTTTACACTGCAGAGGGTTATATATTCTTTATACTTTACAAATAATGAAACAGCGTTTCAAATCAGGATTGACTGTGACTACTGGTTAATCTCAAAAGAAATTCACCACCATTTAAGGCAGCTATGTAATATAATAAGGTATGAAACCTATTAGGAACCATGTGACTAATGCAAAAGAGAAAAAGAGAATTTTTATTATTGACTTATTTACATATTTACAGACAGCAAATGATTATTATAAGGTAGATCAGATGGTTGTATAGAAACTGTTGGTGGAAATACCTATCAGTCTACAAAAATGATGAGAATGAAAAACCTTCATTCAATCCCTGTGGTGACAATGTTTTCAATTTATATGTCCAGTAGGATTCTCTTTGTTTGAGCCTACGATCCCAATCCCCTTTACGTTGTGTTTGGGTTATGAGTTCTATGCCCATAAAGCGTATCCTACTGGATGAATTTGCATGACAAGTCTTGAGGTGCCTTGAGATGGGAGTTTCCAGTTTGCTTCTGACTGAGTTGACGTGTTCTCTAATGCGGAACTTAAAAGGTCGGAATGTTTTTCCAACATACTTCATGCCACAAGAACATGTCAAAAGGTAGATGACTCCCTCTGTACGGCAATTGAAGAAAGACTGTACAGAATGAGAGTCAAGATTCAAACTGTCGAAAAAAATCTTTGTTTCTTTACCTATGTACTGACAGGCACTACAGTGACCGCATCTATAAGTGCCTTTAGGTAAATAGGATTTAGAAGATTTATTAAATGGACCAAAGTGGCTAGGTACCAAAAGGTCCTTAAAGTTCTTCCCTCTACGTGCCGTAACGGAAGGAAAAGGAGAGATGACTGATTTGATATGGACATCTGATGTCAGGATCGGCCAATATCTGCTGAGAATCTGCAGCATTGTGTGCCAACCTGCATCATGTGTCCCAATACAGCGAATCTGATGGCTAGAGGGTAAAATTTTGTCCTCAAGAAGATTCACTCTGTCTGAGTTTAATGCCCTTGAGTATGCCTTTTTAAGAACTCTGTTTGGGTACCCTTTATCCTTGAAAGATTTCCGCAAATTAGCGGCCTTTATCTTAAAATCTTCAAGGGTTGAGCAGTTTCTACGTAACCGCAGATATTGCCCAATCGGGATACCCGCTTTGGAGGGATAGGGATGATAACTATCCCAGTTTAGAAGGCTATTTGTGGCTGTTACTTTACGGTACAATGTTGTGGAGATTCTACCGTCCTCTTGTAATGACAGAGTGATGTCTAGAAAGTTCAAATGTTTACCCCCAATTTCACTGGTGACACGTAAATTCAAGACGTTCACATTCAGCAGCCGTACAAATTCATTGAAATCATTTATTGTACCCAGCCACACGATGAATACATCGTCGATGTAACGTTTCCAGCAATGTATTTTGGTCAAAAATTGAGACAAGCATTCGTCAGTTTGAAGGTTCTTTTCCCATGTACCCAAGTAAAGGTTCGCGTATGAAGGGGCACAAGATGTGCCCATCGTTGTACCCATTATCTGATGGTAAATTGTACCATTAAAGAGAAAGATGTTTTTAGTGAGCACAAGAGTAAGGACTTTACAGGCAAAATCTATGTATTCCAAGGAGAAATTTGATTGTAGCTGTAGAGTTAGTCTTAAGTTCTCAATCCCCAAAGTATGTGGGATAGAGCTATAAAGAGACTCCACATCAAGGCTACATAATAATGCCTCCCTAGGTACAATGGTATTTTCCATAAGTTGTAACATTTGTTTTGTATCCCTTACATACGAGGGAAGTTTTAATACAAATGGACTCATTATCTTATCAAGATATATACTCATATTTTGAGTCAAATTGCCTGTGCCAGAGACTATTGGACGCCCAGTAGGACTAGTTAAAGACTTGTGAATTTTTGGAAGGCTATAGAATGTGGATGTCATAGGATATCTTGTGAACATGAATTTAAATTCATCTTTTGTGATGAATTTGTTGTCAAGTGCTTGTGACAATAAACTTTTCGCTTCAATAATATATTCAGTAGTAGGATCGTTTTGTAGGACTTGATATGTCTTAGTGTCACTTAGAAGACAATTGACCATCGATATATATTGAGAGCGATCCATTATAACTATATTGCCCCCCTTGTCGGAGGGTTTGATAATTATATTCATGTTGGTGCGCAGGGATTTGAGCGCTTTTACCTCAGTATTCGTTAGGTTTCCACTAGACTTAAAGTCCAGATCATTAGGGTTTATTTTATCAATATCCCTGCAGACCATTTCCAGAAAAACCTCCACATTCTTATAATCCTTGAAATGAGGTGTAAATGTGCTCTTAGGTTTTAAATCCGTTGAGGGCACATTTGGTTTTACATCCTCATTAGATTGTAGTAATTCAACTAGAGTGTCTAGACAGTCCAGATCTTTAACATTCAATCCGAAGTCTCGTGCTTTCTGTTCCTTCCTAGCAGTATGGTATTTAAACAAAGCCAATTTACGAGCGAAAAGATGTAAATCTTTGGTCCAAATAAATTTATTAAATGGAGGAATGGGTACAAACGTCAAACCTTTCTGCAAGACTAAGTTCTCTGTCTCTGATAAAGTAAATGAAGAAATATTTACAACTTTCAAGTGATCTGGGCCTAATTTTGGTATCTCCGTTGGCCCCTGCTCCTTTGAGACTGCCTGGTACTTGGGCCTTTGAGTTCCTCGGCCTGCCTCAAGCCTAAAAAATCCACCCCTTTACGAAGTATACTTTTCGGAGTTAGAGGTTGGGAGGTTTGGCTGGATGGGTCAACAATGTCTTGTTCCTCGTTATCAGTAGACTCATACTCTGAAGTACTAAAGCGGTCAGAGTCAATTCTTACTCTTTTTTTCTCTACTTGCCAACTATACTATTTATTCTGTTTAGTTCAGCAGCTACTTCTGGGATCCCCTTGTTTCAAGGGTCTCCGTCATTCAAAAAAATTTATACATTCTTGCCTGTGTTCTAAAGTTAAAATGATACCATGGCTGTTGTTATTTAAATGATTTTTAAAAAGTTCAAGAGAATCTTATGGGCCTTTCCAAATAAAAAAACAGATTGTCTTTATATCTAAAATAGGAGATGGCCATGGATTCCCAATTGGCCATGAAGAGGTTAGCATAGCTCGGGGCAAACCTGGTCCCCATAGCGTTACCTTGTTTTTGATTATAAAAAGACTCTAAAAACCAAAAATAATTGTTATTTAAAATGATATTAATACGTTCTATAATTTAAATGCATCTGTCCTGCTGGCATAGAGTTAGTTATTTTGGTCTCTTTCCACTGTGAGTGTGCCATTTTACTCTTTTATTATTTTCTACCTGGCATCCGATTTTAAGTTCCAGTGAGGATTACTCCAAAAGAATCCACGGTGGGGATTATACCACTTACGCCTACACATTGAGCAGTTAGTCTGCCCAATTAAATGTGAGTACCTATTCATTATTTTATACTCCTGGTACCTTTTACACTGTGAGCATTATTGATGTCTCTTTTATATTTTTTATGATCTTCATACCGATGATACATCTGCCTACCTACACCGTCTCACGTATAAGTGGGGATTGTACCACTGTACGCCATTCAGACTAGAGCTAGGTTAAGCTCTATCAATTGTAAGTAGGACCATAGACGTTTTATCTACTTTTATGTTATTCTGGGACTTTCTACACCATTAGTTCTCTCTTTCTGTTGCATATATGGCTGCCAAGAATACTCTTATCTGACCCCATTCCAGAGGAACAACCCTGACTCTTTGAGGTTTTATCTTCCAGCAAGTTTTACCATTTGGACTCATACTTGGACTTATATTTGAACTTTCTTTAGCATTTTATTTGTTTGTCCATATATATATATATATATATATATATATATATATATGCATAAAAAAGCCATATATATTTTATATATATGTTATAACACATCTCTGTTTTTATAATTTGAGGCGCAACCTTTATCCCCCCTGTTTGACTCAATAAAAACACAGTACCCTGTAATTAGTTGCCTCTAAACCTACTCATCCTGCTATGGTCAGTTCAGTCTACTTCTGAATCAATCACTTCTGACCATTCCCCCTTAGGTGATAACCCACCTTTACATATTTCCATTATGATCATTGAATAGACAAACCGGTTTCTTGTGAAACTACTTGGAGCAAAGACATGTCCATACGTAACCATTCAAGCACACAACGTCACACATGGGGCAAACATGGCTGATATATGAATACGATGGCAGATGAGGAGCTAAGACACATTCTCAACATTCACAAAAGAAACTCATTCATAAATAAATGTTTGTTAATATATTTCATCTTTCACCTTTTTGGTAGAATATACTGCATTATCTTTGTTTTGTCAATTATGGAAGTTTATGGAAGTTGACACCGATGGAATAAGAAGTACATATTGAAGTTTTGATGTTTCTGTCTCTTCTTAGGGCTATTATCAAATGATATCCTTAGAACAAACTGATTACAGAAAAAACATGTTAAAATTTAGACAACATTACTCACAGTTTTTTCACCAACTGGGTTGTTATAGATCATAATTTATTGATGGTTGTCACTTTGTAAAATTTATTTTAAATGTCATAATTGCCTATATTTTGAATTTATCTGAGATTTTACAGGTTTGGGAGCATATGCGACATAATATTTACAAATGACATAACACTTTATTATTTGTTCGGCAAAGAGTATTTTGCTGTGTATTGCAAAGCATACTTTTTGTTTGGCTTCAAGTTATCTTGATAATTATAACTTCACTCTTTTTTCAATTAGAGACCGTGTTGGTTGCTTGCCTTTTCTCTGTGACTTTTTCTTTGGACTTTCTACCACCTCCAACCGGAGTCCATAATCTAGTCTCTGTATGTCTGTTCTACAGCTCCGGAAACTAGCATCTTACAGAGACATCATGGCATATTATCGCTAGAATTGCATGTTGTTCTGTACTAGCTATTTAACTCATGTTGATATAATTTATCATAAGTAACATGTCATGGCAATTTCACCAACTGGAACATTGTATTAAAGGTTTAGAATGGTATTTGAATTAAGAATGAAAGCAAGTGCACAAACCATTTTGTATCTAATATAGTTCATTGTGTACATATTTAACAGCTAGAACCCTTAAAGAATAACACTATTTCATTATTTAAATTTTTATTAATGTAAGTTTTAATTTTTTTTAGAACTGACCAAGGTCTAGAATAATATGCTTTATACTGGTATGTATTTTATGTGAGTTGTTTGATTCCCATGCAGTGTACACAATATGTGAATATCTACCCTGGGCTCCAAGGGTGGGGGGTGAGGGGGTTGTAACTTGCATTTCCACTTTAGTCCAAAGACTTACAGGAATGCAATAGCACATCTGTATAGAATTAGAATGGTATTTCTTCCTGTTATGTACAGATTCAGATGGCTGTACAGCCACAACTCATAAGCTACAGTTGTTGTTTCATGGACTGAATAACATCAGAAATATATTTTAAAATATTTGAAATCTTTTATAAAGCATCTATGTTCAAAATCACAGACCATCAAGAAGCCTGTGATTTTATAACGTAACATATCCAAATATATTTTCATTAATATTAGAGTGTTTTTAGTGTGTGCTGCTCTCTATTTAAACATTAAAAGATCAGTAGGGGACAGATATGTTTGTAGTTTTTCACACAAACCCCTTACTTGTTTCTAAAACAAGTGATTGCAGATAATTTATTGCATCCTTTCTCATCACTGACCATAATGTAACATGTGCCCCTTACACCAATAGAAGACTATATGAAAGTGACAAGAACAGTAGAATTTCATACTTAGGAATGTAAAATTTCAAAAAGCACATGAAAAGTTTCATTATCTATGTGGTTGCTCTACTGTACAAGTGCCAACACTCCACATTGTTAACCCCTTAAAGACAGAGCTTCAGAAGCTTGTCTTTCACTTAATGACAACAGCATTTTTTGCATTTTTTGCTGTTTACGTTCAACTGCAATTGGCTTTTTAATAATTTATTGCACAGACACATATTATATACCGTTTTTTAAAGGACAGAAAGGGCTTTAATTTGATGTAACATAAAAAAATACAGAAAAATGCAATTTTTTTTTAATATTTTTTTTTTTACAGTTTGTGCAATAATAATGTGTGTACAATTGGTGCAGATTAAGGAAAGTAATTAAAAATAAATTCATTTAGTTCTTCTGATTTACAGAATATATAATGTGTCTGGGATTTTAAGGTTTTTTTGGTAGTTACAGGTCACAAAGCACAAGGAGTAAAATAAACTTTTAAGGAGGAGGAGGACTAAGGACCACTGGGGGAAGAGGAGGAGGGGGTACTAAGGACCACTGGGGGAGGAGGAGGAGGGTACTAGGACCACTGGGGGGAGGAGGGAGGAGACTGCGACCAGGGGGGGAGGAGGGGGACTAAGGGCCACTGGGAGTGGAGGGAGGGACTAAGGACCACTGGGGAAGGGAGGGGGGGGACTAAGGACCACTGGAGGAGGAGGGGACTAGGGGCCCACTGGGGAGGAAGGGACTAGGACCACTGGGGGAGGAGGAGGACTAGGACCACTGGAGGAGGAGGGGACAGGACCACTGGGGAGGAAGGGGACTAAGGACCACTGGAGGAGGAGGAGGGGGGACTAAGGACCACTGGGGGTGAGAGGAGGGGGACTAGGACCACTGGGGAGGGAGGGACACTAAGGATCACTGAGGGAGGAGGGGACACTAGGACCATTGGGGGAGGAGGGGAGGGTAGGACACTGAGGAGAGGGGGAGTAAGCACCACTGAGGGAGAGGGGGGGAGTAAGGACCACTGAGGGAGGAGGGGGGAAGGTCCACTAGGGGTTTGCCAGAAGGAGGACCACTAAGGGGAGGGAAGAGGGGAAGGACCACCAAAGGGGGGGAGTGAGGACCACTGAGAGAGGGAGGGAGGGAGGACCACTAAGGACCACTAAGAGGGAGGGGGGGGAGTGAGAAGACAACCAAGGGGGGACTGCAGAGGGACAGGGGGCCAAGAGAAAGCACTAAGGGACAGTAAGGGAGAACACTAATTGACAGGAGGGGAGAGCACTATGAAAATATTTTAACAAAATAAAGAGCTGCTCCCCTCTCAGTCCCTATCCTACCCCACAAACCCTCTCTTTTACACTACACACATACACAATTCATCCCCACACACACACACACACACACACACAAACATACAATGCATCCTTACTCACACACAGACACACCCGAAACACACAATGCATCCCTTATGCTCACACAAACACTCATTCTCTTACACACAGAAACAAAATGCATCTCTTACACACTCAATGCACCCCTTAGAGACACACACTGCATTCAATTACATACACAGAAACACACCTTGCATCCCTTACACACACACACCCAGAAACATACAATGCATTCCTTACACGCAAACACACACTGCATCCACTATACACACACTACATCCCTTACACAAATTGGTAGCCCTATACACTACATTCTATAAGAACACACACACACATTGCATCCTCTACAATAACACATTAAACATCCCCTACACACATACACTCCACTACCTGTGAGAGAACTCATGGGTGGGCCATGTAGGTGGATTTATGGGTGGGCATTGTAGGCATACTCACGGTCAAGCCCTGGGGGCCCAGACCTTGAGCTGTGTAAGGGGCCCCAAAAAATGGCGCTGCTTCCTGTTCTACACCAGACCCGTGGAGCCAGACTGAGCCCATCATCAGCCTCTTGTCCTCATCTGGTGGTAAGTAGGCAATCCAATATATTATTAGTGGCACTAATCTCTAATTTACTATAAATGGATACTATAGTCACCAGACGCACTACAGGTTAATGTAGTGGTTCTGGTGTCTATAGCCTGTGCATGTAGGCTTTTTAATGTAAACACTCTGTCTTTTCAGATAAAAGACACTTTGTGAAGACTGGCGTTGGCCCATATGGCAGAGCATATGGGCGGGGCATTGTGATGTCACATGGTGGGCAGGACATATGGGGGTGCGGCAAAAATCCTTGCAACGGCCCTGCCCGTATGTACCTTTGCCAGGTATATGTGGACATCGGAGGGGCACATTTGGGACACAGCCATTCCAGTTTTTTTTCAAACTTTGAAGTTCTACACTGTATCCATGTTCCAATTTGGAGTAGTTTAGATGGTTGGTTATTAAAACTTCCCCACAAACACATACTATTTATTAAAGAATACACCCTGGGGTAATTCAAAAGGCATATTTTGAACCTTGGCGTGGGATCATTTTTTCTCTAGTTTGTTCCAGGTGTAGTGGTAATGAGCGTTTTTAAATGTATTTTTTTACTTTTTTAAACTTTTTTTTACTTTTTAAAACTAGTTTTTAAACTTTTGTTTTGCTTATAAATTTTTTTAAACTTTCCTAAACTTTCTTAAAACTTTTTGACAGATTTAACAATTTTCTAAGCTTTTTTTTTTTACCGTTAACCCCTAAGCAGCACTAATAGTAAATTCCCAATTTTCCCATTACTCCCACCCACCCCAGCTAGCAAAATATTTAATTATAAAATATTTAAATTAGTTAATTAAATAAATTGAACCCCTGAGGGTTAAAAAATAAATAAAAGTTCATCGTCAGGGGTTAAAAGAAATTAGATTACAGTATAATACTGTGATCTGTATTTTGATCACTGTAGGCAGTGATCGACTGCAGGGAAGGGGTTCATTTTATTTGGACTGGCTGAAGGGTTTTTTTTTTTGTTTTTTTTACTTAAACGTTATTAAAACTTTTTTTTAACTTAATTTTGAACTTTTTAAAGCTTATTTTAAAACTTTTTTTAATGTTAACCCCTAGTTAGCCTAACACCAAATCCCCCAATTCCCCACTAACTTCCACCCACCCCAGCTAGCTAAATTTATCATTTTAAAATATTTAAATTAATTAATAAAACAAATTTAACCCCTGAGGGTTAAAAAAAAAGAATTAACCCTCAGGGGTTAAAAAAAAAAATCAGATCATAGTAAAATGTAATCCCTGCCAATTGATCACTAGTCAGTGATCAATTGGCAGGGAAGGGGTTAATTTTTTATTAAAATGGGTAAAGGGGTGTGGGATTTTAGATTAACTTTATTTATTTTTTCTAACAGGGACAAGATCAGTGATGATCCGTCTCCCTGCACTTCACACAGAACCAAGAAGTGCAGGGAGGCGGAAAGTGAGTATATGCAGCACATGTGCTCGCTCTGACATTCTGTCAGAGCGAGCACTGGTGCTAGGGCAGCGAGATCGGGTACTCCCGGTCTGCCTCTAATACAGAGGCAGACCGGAGCACCATTAACCCCGCGATCGCCGCGATTACGGCGACCTGGGGTTAATTTTACTGCGTGACGGACAAGGTCCGTCACTCGTCGTTAAGGGTTTCCCCTGAGTGACGGACCTCGTCCGTCACTCGTCATTAAGGGGTTAAAAGGAACAAAGTTGACAAGAGAGAATCTGATAAGTAAAATACCAATTGGAATCCACTTGCACTGGTCAGTTCTTAGCTTGTAACTCTTCGTGATAAGATACATTAACAGTTTATCACCAAATCTGAAATAAAGTTCTGTGGGGACTATTTTTATGTTCAAAAGCCAGATAGCCTACTGAATGTAAAATACCTCTTATTCAAATACCTATTTACCTCACGCATTAATATATCTACCAACCCCATCATTATTCTGTAACTCTTTTTGTAAAAATAAAAATACACACATCAATACAGTCTAGCAGTGCCCTGGCACAGCCTGCATTGTAAGGAGTCAAACCATTTTAGAACAGTTTTACCTGGGGTCCACTGAGCGTCACTCCCCACTTCAACTACTGACGATGGAAAGGTGGAAGCCCCTAAGCAATAACTTCAGTTAGCTAATCTGAGTTAAGCCCTGTGCTGTGTGGCTTAGCTCAGAGAGAGCTTCTGACTCTCCATCATCAGTAGTGGAGGCGTGGGGCAGTGCCCAGTAGACCACAGAGAAGAAGTCAAACCATTCTAAAATAGTTAGCCTATTTACAATGAGAGGGTATCAGGCTACTCCTGGCACCACAACTACTTCAGCAAACTATAGTGGAGTGTTCTTTCAAACTTTATATTACTATTATCCTTCACCTGAAGTTGGTAACTAGAATTATTTCTGTTTATACCGATATGTGAAAGACTGGCACTTATTCCAGATGTGATATGATAAATATTTTAATGAGTTTTACATTTCATGAGTTAAAACTTTCTTTATATCCTGTGCATACAACGAAAATACTGTAATTTTTTTAGTTTATTGAATGCTTTCTATTTTATAATAATGATAAAATGTAACTTCCATATTGTATATGTAGCGGTATACAAATAGATGCTCGATCATAGAAAACCGATCAACTTTTCAACTTCACCTGAGTCTTCATCATATAATATAATGATATACTAAAATGGTTATGTTTTTTGTCATGTTCTAATAGTTGTTCCAGGCACGTAAAAAAATCAATATGTTTTTCTCTGTAATGCATAGGAAGCGATATAAAAAAAACACATTGTAGAGCCATGTGTGTTCCACGCACTAATGGAAAACATGCCAGCATGCTGTGCAATTTTTACAGTCAAATGTTGAAATCTGAAAGGCATAGTATCATTCTCAATCACTAGAATTGCATGGGACAGTCTGCATTTTTTATATTCGAAAAACAACTTTTTTTTACTGCAATACTTGGCGTTCCCCATCTACATCACAATCAAAAAAGATTAAACTGTGGAAAGGTGAGAGATCTATAAAACATTTAAAATAAATGTTAAAAGAAAAGTCTGCCAAAGTTGTAAACTTTGTCACTATGGAAACCAAGTAAAACAATAGGAAATGTCATTGGCTTACTTCAGGTTGGTTGAGAAATCTTCCAGGTCTATACAGATATTGTGGATTTGTAGAAAACAGATTTTTTTTTCTCATTGTCTCTACCAAGGATTAGTGGTGAACAGTAGCCTGGAATGTTCAATAAGGAACTGAGACCATATGATGAACAGATTCTTTCTGGAATAAGTGGGAGGGCTCATAACTACACAGACTGGAGAGAGCAGAGTGAAGAAAAGAGAAAAAGTGATCAAATAAACACTTAAGCATAGGGTATTTGCACAGCATTATCTCTTATGTACAAATATAAAACCCACTGCAATAGGAAAATCTCTGAACAGATTGTCTATAAACAGTAGGAATAACAACCGCAAAAGCACACATCTACCATGAAAATATTTAATAAAGTAAAGTTTCTATAGGATCTATTTTTTGAAAGTTATAGCATGGGATCATTGACAACATGTTGACGCATGAAGGATGAGCTCTCCACTACTTCTAATTTTTCTACCGTATGCACCTTATTCACACCTCCAAACCTTTGGAGCTATGCAATCAAGCCAGGTGTGAGGCATGTGAGTGATGCAACTTGCATCAATGGTGATGCCCAAAATAGGCAGACGCCCCTGTAAAATGGGTGTTTTAACCTAGCATCAGCCTCTCAGCCAGCCCCATTCCTGATTCCAGCTCATGTAGAGAGCACTGCGGAAGCTCTCTTTGCATTATCCTCGTGCACTCACACTGTGCTGCCTCAGAACAGTTTCCTGGTGTCCTCCATGGAACAAGCTCAAGATGGCAATACTGGACCCAAAAACAGAGGCTTTTCCCACCTAAATCAGGACAGTCAGGAGTCAAACTCATTTGTCACTACTTTCCTATATTCTTAGAGCAAAGCACAAGACACATTTGCCAGAGGAACAATCATAGTAACTACAACACATGCTCGGAAATTACAGTTACGGAGAGCATCTGAACCACATTTAGTAGTGTTTTCCTGCTCTAGCCTACTTGCTTGGCATAGAGGTCTATGAAGGTGGCATAAGCCTCGAATTCAAGAACTAAACTGTCAAGGGGATGGAAATATATATTTATATAGCTTTTACAAAAAGAGTCTATAAATTGGCTATTGGTTCTGCTTGTACAATGTTTATATGAAATATTATCCACTTTATTTTATAGTCACCATGACAGGTATTTTATAGTCACCATGTGATGTGATAGTGTCCGGTGTGATATTTTAAAAGTAGTTTATAAATCCAAGGAGAAGAGTCATGAACTAACCATTTTCTTGTTTTTTTCCACTTACAATAGGAAATCATCATTGACACAGTCTACTACATTAACAGCAGCAACACGATATGTTCATATTTAAACCATGCTAGCATGAAGTCACAGAATAAATGTTCAGCTTCCAAAATGCTTTTGCCAAAAATAAGTGAAACATTTTGTAATTTCAAACAATAAAAAACTTTTTTATTTGTTTTCTGGTTTCTGTGCAGCAGACCACATCGGTTAACCTCACTATTTTGGTACCGTTTATGCAGCAGAGAGTTTATGTGTTTAGTATTTAATGAGAAATCTAGGAGTGAAAAAGTTGGTTCTTAGATGGATTACCGAATAGTAGTGAAAGAATTATTAACTAGTTGGAAACCAGACACAAAGTACTGGTTAGCAATTTCAATAGAGAATAATGGGAGATGTTATCCTCTACTAAGCAACTGGCTCCGGTAGCTTTCTAACACTTCTGGTGAAATTTTGCAGTCAATAAATGGCCACTGCTACCAGTAGTGACAGGCACTATAGTGAGTAGTAGTTGGTTGGTAAAAAGTAGCGACAGCAGTGGAAAAGACTAAAGATATCAAGATGGGTATTATAGTCATTCTAGGGAACAAAGCAACAAATCATCCAGTGTTTAGTTTAATCAAAGGTTTTTACCCTGCAGATGCATATGCTACATCCACATAGTCTATGACTATCTATGACACAATCTGTTTTCTTATGGGAAGATCTAAGCAGGTTTTATTTCTGTAAAGCACCACGTTTAGGACACAGTTCTGGAGGATAATTTTTTCAATATGTAAAACCCCATACTTATACTAGTCAGTAAACTATATCACCGATACGCTTGCCTGAGACAAGAATAAGCAAACTATGCAGCCAGGGAAAAGGCAGATGGACTACAGCCTTGTGTTCCAACAGAAAATGGGGATTTCTAAAAAACTGACAGCCTAATCTGTCTAAACCAGAGGCTTTTTTTACAACCCATAAACCATTGTCATCGCTTTCAGGAGAGAGTTTAGGTGAGACCTCTGAGAATTAAGTTATACACAGGGGGAGACTTCATGTATTTTGTCTCTAGGGAGAGGCACTGACTCCCCTGTCTGGGCACTTTCAAAAAGTGACCTTGTGAGCATAAAATAAAATCTTGCATGATACATCGTTTTACTAACATCAGAGCTTTATTTTCTATTCTTTCCACTGTAAGTACATAGAGTTAAGCAATTAGTTAATACTGCCATAGTTAGGAATGACAATTACCTACAGATATTTTATTAATGCTTGATTATTACTATTTTCTTTTTCTAGAGAGTAAGTTGAGTACTACATGCTGTGTATATGTTCATGGCTCCGTATGCTGCCTTAACCCCTCAAGGACACATGACATGTGTGACATGTCATGATTCCCTTTTATTCCAGAAGCTTGGTCCTGAAGGGGTTAAAGGGAAGATTTAGCAAGAAATGCTAAATGCTGAAAAAAACTAAATCAGGTGCTACTCTGATGAAAAGTGATCATTCGAGAGCGACCACTTTTGAAAGCTAATAGAACATCACTCAAAACGTTGCTGCAGCTGAGCATCTATTTTAACTTGATAAATGTTCCCAAGATCTCATGTTCCCTATCTGCATCCATCAATGCTACATATTTTAGAGACTGATATTTATTCTATTTGTGTTGCATTTACATCAGTACACATATGTGTGATGCAAACTATGCTTGTAATCACATATTGTGCTAATATGAAAATGTTAGGAAAGTTGTTTACATTGTAAAAGATTGGCATAAGTTCACAGAAAAATGTGTGTATGCTATATGCAATTACAACTGCAGAATATGCCAAGACTCAGTACAATGAATTCATTGTGTAAATACAATTGTTTTGTAAATAAAACATCTGAAGCAGACATGAAATATTCCATCTGCCTCTTGGAAAATAAAAATCATAGCGTATATTTGTATGTTAAACACCATCATTGCAAAAATTGCGAATTTTAAATATCTTTTGTGTCAAAAAATAAAGGGAGGTTATCGATGTGGGTTATTAACATTAAGTAACATGTTCACGATGCTGTGTTAAGCAGGAGACAATATTAATGGACATAAGAAGCACAAAAATTTTGTTTCGGAAATATTTTTCTCATTGGACATTCAATAAATGACAGTTTTACTGCAACCTTTAAATTACATGGGATGTTTGAGGATGGGGATTTAGACAGTTTTCCATTGTGTAAAATAACTCTGTATAGCTAATAGGTGAGCCAAGGGTTAAGAGTCTGACACCCGAGTGGCGCCTCTGTGGGTATTGCCCAACTTTTGGTTGGCCAAGCATCAAAGGAAATGTCGTCCACAAAAGTATGTAGTATAACAGAGTGCAAGGGCAATGGGTGGCAAAA
Organism: Pelobates cultripes; assembly: GCA_933207985.1. Classification (NCBI taxonomy): domain Eukaryota; kingdom Metazoa; phylum Chordata; class Amphibia; order Anura; family Pelobatidae; genus Pelobates; species Pelobates cultripes. Next base: position 234,135,078 of record OW240916.1, read on the forward strand.
CTGAGTAAAAGAGGAGGTCTCTCCTATCATTTCTGTGTTCATTTCACAATGTTGGCACATAACATATCTAGTGGATGAGGCAGAAAATGAACTCCAATTTTTAGCAAACTGATTGCAATCTGTTGTCCTCCCCAAAAATATTCTAACGTGGCAAAGGTAAATATTGCATAATAATGAAATGTTTTGATTTTGCCTAGCACAGAATTATAAAATCCAAGCATGTACAACAAGTGCCGTTTTGGTTGCAAAGTGCTAAATGTTGACAGACATTCTGTTGGTTGTCATGGCCATTGCTCCTTATTTAGCACATTGCACCAGAATAGAACCAGTTTGACCTTGATAAATCTCTCACTATGTCTTCTGTCTGCTGCTTATAAGGACTATAAAAATGTTCTATTACTACAAATGTTATAGTGAGTACTTCGTACCTTATCTGCTAAAAGTGGCCTTTAACTTTTGATACTTGGGGAGTCTTATTTAAAAGTAATTTATGTGTTATACCTAAGTACTAGGCTTTATTAGGAAATGGATAGCAAACACAGTCCAGCAAAAAGATACAAAGAAAATGGATTACGGGGGTACTAAAAATGGCCTAACCCTTATCTTAACAAATATGCAGAAAAATCAAGAATGAGGAGAGAGAATCCCTAAAAAATGGGAAATGATTTATTAGGAAATGATTTTTATCTGCTTATAGTGTTTTTCTCACGCTGGTACCAAAACTATCATCATCACTTGGTAACCCTATGTTTACTAATAGTGATGGCTATTATCCAGGACAAAGTCCATTCCATTTAAATGCTTGTTTTTTGGACTGTACTCCCACAGACATGTTCAATTTGTTTTTTTAGCCTTCATTGATAAATGCCATAGGCTGCAAAATCTGATGTAATGGCATAGTGAGAGTGAGGCATCCACTTTCTCAATAGCTGACATGGAATATAACTACACTTAACTTTTATGTAGTAAGTCACATTATAATGGAGGGAACTAAAACTTATCCAGTCCTTAAGATTCCTACTGATATTTTTATTATAAATATACAAATCACTAAATCTCCAAGCCACCCATCTTTGGACTAGATTTGTCCTCGTTGCCTCAAATGAGAATTGGATTGGACAATGCACAGCTCTAGCAAAGTAAAAAGGTGTTGGACAAAGATGATGTGGATCTTAATTAGGACTAGGAGTTAAAGTGTTGCAGCTAATAAAAGATAGGCTATTGGGGCTTAGGAAATATTTGTGCAAAATTAATCACATGTATATTGATTATTACACACTTAAAAAAACAGCCTGTTCTTAAATTTTGATATGTTGAAAGCAGGAAAAATGGGCAAGTAAAAAGATCTGAATGGCTTTGACAAGGTCCAAATAGTGATGGCTAGATGACTTTGTAAGAGCAACTGCAAATAACAAGCCTTGTGGGGTGTTCCCAGAGGGTGGTGGTTAGCACCCAACAAAAGAGGTGCAAAGAAGAAGAACTAGTGAACTAGCACCAGGGCACCCAAGATTCACTAATGCACAAGGGGAGGAATGGCTAGCCTGTATGGTCTGATCACACAGAAGAACTATTGTAGCTCAAATTGCTGTAAAATGTAATGCTGGCCATGATAGAAAGGTGTCAGAACACACATTGTCTGCCACAGAAAGCACCTTTAATGGGGACATGAGCATCATGAGCTTCAGAAATGGAGCAATAGAAGAAGGTTGCCTGGACTGATAAATCCCATTTTCTTTTAGTTCAGCTGGATGGCCAGGTGGATGGCCAGTTGCATGTGCATCATTTTCCTGGGGAGGAGATAAATGCAGGGTGCACTATGGGAAGAAGACAGGTGGGCGGAGGCAGTATTATGCTCTGGGGAATGTTCTGCTGGGAAATCTTGGGTCCTGGCATTCATGTGGATGTTACTTTTAAACATACCACCTACCTAGCGATTGTTGCACACCACATTCACATGTTGATGGAAATGGTGTTTCATGATGACGGTGCCCTCTTAATAAAAATCTGTCCCAACGCGCGTTAGGGACGTGCGTAGGGACAGATTTAGCAGTGGTTGGTAGTGAGACTAGGGATGATGCTGCAGCTATCTTGTAAGATTAAGACAAGCTACTATGCTTTGATTTTAGTATAAGATCTTTACTTATATTTATTTTCCTTTATATTTTTTTGTTGCTGTGGGTGAGCAGGAAAGGGGTTTCTTACACTTTTATGTTATACGTGTTTGGGACTCCGGGAAGCTTGGAGGTTTAGACTTTTTTAAGCGGTGCCCTCGAAGGCACGTTAGGGCATAGATATTGGCTATCGTTCAGGCCTTTCCCTGTTCATCCTCCTACCTTCCTAGAATTTACCCATTATTTGTGATATTGCAGTCAGTACTCATTCTCTTTCTCTCCTCCCCTTTTTTTTCAGTAATATCCATTTTTGGTTACTTTACTTTTTGTTAGCACTATTTATTAATTTTAGCATTTAGGACTTATTTGTAACTATTTTACAAACCCACACATTGTTTTTTTTTTTTGTTTGTTTTTTAGATTATACTTCTTAAAGGTTATTTTTAATCATTTACTTATAGGTAGCTCCTTCATCTCTGTAGGTCAGGCTCGTGAGGTTTGAAATAGTCTCCGCTTGTTCTCGTTTTAAAGATCTTGAAATAGGCATTGAAAGTCATGTTTCATTGTTTGCAGATGACACAAAACTGTAGAAGAATACAATGTGAGCAGGATATTGCTTTGCTGCAGAGGGCTTTATATAGAAGTGACAGATGAAATTTATTGTAGAAAAATACAAAGTTATGCATTTTAGGGTAAAGAATGCACACGCAACTTACACCCTAAATGGTAGTGATTCGGGCTTACGATATCACAAAAACAGGTACATGGGCATACAGACAGAAGTGCAAAATTATGCTTATAAAGTGTCCAGTGGAACGAGTTATTCAAAAGCCCTCATTAAGGTGCCCGTGCGTGTATATGCAACTTAGGATTGCAGACAAAGTATTAAAAATAACATTTTATTTATGATTGTGTTAATTTGTCCAAATACATTTGAGCCCATGAAATAAGGGGACTGAGTATGAAAATGTTTCCAATTCTTAAACATTTCATACCATATTTTTGTTCAACCCCTTGAATTCTGCTCTTCAATTGCATCTTTATTGTTTCATTTCAAATGCATTGTGGTATTATTATTATTATTATTATTATTATTATTATGTTATTTATATAGCGCCATCAAATTCCGCAGCGCTTTACAATAGGTGGACAAACAGACATGTAGTTGTAACCAGACAAGTTGGACACACAGGAACAGAGGGATTGAGGGCCCTGCTCAATGAGCTTACATGCTAGAGGGAGTGGGGTAAAATGACACAAAAGGTAAGGATAGTATTAGACTAGTGACAGTTGCAGAAGAGGAATCAGTAGGGAACTATTAACAGTTTAAGTGATACGCTTTTATGAAGAAGTGGGTTTTTAACGATTTTTTGAAGGGGTGGAGACTGGGTGAGCATCTAACGGAGGAGGGAAGCGAGTTCCACAGGAACAGTGCATCCCTCGAGAAATCTTGAAGGCGAGCATCAGAGGTGGGAGTTCGGACAGAAGATAGATGTAAGTCTTCAGCAGATCGTAAGGGCCTAGACAGGACATACTTGTGTATAAGGGAGGATAGATAGGTGGGAGCAGCATTATGTAGAGATTTGAAAGCAAGAATCAGAATTTTAAATTGAGCTCTATAGCTTATAGGAAGCTAATGTAAGGACTGACAGAAGGGTGAGGCGTCGGCGGTGCGGGCGGTCAGGAAGATGAGTCTCGCCCCCGCATTCATTATGGACTGTAATGGCGCAAGTTGGGAGCATGTAAGACCACTGAGAAGTGGATTACAGTAGTCAAGGCGAGAAAGGACAGTGGAATGGACCAACACCTTAGTCGCATCTGGCGTTAAGTAGGGGCAGATGCGCGCAATGTTTTTGAGATGGAAATGACAGGATTTGGTGATAGATTGAACATGAGGCTTGAAGGAGAGGTTGGAGTCAAAGAGAATACCTAGGCAGTGAGCCTGCATGATGGAGCTCATGGTAGCACGTTGACTTGGAGAGAGACAGACACAGGAGTAACAACACTTGAGGAAGGAAAGACCAGAATTTCAGTTTCGGTCAAGTTTAGTTTAAGGAAGTGGGCAGCCATCCAGTTAGAAATAGCAGAGAGGGAGTCAGAGACACTAGTCAAGAGGGACGGGGAGAGATTAGTAGAGGACGGGTAGATTTGCGTGTCATCTCCATAGAAATGATATTGGAAGCCAAAGGAGCTAATGAGTTTACCAAGGGAGACAGTATAGATGGAGAACAGTAGGGGACCAAGGACTGAATCTTGAGGGACATCAACAGAGAGGAGTTGGGGAGAAGATGCAGAGCCAGAGAAAAAAAAAACACTGAAAGAGTGCTGGGAGCGGCAGGAGGAGCACCAGGAGAGAGTAATCTCTTGTAGACCTATATTGCGGAGGATGAGAAGAAGCTGTTGATGATCAATAGTGTCAAAAGCCGCAGACAGGTCAAGGAGAATTAGGATAGAGTAGTGACCACGAGATTTTGCAACGAGTAGATCATTGGATACTTTGGTCAGTGCCATTTCCACAGAGCATACAGAGCCACAATTATGAAAACTGTGTCAAAGTCCAAATTTTTCCTGAACTTACTACAATTTTAACATAGTGGGGTTTTTGCACTAAGTACTTCTGCCATGAACACAAATCATGTAAGACCTGGAATGATGTAGTGGAGATCTTGCCACATCATGTAATATACTATTAGCTTGCCCATAAGAAAGAGTGCGAACCTTCCTCGAAGTGACACAGCGCAAGTTTTGTCGCATCACTTCCACTATCAACAGATATGGGACAGCTGCACACTACACTCCCCCAAGATAATGGCACGCAATTGGCTGAGTTAGAAACGGTCCATCCAATCACCACCATTGGCTGAATATTTAACTATACACACAATGTAAGCAGTTTATCAACTGAAAAAGCAGATAAAATTGGCAAAACACATCCTTAAGTGCTGGGATAACCTTTGGACACTATTTACTCCTGTTGGTATTTTGCCTGCTTTTATTTTAAATTTTTAACTGTTTTTATTGTGTTATTTAATAAAGTATGTTGACCTTACTACTAAGTCCTGTGAATTCCTGCATATCTGTTTTCATCTCAAGGACAGATGTCCCCCCCCCTTTACTGTCACACTTACCATTACACTGAGAGCCAAGTTTATCTGATTCTTCAGAAGGTGAGCAGCCATTAGACCTTTAATACCTACCATTGCATTGTGTTTAGGGCTTTACACTCGATGCACTTTTATAAACTATGGATAAACTAGGATGCTTCTCACCCATAAAGTCCTTTTCAGGTATGGAGTGGTCCTTTAACAGCCACTTTCCTCAGCAGCCCATTTATAGGAACGCAATAACTTTAGAACATAAACGTGGAATGAGTTCGGTTATTGGGCACACTCCAGAACACATTTAAAAAAAGTTTTACTTACCTTTATTCTCCTGGCTTGCTGATATCACTTCAATCGCGCTGGCTCCGTTGACTGAGATCACCAATATTGATGTTCTCACTCAATCCAATGTTTCCCCATAGAAAAACCATTGGGAAGCTAGTGCATAACCAACCAAAATCTCCTAATTGAGATGCATTAAGTTAATGCATCTCTATGGGGAGCATTCAGCATCTCCATGTAGAACATGGAGACACTGAATGTCAGTCCTGCAATCTTTGCAGGACCTTGCCCAGGAAGTCTCTCTAGAGGCTGCCAGAGTGACAGTCACTAGAGGTGGTCTTCGACCACAATGTAAATACTACCTTTTCTCAATATTGCAATATTAAGCTGTAGTGTTTATGATACCTATTGTTTTCCTTTTTTTCCTTACATTCATGGTTTTTGGCTCTGTATTCTTGCAGAACAAACATTTTTCTCTTCTCTTCCTCTCCCTTTCTATTTTTGCCTACTCCCCTACTACTTTTACTTTCTTTTTCTTTGCTTCCCTTTCTTTTTTCTTGTATGCAAAACAGCCTGGATTTTTTTTTTACAAAAAACAACCTTTTATACTGCTTATTTAAAACTAAACCTATGACAGCTTCCCTACCTGATACCTAATTCCTCTGCATGGAAACTGCTGGCTACCTGCTGCAGTGCTAAACTTTAGGTTTCCAGTGACTTGCCATCAATCATAGAAAGAGCTGCTGTGTGCAGTGCAGGGGGTCTGGGATCTGGAGCAAAGGGTCTTGACATGGAGTCAATGTCATATCCCTTCCACACTGAACTGTGCTCCATGCTCTAGAGGATCAGATTAGAATCAGAGGAGATCACATAATTATTTTACTGAGAAAAGAGACAGCTCAGACACTGAACACAGCAGCATTTGCCAAGTTCACTTACGATAACTGTGGTAGGACAGTAACAAAATAGTACTGATTATATGTAATTGGAAATATGCATATGCTGCCAACATATTCTGCAGCGTTGTACAATAAGAAACAAGACACCCATTTAATTCCAACAAAACATGTATGATATACAGGGAGCAAACAAGCTCATTATATTTTATTTGCTACAGTTTTTGTATTTTGTTAAATAGTTGAGAAATATAGAAAAAAAAATCTATTTCATGCATCCCAGTTCAGAGCAAGTGAATAAACAGTGTTTCTTTTTCTAGTGTTTTTTTAAATATATTTTGCCAATAAATACATTAATAAAAAAATGAATTATACCAACTCACTCCCCCAACAGACTTGCACAATATTTACACTCCTAAAATCTCACAAGCTTGATTGTCTAAAATTGTCTATAACATTTATTAAACTCTGAGCTTTCCCAAATTAACCCTGCATGGCAAAATTGGGCCACAGATTACGTCCCCAGCCAGAGGTCTTTGCCATCTTCAGCGTCCAGTGAAGTGGTGCTCCAGTGGTAGGGGGTGGGTTAGTAATACAAGTGCATCACTGGTTTACCCCCCAAAGGGGTAGATCTGCTTGGAAAGAGGACAGTCCGCTTGAATTTAATGCATGCCAAGCTGCCTGTCTATCATTTAAGGTAAAGCCCACTGAGAGCAGACCCTGCAGGCAGCACTATTTCAGTGCTCTCTGCAGTGTCCTAGTGCTCTGCCTAGTGCATGCATGTCTAATAATGCACTTGTGCTATGCTTGTTAGTGAGAGATCTACAGTTGGGACAATCTGAAAATCAGGACTTTTACTCCAAAATAGGGATGGTGAGGTGGCCTGATTATTATTATTATTATTATTATTATTATTACTTATAATTATTACTTATAAAGCACCAACAAATTCTGCAGCGCTGTACAATGGGATAATAAACTCTCACACACACTATCCCACAGCACAATACACCCCCACACTCTTTCATGTTACACAAATAGAAACCCATGTCCATATACATTGCCACTCTTAACAAATATACTCATTGCACAAGTATAGCACATTTACAAACAAAATAAAGATCTTCCTGTCCTTCCAGTCATTGCTCAAATATACTCTACATTCACTTAACATGATACTAAACATAAATACAAAACATATAGAACTGCTTGTGATTTCACCTCTTGTGACATCATGTCCGGTGGCATCACACATGTACAATTACTTACTGAAAATCAGCATGGCCTGTATTTTAAGAAAGGTGTAGACCCTAACCATAACTATATCCCAGTATAACATCATTTGTTTTTTTGTATATGTATATATATATATATATATATACATATATATATATTTATAAATAACACTATAATACTTACTTGACAAACTATTTTGTTTGTCTGGGACAATATAGTTATTTTTTTTTTCTTTTATATACTGCAAATTCTGAAATTGTATTTAATATTTTTGTGGTTTGTTTAAAGGGACACTCCAGGCAGCCCTTTTTACTCACCTCGTTCCAGCACCGGGAGCCTCGTGAAGCCGCGCCCCCTATTTCGTCAAAATGACGAAATAGGCGGGCGTGAGCAGGGAGCAATCAGACGCTTCCATTCGGAAGCGTCATTGCTCCCTTGTGCGCATGCGCGGCTTTGCCGTACATGCCCGGCTTTGCCGGGCAGCATTCATGCCGCCTTATGAAGTCCTGAGCGCACTACCGCTGACAGCTCAGCTCGCGGTCTTTGCCCGCCCCCTCTCCTCTGCTGACTCTGTATTTTTCCTCTGTATTTTAATACGTCTGACGTGTACAAGGCCTTTTTAGGGCCATACATGATAGGAAGTCCCTCTGGTAGCCGTCTGAGTGACGGCCACTGGAGGTATTCCTATCAATCAATGTAAACACTGTATTTTCTCTGAAAATACAGTGTTTACATTAGATTGCCTGCAGGGAGCTATAGATCTCCCCTGAACAACTACATTAAGCTGTAGTTGTTCAGGTGACTATAGTGTCCCTTTAAGTGTTTCTCAATCACAAATGCCTCAGCACATATTATATTGTCTACCGCCCAAGCATATGACAACTTTTGTTTGTGATAAGCTGACCATTACTGCTTCTCATTGGAGCCATGTGCGTCATGTTTACAGCTATCAATGGAGATCATTTGAACCTAAGTGATTTGCACGCACACAGTATATCCTTCAAGGAGAAATCATTGAATCAAAGTTCAAATAACTTGGAGCCTGGACTCCTTTTTTATTTGAATTCCACCCCACAGGGTATGCCTCAAATTGCAACAGCTTGCGGAAGGCTGCAGTAACTGAAAACGCATCCAGACTCTGTTAAAAGTTATTTTGACACCAAATCTGTAGGGAAGGTTTAGAATTCTACTAAAGCAGACGGTCATGTTGGTACACTTGTTAAATACACAAAGTGTCTGCTTGTTGTCAGCAAGAAACATTGAGCAAGCGGCTCTCTAGCCATCTTTGGCATGTTGTGACTTTCCTGGTTATTTAAAAATTGGCATACTGCCCCATCAATTTAAATAATAGTTTGATTTTTTTTATTATTCTTTTTTTTTGCTTCCTATTGGAAAATATTAGTATATAAAGCTCCTGACAGATGTGTTAAACTATCTCAGAGCACCATTGAAAACATGCTTTTTTAATCTTCTGTTAAAAATCTCTTGCCCTCGACAAGTACCAGATGTGTCTACTAGAACTGCCCTCTATTAGCAGCACAGCTTCCAGCTCTCCATGTAAACGGAGAAGGAACATTTGCAAATGTTCTATCATCCTCCATCTTTCAAGCAATATCCCCATACTCAACTCACATATGCTCTCAGACACAGATATACACACTCACAGAGATACACAGACACGCAAAGACAAAGTTATGCATTCCAGACACAGTGGCAAATACACATAGACAAACACTCACAGACTCACTGCCAGATACACACTCTCAAGCACATACACGGATACAAAATTCCAGAAACACACAGGTAAAACACACTGCCATATATACATTGTGATTGAGTGTCTGTATCTGTGTCATTGTTTGTCTCTGTGCATCAGTATTTGTGTTTTTTGTGTATCCATGTATGAGTGCATGTCTGTATCAGAGTGTGTATAATGTGTGTGTGTGTGTGTGTTTGTGTGTATTTGTGCTTGTACTCAAAGACTCAACATGGCTGCCATGTGAGGGTGACATGGTATGAGGCAACAAATACAATATACATGGGGCTACATATACATCGAAATGAGTGCATATGGGACTATGCTTATTTGAGAGGATTACAGAGTCTATTTACAACACTATTTTCTTATATCAAACCATTATTTTGTACATGATTTTTTTTTTAAAGATTTCCCAGCAGAACATTGCCTAGAGCATAATACAGTCATTGCTGGCCTGCCTTCTTCCCATAGTGCATCCTGTTGCCATTTCTACCCTAAGTAAATACACACAGGCACCTAAGTATCCACCTGACCTAAAATATGATTTATCAGAACGGGCAGCAATCTTCCATTGAAGGTGCTTTCAGCAGAGGACATAGGTCATCATGAGCAATTTGACTGGTCTGCAGCTACACACCCCAATATGTAGCAAACTGTGATGCACTGTGTGTTATGAGACCTTCTATCATGCTTTTCGAGATGCTCTGCCCCAGTCACCTAGTCATCACTATATGGCCTTTATCAAAGTCACAAGATATTTTCAATTGTCCATTTCTCCTGTTTTCAACAAATTAAATTCAAGGTGTTCTGCTTGCTGCAGGGTTTCCAGAACGTGGATCACTTTCAGCAGATTCTTGGCCATCCTCGATGCATTTGTGCCACACTTTTATTTGTGCTGCACTCATTGCATCATCCCTGAAAGCTTTCCGAATAGTTTCCGAGGAGGAATGTTCAAGCTTAATGCAAAATTTGATGCACTTTCATTGCTATACTCGCTCAATCATTTTGAATGCGACATCCACACAGTACACGTGCTCACTCAGTGGGTCTAGCGCCCCCACTGACTTGTACAGTAAAGTTGTCATTGATCAAGCAGGCACATTCCATTCCACTTTCGTTGGCTGCCAGGTTACATCTATGTCATGCAAACCGCTCTCGTGATGGCTGGACTTATATACACTTGGTTGTGTATTATAACTCAGTCTTGGGAGATTCATCATGGGTAATTTCACGAAGGAACAACAGTTTTATTATCACAGTGGCAGATCCATTATTTTAACGCAAAGAGCTTATCTCTGCCACTTCAATGTAAAAAATGGACCCTCAGTGACTATGATCCGGAAACTAATTTAATGTTTGAGGAAATTAAACATGTACACTCTAGCAGCTCAAACTTTAGCGCCTCAAACATTAATTAATATTATTAACCATGCAATCGAAGAGCCTGACTTTGCGAGGCGGCAACAGAAGCTCATATGAAAGCTTTATCGTAGTCAAACAAATTTCCAAGAATTGTATTGTATGTAATCTAACTAAAATTGATTAATTAATAAAAAAGGTTATTAACTATGCTCAATGCATGGTCTGCCCTCAGTGGACTGGCCTGGCTGATTGACTTCCATGCCAGGATGATCTGCCAGTAATTTGGTTGGACTTGCCCCTGTTCCAGGGATGCCCTCTATGGGCATCACCAGTAATGTTATTCATGTCCCAGGCCAGCCCCCTTTTATCGTGATTTACAAAATGCCAATGTTGGTGGTTGTGGTACACACAAATAAGATCTATCACTGTCAGTAATGACATGGGTCCAGCACTATACAGGAATAGACATACTGTGGGTTATGATTTATGCACTCTGTATGAAGGGACCTTTTCTTAGTCCAGTGACGGGAGTTATATATCCAAATATGACCAAAGTTGGAGGGAGTTTCTTTATTCACTATTAGCAGCTTCTGTCATAAGGGGTCTTTGGAGTAAAGTCCTTTTTATGCATGGCAGAGAAGCAAAATAAGTTAGTGTATGTTGGATTTCAAGGTTGAACGATTTGATAAGGGTCATCAATTGCCTCTATCAAATCCTTTTTCTAGGAGTTAATTTTACTATATCGAATGTTTATTATAATTACATGTTTGTATTTGTATGGTCAAAGGTCAAATAAGGCCACACCAGTCAGTTCTAGGTGACCCACTAACAGGTGTGTGGACTCATTTCTCACCAGATGTGGTGGGAAAGTTTCCAGGAATGCATGATCTACAAAACTCCTTTGTTGTAGGAATTAAAATTGCTATCCAATAACATTTCACACCTGGTTATACTGTTTTCTGCTATATACCACAAGGTGTTTGATCTTTTGGTACTCCATTGCTTTTCTAATAGACACCTGGTTTACATTTTTTTCTAGCAGCTTTTTAAAGTTCTTCTTCTACCTCAAAACATAAGACATGAGCACTGTGCAGACGTAGCAATAATTATGAACCTTTTTATGAAGACAGCATTGAAGTGTTCCCAAATCACTGTCTAGTCAATAAACCCCAAATGTTTTTTTCCGGACCCAGATAATACAATAGATAAAGAGATGACACAATATGGGTTGATGTGCTTCATATGGATTTTATTCCAGCTACAATTTAAAACCATTACTAAAATTCCAGCATACCATTAAGCAATTAACTCAGTTTTAAATGGTTACTCCAAGTACCAATTACCACTTCACTGATTTAAAGTGGTCAGCGTGTCTGTAGTATGTATGTGCAGCCTTTCACTGCAAAACATTGCACATATGGATTTTAACCCCTTTTTACACTTTGTGATGAATGGGTCATTGAAAAGTCATCCGCCAGCCCGAAAAATAGTGACCAACTGTATAGAGTCTGTCAATTCTATCCGCATATCTATGCACAGAATGGCATTCACAGGCTGAGAGTGGACAGCTGACACTCTCAGCCAGTGACTGGCTGGCAGGATTAGCATCAGGCTTTTGCACACACTAACTCACACATGTAAACATATTTTTTTCATATAAGTATATTTTTCATTTGTATTCATGTACATCACACAATTTAATTTAGCACAACACATTTTTTATTTGTTTGTAATTATGAACTCCAGCTAGGCTTTGGCATAGTAAGAGACCCTTTTCAAACTGCAGTCAATGTTTTGGCTATCCTGAACTGCTCTGATATATCCTTAATAAACCCTAAATATCTACTACCCTTAAATAATATTAACATTACAAAGTAAGGAAGGGCCAAGCGATTAGCTCTTTTGCTGCATGAGCTGGATTGCCAGAGGTTTTCCAATGGGACTTAACATGGTTCCTATATATATATATATATATATATATATATATATATATATATATATATATATATATATATATATATATATATATATCTAGATAGAGAGAGAGAGAGAGAGAGAGAGAGAGAGAGAGAGAGAGAGAGAGAGAGAGCTAAGGCCCTCACGTACCATGTGTCACATGTCTTGTATTGGCAAATCTCTGCCGACTAGTAGTCGCAATTTCTTTTGTAAAATAGTTTAAAAAATAGTTTAAAACATAAACTCTTTTTACAGAAACAAAAAAGTTAAAGGCCAAAACCTCATTGTTTGAAAAAAAATCTAGTCAAGACAGGTATAATCCTACACATCTGACACGTTTTGTGGTTATGAACTTAGCAGTAGGTTCTGCAAGTACAATCACATATCATGAGAAAAGGCTGCACCTACTTTTATTTAGTTTAAGTAGGGAAACTGAGGTCCTTCATTCTTATGGGGGGTGGCTTCCCAGTATTAATTTTTTTTGTTAAATTATCCCATATATTTGTCAAATATTTATTTGTGATAACTTAAAAAATGAATTTAAATGTAGAAATCAGCACTGTTTTACTTACCTAAGAACTAAGCATTGCTATTTTAGTTCTCTGTTGATTGTTGTTATACGTTCTGCCTGTTTCTGTCATTTGCACCAGTCAATCAGCATGATACCCACCACTTGCAAAATATCTTCATAGACTCAGATAATCCGTGACAAAGGGCTGATAAGTAATTACAGAAGAAACAGAACTAATGAGTTAGAATTATCTGCCTCTTATTTATTTGTCTTTTTTACATTGTTCTAAATATTATCTGAAATGGGCTAAAGAGCATCTTTAAAAAGTGTTGGCTTTTTGCTGCTTATCCCCTTAAAGGGACACTGTAGGCACCCAGACCACTTCTGTCCATTGGAGTGTTCTGGGTTTTGGAGAAACCACACTGTTTTGATTATAGGGCTAATCCAACCTCTAGTTGCTGTCTCTTAAACAGCCACTAGATGGTGCTTCCATGTTCTTAGAGCATGAAAAGTGTTCTAAATGACGTTCGACATCCCCACGCTCTGCATGAGGTCTCCACCGCCAGCAGCCTGCGGCGGGAGAGGGGCGTGGGCGGAGCAGAGCAAGCGCCGGAGGACATCAGCACTAGACCCAGGTATGTGACTGAAGGGGTTATTAGCACCTTCAGTGCCGCGGGAGGGGGCCTTGACAGAAGGGGAAGCTATAGTGCCAGGAAAACGATTTAAGGCTGGAGGCAATTGTCCAAGTTCTGAACCAAACAAAGCCTAGAATTTGTTCAATCATAATTTAAAGGTTAGGTACACCCATGCATATTAAATATTAAAGGACCACTATAGTGCCAGGAAAACATACTCGTTTTCCTGGCACTATAGTGCCCTGGGGGTGCCCCCACCCTCAGGGTCCCCCTCCCGCCGGGCTCTGGGGAGAGGAAGGGGTTAAACTTACCTCTTTCTCCAGCGCCGGGCGTGGAGCTCCCCTCCTCCTCTTCGGCTGAATGCGCATGCGCAGCAAGAGCCGCTCGCGCATTCAGCCACTCCATAGGAAAGCATTCACAATGCTTTCCTATGGACGCTGGCGTCTTCTCACTGTGATTTTCACAGTGAGAAACGCGGAAGCCTTCTAGCGGCTGTCAATGAGACAGCCACTAGAGGCTGGATTAACCCTAACATAAACATAGCAGTTTCTCTGAAACTGCTATGTTTATAGAAAAAAGGTTAACCCTAGATGGACCAGGCACCCAGACCACCTCATTAAGCTGAAGTGGTCTGGGTGCCTATAGTGGTCCTTTAATGTTTAAAGGACAGTAAGGGCTTCCTTTTTATACCCCATATGTATACCTAATATAACATAAAGAATAACATGTCAGAAATTGGGGAATAAATCACAATTTTACTTTTAATAATTTTTACACATCAAGTGCAACTAAAGAAAAATAACTCAAAATAGATTTATGTATCAGCCCTGATTATTAAATGAGGTATATTTCTAGGATCTGAATTAATTGTTAGTAGTTAATGTTAGCCCTTTCCCCAATTCTAAAAAAAATATTAGCAGAGGGATATCCAAGCTAAAAATAAACTAATGCTGAATTAGTAGTTTGTGTCTGCCATCTAGTGGCCTTTTGCAGCATGACAGGCAGATCTGCCCGGCATGCTGTTTCCGCTGATCACACTGAGATTAATGTTGGGCCACTGACAAAGCCCAGTGCCAATGACAATCGACATATGGGCATGCAGAGAGACCCTGTCAATGTCTGTATTGACCCTGGCGGTCTCCCTCTGAGCGCTACAGGCTCATAATCACAGCAGCATGAGTGTGATAATGCTCACCCACGGTGAATTAAAAGGTATTAAAGGGCTTTATGCAGTGCACTGCATTATTCTGAGGCCACAAATATGGCTCCAATTGATACCTGTGTCTCCCTGCTGTAAGCAAGGAGACACAGAATTTAAATCTCCATTTAAAGGGCTCACTTTGAACATTGCATACAGCTCGTCTTTCAGTCTGGTGCCCAGTATCATATTAACAGGTGGTGGTAAACCCTGGTAGCACCGAGATAGCTGTTTTACACTGATACAGGCAGCGGGAGCAGAGTTAGATGCCTTCTGTACCGACTACATGTTAACGGCATACAAAGTGGGAAGCAAGAAGGAGTTCCTGCTTCCCCAACCACTAGACATCAGGGACTGCATTGCCTCCTGGTCTCCACTTTTACTCCATAGATGTAAGAGGGAAATTTGGTACCCCAGGTGTATGTGTGTGTGCGTGCATGTGTGTGTGTGTATTTGCTACTGTGTGTTACTTTGTGTGTGACTGTATTCCTGTTTCTGTGTGTATGGCTGTGTGCTAAATGGCTGTATGTTACAGTGTATGTGTGCGACTTTATGCATGTGACTGTGTGAACATGTGTACCTGTGACTGTTTTTGACAGTTCAAGTGTGTGAATGTGCATTTGATTGTGTGATTGTGTGTGACAGACTGTGTGACTGTATGTATGTGATTGTGTCTGCATGCCTGTAACTGTGTGTGTGTAACTATATGTGACTGCATGTGACATAGTGTATATGTGCGACTGTGTGCATCTTTGTGTATGTATGTGACTGTGTATCTAGACATATACATGTTTCAGTAACTGTGTTTATAACTGTGGTTATGTATGTTATGGTGGTGTGTGGTTATGTCTATGAATGTGACTGTGGTTGGGTGTATGGGACAGTGAGTGTAAGGGCAATGTTTGCATGTGGGTACATGCATGATTGCATATCTGTGTAGGTATGCATGTCACTGTGTATGTATGTGATGGGACAAAAAAGTGAGAGAGTTGAGAAAAAGGCCAGAAGTAATGGGGTTTAAGAGATGCACATTGCGTTGCAAACAAGGGAATTGAAATCCCCATTAAAATCTTAATTTAAAGGGCTGGATATAGTGCTAACTTTGAGCAAGGATGTAGCCCTGCTCAGACCAAAACTGTAGGATGTTGCATGCCATCCTAACACAGTTAAAGCCCACACTGTGAAGGACACCATGGAACAGCCTAACGTCATTAAGAGTTTACATTTTACAATTTAAAAAAATAAATTTATTTTTAGTAACAACTATTTCAGAAAATAGCATATTTAGTGTGACTGAAAAAAAGTGAAACAAGAAACTTTTCTGGTGTGAAAAGTAATGAAATTGCATCACTGTAAAAAACAGCATACTGTGTATAAAAAATTACAGTAAGAGAGCTAAGCAACAGATGAACCCAACTGAGTGAATAAACTGCACCAAACAAAGCCCCAAAAACGGAGCAAAACTTTCTGCAACATATTGATAAATCTTTCTCATTGCTTCTGCACGGGATTCTGATGTCAGTTGCTAAATAAATAGCAACGACAAAAAGTGCACTCAGAAAGTCAACTAATAACCATAATACATCAATACTTATGAAATAAGTGTACATTAATGTAAGAATTCCTCATATCGATAGTAATAAACAAACCTAATATAAACATAATTAACAGCAAACACAGCTCAAATTCTTTCAAAGGAAAAGGTGATCTAAATTAAAAACTTCCAAATAAAACAACATTAAAAAAAATGTTAAAGGCACATTATTGGTACCAGGACCAAGTTGTCTGGGTGTCAGGTTCCTGTAGTTTTACACAGACATTCTGCAGAACAGCAATGTTTACATTGCTGGGTTTAAATGCCTCTAGTGGCTTTCATACTGACAGCCACTACAGGCACTTATGTAGAAATAGTAGATTAAAACTGTTATTTCAGTTGGATTGGCACAGCACTGAGTTTATCTGCACATGTGCAATAGCCTCCCAATACTTTCCTATGGGAAAGCACTGGATTAGCTGAGATCTCAATCAATCTTGATTATCTCATCTAAGGAGGTGGAATGGCAATGGGGGAACCGGTGTTGCGAGGGAGAAAATTTAAGTAAAAATGTTTTTTCCTACTTATGATAACCATCAAGCAATCTAATGTATGCTCTCTGAGATATAATGTGTTAGAAATGATACAGCAAGTAGTCCATCCCAGGCAAGTTTGCTATTGATGGAATTGTCTCCAAGCAGTGACAAGCAGATAAATGGACATGTCTCCAGTGTCCACAGCATGGGTAGTCAACCTGGTCCTTACCACCAACTAGTGGGATTTCAGATTGGCGGTGGTGGGTTCTGCAGAAAACGTGCGGTGGGCCTCGATGGCCATGGACCAAGGCCAACAGGGGAGATCATTACATCTCCCCTGCCAGCCCATGCAGAGCCAGCCTTGCTGTAAGCCCTCTTGGGATGATGAGGAAATCAAAGATCTCACTCACCGGCCCGCTGGCCCTTAGTTCTAGCAGAGGGAGGGAAGGGCTTGGGATGCTCTGTGTTCCTCCTGCGAGCAGGCTGGTAAAGTGTGACAATGCTCCGATAGGGTGCTGTGCTCACTGGAGAATAGGAGAGTTAGCCTGCAGATGGAGGAGCTGCAGACTTAAGTGAGCATGCCACCACTAGACAATCAGGGCTTGCAGCATTATGCCCTCCTCCCTGGTAAAAGGTAAGAAAAAGGCACGGGGAGACATTAAGATTGATTTTTACATCTCACCCACCTACACACAGCATACACCCTATGCATGCTTTACACACACACACTACACCCTCACACACACACACTGCCCCCCCCACACACACAGACTGCCCCCTCACACACACTGACCCCTCACACACACTGCACCCTTCACACACACACTACCCTCTCACACACACTGCATCTCAGACACACACACTGTACACCTCACACACAGCACCCTTCAACACTCACTGCACCCCTCACACACACTTCCCCCCTCACACACACACTGCAGCTCAGATACACACACACTGCCCCTTCACACACATAACACCCTTCACACACACACTAAACCCCTCACACACACACTGCCACCCTCAAACACACATCAACCTTCACACATACACTGTCCCCCCTCACACATGCACACACTGCCTGCACCACTCACACACACAGCACCCTTAACACACACACACACATACACACACACTGTCCCCCTCACACACACACTGCACCTCAGACACACACACTGCCCCCTCACACACACAAAGCACCCATTACACACATATGAATAAAAAAGTAGAATAGAATATATTCTACTTATGAAAAAAAGAAAAAGAAATAGATAAATTTAAGTACGGCGGTAAGGAAATTTTACTATCAACAAAGATACAAAAGTGGGTAGTAGGTATTAAAAGGTTGACTACCCCTGGTCCAGAGTATTTAGCTCATGCACAGACCGCTTCAGGAGCGCTCTGTGTATAGATGTCTTAAAGGGACACTTCACTGCCCAAACCCAAAAACAAATATAAAATCACGGCATTTGTAAACTCTCCCTTTCTAAGCCTGCCTAGACTTTGTGTGACAGTCCAATCACATACTTCATAATACAGCTCAACGAGAAGTATTTGCCATTGCCTGGTTTTGAGTTTAGCTCCAGTGAGCTGAACAATCACAAAATAGAAGAAGCGGTTGTATAATAGACAGCCAACAAAGGTACCATAACAACTTAATCTTAATAAGGTTGTTATGGTGCCCTGAGGCCCCCGGACACACTCTTATCTGACGCTTTCAGACTATCAGTGACTCCCAATTCACAAAACTCGCTTGGAAAAGGTGACCGTCCAAGAATGATTTAACCCCTGAAGCTAAAAGTGTGTGCCCAGGGTCCTCAGGGCACCATAACAGCTTAATTTAGATGATGTTGTTTTGGTGCCTAGAGTGTTTCTTTCAAGTCTGCTGTATGATATGTTGGGAAGCTCTTTGCTTTTGTGATTCATTGATGCTGGGTTTGTTCAGGAGGTTTTAAATGGTAAATTGTGTTATGAATTATGATGTGAACTTGACTTACCACCTGTTTGCGTAGGTCAAGGGTTATTTTTATGTACGCAGTATTAGCATTGTGACAACTGGAAATTTAACTAATTGGCTATTAGTCAAGGGAAATTAAATTAACATAAAAAAGTTAGTAAAGCATCCTAAATAGAATAAACATTTCTCAAAATAGACAATTCTTTGTACTGAAAGGATCTCCGTTGCTCTGGGGAAGGAAAACTGCTCTAGTTAACAATTTATTGTGGGCAGTTGCTTGTGGTGTGATAGATATAACGTGCATCTTCCAACTGATAGGGATCCACTCAAATGACAGAAAGACATATAATAGGCACTGGTTAAGAGGAACATTTTACTAGTTACCTCTGGCTGAACTTTTCTTTGCTTCTACCTGCAGAATCCATTTAATTGCCTTCATTGATTTTGTCAGTCCAAGTGAACACTTGCTGGTCACCCACAACCCAAGTTAGCCCGTAGTCTGATCACTTATTGCATTTCAAGCTTTAACTTCAAGTGTGTCTATTTAAACCCTTTGAGTGCTGGAGGAAAGCATAATGTGTCCCACACCACTGTACATATATGTTGACACACATGTGATATATGTGTGCACCAGTGTAGCTAGTATAGTTGCTGGCTTTTCAGTATTACAAACTTTATGTTATCATATATGTTCTCCAAATTATTGAAGTATTCTTCCTTTGTAATATAATAATATAATCCAGTGTCCAGGAGTAACTCACAATTTTCCCCATTCTGGGAATTTATACAGAGGCATAAAGGCCATTTTGAAATCCAGCACAGAGTGTACAACTAGCTTTAAAGAGTATCACTAAACAGTTAATAAAAGAGGCCCACACCTCTGCTTACTTTTACCATCTCATTTAACCCTCCTCCTCTTCTCTTTCACGTGTGTGACTGGATCTGTGGTTTGCTCCCCACTGACAGGCAGCCTCCTCTTAAACCTCCAGCCCACAGCACTCGCATCCTAATCCTTCATCTCACACAGACTGAGTATGGGGCTAGATGTGAACGCAGAAGCACAGAGATTGCTTTATTCCTTTATTCAGTAGTACTTCAAATCTGAGTTGTTGGTTTTTTGTTTTTTTGGATTGTGGTTGTGTAGCTGCAGTGCAAGAAGAAATCATTTCTACCAGGCACTGGTTCACCTAGAAACAAAATAGACTTTGAGAAGCCAGCACAATCCCCGAATACTAACTGGACACATGTAACCTCAGGCATCACGCTTCAGAGTCAGTCTTCTTCGGCAGAACTTTGGGAACTGCTTTTTGTTAATCTGGTGGCTGCTTGTTTGGTGCTGGATTTACACATTAGCACTGGCATAGGAACCTAGAGCACTTTAATCCTGATTTGGACGTGGATGCTTGTCTTTAGAACATCAATGGTCCATATACCAAATCAACCCCCTCCGATGCCCGGAGCAAAGAGGCAGGCATTTTATTTCTTCGGCTGTTTGGTTATAATGCTTGGCTACCTGACTCTGCCAGGAGCCAGTGCACAACAGGTCTTCAATGCAGAGTCTAGATATGGAACTCAGGAGGCAAGGGATGGAGTCAGCAGTGCTGCTGCCAGTAGGACCCGTAGGTTGGGATCTCAGTATTCTCTGCATGGGTAGGTACTCGCTAACAGCTCACAAAATGGTCTCTTTCCTATTTTGCCTTATAACCGCTTGTTGCTCCCAGATTATATGTTGGTTTTAGGCTAGGAGGAGTATATGACAGAAAGTAACATTAGCACTGCTAATATTTATTTCATTATTTTAAATATTTTATACAGGGAAAAACAAAACCATTTAATTTGTTCATTTTTGGTAAAATAAAGCTGGTCTTGAAAGCTGCACTTGTGTTAATAATACTGTGAAAGAATATATTGAACACTCATCTTGCATTCAAATAGTTAAAGCACAACTTTTTTTCTGATGTAATTAACTTTCCTAAGACCCTGCATTGCCCTCCTTGCTACTAAACGTCAATGTAGCCAATCCATTCTGCACACTTTCTAGAACCCTCTCAGTGTGAAATCCTACACCGATCGTAGGCTGTGGAGACATTTTAGCACATGTTGGGAAGTCTAATCGATCTATATCAGGGGTGCCCTAAAGAGAGATCCCCAGATGTTTTAAAACTACAGGTTTCTATGATGCTTTTTTTCATTCTAAAGGCATTTTAAAGGCATGCAATGCATTGTGGGAGTTGTAGTTCTACAACATCTGGAGATCTACCTTCTGGGCACCCCTGATCTATATTATACTCTTTGTATTAGAGATCACTGAATCACCTTCAAGGAGGATCCTGGAAGTCTCACTCTCATCCAGCTATAAAAGCACAGTGACAGGGGTATAACCGGTCAAAGTGAGGATCCAAAATTCTACAAGAGAAGGGACTGTACCCTTTTGGTTGGATGTATACCTTTCCGTGGTCCACTGCTACAGTAACACCTTCCTCTCTTGTCAGTCCTGTAAAATACCAATATTTATTCCCCAGATGTTATTCGTGGTAATTCTCCTTGCTACAGGCACTACACAGTCTATTTTACAGTCACATTAAACAGCAGCTGCTCTGTGCTGTGCGAGTACCGATAATAAAAACTGTGCCATTATCTGAACAGCAGATCATCACGTACAGCATAAAGCTTTTGATCGTGCATTCTTAACCCACTGAGTGCCAGAATAATCTGCAGTACATTTCTTTGCACACACATCTGACATCTAATGGGTTAAGCAGCTTTTAAGGTGCTGCACTGCCGCTTAACACTAAAGGATGCACTTAACAGTTTGAGAGTCACCAAAGTGCACATTATTACTCTTTATTATTTTTAAGTTATAATGTGTCAACATATTCCTTAAAGTTGTACAGAGATTTCAAAGTCTTTCTGCCACCTAATGGGTTAAACAATGACATTAATATTTTGTATCCTCCCTCCCTCTCTCCCACCCACCCCCATTCCTTGAAGGAAAATATGGGTTGCCTGGTCTGTGTTGCCATAAAGGATTCATTTCAGCATAGCTCCATTGTCTTAACCAATGCAGTATGTGGCATTTTTAATACAGTACAGACACCAGACACATCTTTCAGTCCCAAAGGAATTTGGAGAACAACCACTTTATCTTTTCAATAAATATATATATAGCATTACCATATTGTATCAATATTGTATATGTGATGAAAGCACAACTCTGTATGTTTTTGTATTGGGTCATTTGTCTTTACAATATCACAACACGCTATTAGAAAAGTTAGTAGAATCGAGATTCTTATAGAAACTACACGGATTAAAGATATTAGATTTAGTTATTTTGGCAGATATCAAAATTCCTGCCCTTAATTCTACTTTCTCTCCTTTCAAAGATATGTCCAAAGACAAAGCAAGTTCTTTATTTTGTTTATATATACAATGCAGCAGTTTATGACTTTGTTTATGTGTGTTGCATGTACACAGTTCAGTTACACTGTCAAGTCCTGCTGTATTTGCTTCCAAAGAAAATTTTTGCAATCAGTGTTCTAGGAGTGGAGCAATTAGCAGTAACATTCCGTTGGTTTCCATGGTAACTGCTCCGCATTTAGATCTTTGTCCAATAATTACTCTTAATCCTCTATGTGTCTTACTATCATTATGTGATCGTGTGGAATTATTATACATAAACACAATGCAGTGAGGCCAAGAGAAAACCATATGTTTAAGGTAATGTTTGCAGTGTTTCCATATTTTTAGTAGAATTGAGTGATATCAAACAGTCTTTTGCAAAACAGAAACCTTTACTGAATGCTATATCAGTAGTTTGAATTCAGCTTAACCAATTTTCTTGTTGAGCCTATCTGCCAATTTCACCATGCAATTAAATACAGTTTTGTCCCTCCGCTTCCTGTCCAATATTATTATGGATTGTAAAATTTACAATGCATGCTGGGTGGAGTGAGTTATATGTATGACTGTAGTGATATATTATACCTGAATACATGTTGTAGTTAATGTGTTTTCATAGTTATTCAACATCGAGCTACATATGCGTTCATCCACCTGAAACAAGTACAATTCTCTTAAATGAATGAAGCTACCTCTGAGTTTGCATTGCAATTTTTGGAAAGTGCTTTGGGAAATGTTTACCTTTAACCCCTTAAGGACACATGACATGTGTGACATGTCACGATTCCCTTTTATTCCAGAAGTTTGGTCCTTAAGGGGTTAAAAAGCATACGCTAAATATTGGTAATACATACTGACAATAGATTATTGGTCCAGAAATTCCCATCAGGTTTCCATGATCCTCCCCTTCTCTTAACATTTGTATGTTACTCACATTGTCCTCCACCAAGAGCTGGAAGAAATAATTTGAGTTTAGTCCCTAATTGCATTAAAGAAAAAATCTCAGGCACTCACTGTGATATGTTCAAGGCAGTCTACCTAGCTTGATAAAGACCTTGGTACAGGTCGAAACGTTGCAGATCCAATAAAACTGCCTTGAACATATCACAGTGAGTGTCTGAGATTTTTTTCTTTTATGTAGATTATATGGGGTTAGCAGACCCATGCTCAGTGCACCCTGTGTTAATTTTTGTGATTGAGTGCAACCCTCCTTTTTTGCTCTTAGTCCCTAATTGCAGACTTCTAAATAGAACAAGCAGTCAGCATTCACAAATAATAAAGAAAGAAACAAAAAATATATAAATTTACATAAATTAGCAGTAACGTCACATCCCTGATACTAGGTTATATTTGCTGTTTATCTGATGCAGGATTTATACTCTTCTGTTGTTTAGTTTGGGACATCAAAATATTCAGAATCCCTGACTAGAACAACCAGACTCGTTTGGCTAGGATAATTGGTTATAAGCCTGATCTTAAACTTGTTTTGCTATACTTGTATACACGGATTGACTGTGTTTCAAGCACAAGTAAATTCGAACCAAGCCAGACTATCCATTGCTTACAATAGGTAACAATCAATCTACTTGCCTGAATGGATAACTGACTTAAATATTTTTAGAAAGTGTGCTATTTCAGTTGACATTGAGGTCTATCCACAGAAAGTCTGACTCTTCAACAGGCTTTTGAAAAAAAAAAAAAAGACTATTACAAAAAGTATTTTGAGGTCAATTTAAGATGTGTGCTTGAACACAGGCTAAAGTTGCTCTTTCCACAAGTTCACCAGAATTGTTAAGCAATATATATATATATATATATATATATATATATATATATATATATATATATATATATATATATATATATATATATATATATATATATATATATGACTATGTGGCTGGATGCCTCTCACCCTTCTATGTGTATCACGTATGTCAGAGGGAAAAATCCAAGAGGGGAAGAGATGATCTGCATAGTCCATAGCTTCTACTAACTAGTGGAGGCTCTGAACATGAAACACACCGTATACGTTTCATACTTACCTATTTAAAGATCTTCTATTTTCTTGCATTGGCCAAAAAATATATCCAAACCACATCATATATGCAACTGTAATAAAATAAAAAATAATTAAAAAAAATAATTAATGAAAGAACATTAGAAAACACATGTTAATCCAGACTCAAAATGTAGAGCTCTTCAGTTGCCAATGTTTTTTTATATGAATTCACAAGCTTGAAGAGCCTCAATTCACTGAGATTGGTGTCAACTAGATAATGAGCTAACTCAACATAACTCCCAACATGAATTGGAGTGAGGGTGGACAATGTGTGTGCACACTTGGTATATTTCTTAAGCACACCAAGGTGTACCAATAATTGAGAGTCATAAAAGAGAATTTTACATTGGCATGCCTGTATGGCATGACCCAGTCAGTACAGCAGCTAAATACCTCTCCTTTCCTCTAAATTGTTTTCCATTCCACTTTCCACTTCAGTTTCCTTCAGAATTCCATAAATGATATTTCATACTCTTTCTTACTGACAGACCATATTTCCCAATTGCATTAAAGTTTTTGGCTTGATTGATTGGAATAAAACGTGGAGTTTACCCTCTGCCAATTCAGATAAAATAGTAGCTTAATATGTTGGTTAAAGTTTCAGCAATCAAATTTGAAAGGCTGGTGAGTGAAGAAAAAAACATATTATACCTTTCATCAAGAAGGCAAAGAGGAACTAAAATTTGATAGATCTATAAGAGAACGGTATATTGGGAATGCCAAAGTTGTTGCATTGCACATCTAAAAGAACAACACAGTCTTCCACTAGTTTTAAATTCAAAGCTCCCATCTACACTATCTCGATCAAATGTGTCTTCATTGTCATAACAGGATTCGTTGAGTAGAATTGGAGATATAGTCAAGCATTAACTAGGAACACAGAAATAGACTCTTCTGAATAAGGCTGCTACAATCCATTAATGAACTTATATACCTCTCAAGTGTCCATATTTAGGAGAAACAGTCCCTATTTTGGTTCCAATTCTCTACCCTAATGTCCCTCTTTTGTAGGAGCTCCAAGCAATATTACTCACAAAAATATGTTTATAAATTACAATATACATGTTGGAAATACAGTCTGTGTAAGGAAGCTACATTGTTATTGTTCTAAACTACAGTTTAATTCCAAGAATTGATATTAGTAGCCACCTAAAATTTCTCAGAACAGTCCTGCTGTGAGGTATGTGTTAGCCTTTGCTTACCCATGTTCAGTGAAGGTGGTGCAAGCTGGATAGTCACCCTTGATGCTGCAGCTTTGCAGGAATGATCTCCACTTAAACATGAAATCTTGGACATCTTACCTACCTTAATGTACAGTACCTGGAATTAGTGATTTTATACTTGTTGGGGAACCCAAAGCATCAAGACAATAATACCCCACACCATGGATGTGGACTTGAGTTGCATGACTTGGACTTGACTTGGACTTAAGTAACAAATTTGATGACTTGAGACTCGACTGCACATAATCAGGACTTGTAACTTTACTTAGACTTTGAAAGCAAGGACTCAAGACTTGACTTGGACTTGAGCCCTATGACTTAAAAAAGTCCTTATAACTTCTCAAACAAATGCCATAGTTGTGATCATGGTTGGACCCTGGAGAATGACAAACAATACAAATATTTCAAATACCCAACTAATTTTAAAAAAATAAATAAAAGATTTTATTACACCTGAAGATATTTTTCTTTGGTCAAATGACAAAATGTAATAAAATGTCATGTCAGTTATTAACAAATTGAGCCATTACCAGATGATACGAACATTTTAGAGTCACTTTTACCAAGTGTTGTAAAAGCTGGTGCACAGAGTGTATTTAAATACACTTCCGAAATTGCCAATACATGTTTATTTTAAGTATGTTTCTATTCAAAGATGTAATTCACATATGTGGAGAGTCAATTTAAGACAGATTCTTGCTTGCTTTAGTCTGTATTGAGTGGTATAAATTCATTGTAAGTAAAGCCAGTGGAGCATTATAAGTATATACACTCATATAAAAAGGGAAAAGTGATAAATTAAGAAAGTCAGGACAAGAGAAAAAACTAAATATAGTGTAAAATGTCAAATACAAAATTGTGCTGGTGCAAATATACAATTGGTGGACTAAGAAACTACAAATTTGTAACTAGACGAGTTGGACGCACAGGATCAGAGGGGTTAAGAGCCTTGCTCAATGAGCTTACATGCTAGAGGGAGTGGGGTATAGTAGCACAAAAGGTAAGGGTAGGGTAGAAAAGTAGGTTGCTAGGATAGTATTCACTGAGGGCTTAGTGGAGTTTTATGTGACAGTTGCAGGAGAGGAATGAAGGTGCGGGGAGGGAAAGCTATCAACACTTTAATTGATATGCTTTCCTGAATAAGTGAGTTTTCAATAATTTTTTTAAGGAATAGAGATTGAGGTAAAGTCTAATGGAGAAGGTAAGGGAGTTCCACAGGAATGGTGCAGCCCTAGAGAAGTCTTGGAGGCAGGCATCAAAGGTGGGAGTATGAACAGAGGATAGACATAGATCTTCGGCAGAGCGTAGGGGCCTAGAAAGGACATACATGTGTAATAGGGAGGGTAGGTAGGTTTGAGCAGCATTATGTAGAGATTTGTAGGTAAATACAAGAATTTTAAATTGAGCCCTATATCTTACGGGAAGCCTGTGTAGGGACCAACAGAGGGGGTAGACGTGGGAGGTGTAGGCAGACTAGCAACACTTGAGGGTGGAAAGACCAGATGTTCTATATTGGACAGAGGAAGTAAGCAGACATACATTTAGAAATTGCAGAGAAACAGTCAGAGATGTGAGTCAAGAGTGACGGCGAGAGATCAGGTGAGGACAGATAGATTTGAGTGTCATCCACATTGAAATGATATTGGAAGCTGAAGGAGTTGATGAGTTTACCAAGAGAGGCAGTATAGATCGAGAACAGTAGGGCACTAATTACAGATCCTTGGGGACCACTAACTGACAGGGTTATTAATAACAAACAATATTAAAAAATAATAAAAAAACAAAACAAATGCCAATAAAATAATGTCCACAAGTGCTCCTGACTGTCCAATATACATTTCGCCTAGAGACGTGGCTTTCTCAATTGGAATCCGATAGTGATATATATATATATATATATATATATATATATATATATTGGAAAGTACGCTGTAAAGAGTGATGAAGCAAGCCATCTCAATAGTGTAGTACATTTTAAAATGTGTTTAACTGCTATTATTTATACAGTGAGGCTTTGTTTAGCAGAGGCTTAAGAGATCAGTCCCTTCAAGGGCTGTGACTAGAATTCCCAGAACATACAAAATAATACAGATTTACTTGGATATTTCTGGTTCTGTTGACCCACTGCCCACAGTCACTGTACCAAAGATAAAAGTCACCCTCAGCCTACTTGTCTTTTTACAAAAGTAAAACAAAAAACAAAAACAAATCCACAAGATATTTATATATATCGAGATATATTGTTTTCTATTCTGTTGCGGTTATTATTTCACTGTCTTATTTCAGACTGTGTTAGATTGTGCCATCTGAGGGGAACGGCTTTATTTCACTTTGGCAAATCTGCAGGTTGGAAATCTCTCTTGTTCTGGGCTATGAACATGAAGACCCTCCCAGAACTATTTAGAGTGGCCATCAGCGTCTTGGCAGTACCTGCTTCTAGTGCTTTGGGGGAGCGTGTTTTCAGCCATGGAGGCATAATGCACAAATGTCTGATACACTTTTGGCCAATTTAATCTTTTGCAAGTGCAATGCATATATGTGATTTATGTTTTCGTTAATGTTTTGCAAACAACAACATTAGTACTTTTCATTTAAAGTTAGATATTTTACGTTTACAGTATGCACTTTGCAATAATATTTGTTACTGCTTTAAACTGCACTATTATTTGCTCCTACTTTGTTTTCGTGTACACTACTATCTTCTAAGTATTGGATTCTTTAAATGTGTGTTTGTATTTGTATATGAGCGCACCTCGCTTTATTTTTGGTAATTGGGATTACTTTGACTGATGTGAGAGAGATCAGTCATAGGAGAGTTTTGAGGCTCACAGTGCGTTCACAATTTGTTATATTTTAAGTGCCTATACATATCACACTTAGTTTGATACGTGAAGCTTAAATCTGAGGATTTGACTTGCCTGTCTTGAATCAGGACTTGATTTGGACCTGCCTATATAGACTCAGGATTTGAATACAAAGAATCGAGATTTACAAAACACTGACTTGGTCCTACCTCTGCCCCACACATAATAATTAGACAATGGTAAAAGATATACCACATATATTCAAATGTAAATGAACTGCAATGGAAAAAATAACAATAAAAACAGGGCATCTATTAGTATAAATGCCGCTGCTTGTTACTGTCCTTGATAAAGCTCTAATCCAACATTTCTATAAGTAAAACAACAATATATTTCTAAATATAATAAACCGACAAATAGTCCCCCACTTTGCCTCCTCCCAGTTGAACTGCAATCTTTTTGTTGATGGTGCATGTTGGGGCCGCCAGTGAGCTGTAGATAGTGTTTTGACATTAAGGGAGCCTGCAAGATTTACACTGGGAGCTGACAGGGGAGCTGCACGGAGGTGAAGGGAGCTGACCGAAGCTGCTACAAAGGTATGTAACAGCTTGCTTCCGGCTCCCCCCCTGCACAGCCCATGCCACTGGACCACCAGGGAATAAGATAGCCCCCCCAAAAATAAATATTAAAAAATAATAATATTAAAATAAAAATAATTTAAATATTTTTTTAAAAAATGAAAAATAATAAAAATGCCCTCCCCCCACCCAGTTCACACACACTACACAAACACACACACACATTCTGCATTCACACAAACACACACACTCTGCATTATATACACACAGAGTGTGTGTGTATATAATGCAGAGTGTGTGTTTGTATGAGTGTGTGTTTGTGTGTATATAATGCACACACTCTGCATTATATACACACACACTCATGCAAACACAGTCTGCATTATATACACACACACTCATACAAACACACATTCTGCATTATATATACACACACTCTGCATTATATACACACACTCATACAAACACACACACTCTGCATTACATACAGGATTATGTCCCAGGCTCTCACCTAGGTAAAATATAACAAAATTATAAAAATCACAGAATTTCATAGCCCCAAGTTTTACCCTTGACTTATCCACGAGGCATAGCATATTTCACAATTGTTGGTCACAAAACTGCACTCGACTTATACACGAGATCGACTTATACACGAGTATATACGGTAAATGTAGCATATTGAGCAGCTTCCCCAGTGTGGATCTGTAGTGTAGGTGCTGAATCCATCTTCTATGTCATTCATGCTGTGGGTGATGATTTGTGCATCCCTACTGCCTAGCAGATGTGTACTGATGGAAAACATCATAAAAACACAGTCCTTAAATTTTACAAAAGCTCATAGTTTAAAAGAACACACACTCAACCTATGCGTGACAAACGGCATTTGAAACGTGTTTTGATTCGAGCTGAACTTGTTTAGCAATGATTTCCCAGACATCATTTGAACAGTTTGGCTGCATGATCTGCTTGTTTCCAAGATGGCATGAGAAGAGAATAAGAAAGCCTTAATATTCAGATATGTATATCCTTTTACCTCCTGATTAAGTTCTACATTTTTGCAATTGAGTGTTTTCTTAAACTTTCATGGTAAAAGAAAACTCTTGGCAAAATAACCATTTCATCGAATTGAAAGGGTAATGGTGCCTGCTGGGAAAACAGTTTAACACCATAACTATTTTACTGAGATCAACTGGTTATGGCTGCAAGAGTGTCCATTTACATAGCTGAAAACTGTATGAACTGGTCTATTTAGAGGGGAAATCAAATCTACTCAGGCTTAATGTGACTGAACAAATTTATAAATATATGTATATACAAAGAGAAGTAGCTTGGCACCCTGTCTCCAATTCAGTAGATATTCTTATGCCTTGGTGCAATCCCACATTATGGAATGCATATAGAAAAGAGTAAGAGATGCACTCTCAGTTCTTTCAAATGAATCAATCTGTATTAATTAAATAAAGGTATTACATCCTCTGACTTACGTTTCGAGCCGTTCGGGTCTTCCTCAAGCATTCATTTGAAAGACCTAAGAGTGCATCTCTTACTCTTTTCTATATATATATAGAACAAAAACAATTCCTGCACTCCAACCCAAATCCAATAGTACCTGGTGCTCTGGTTGCAACAGTAACATATCCAAGGGAAATACCGGCACTCTAGGCTTTTCAATCTTAAAAATACTTTTAATGCACATTCACTGTCAACGTTTCAGCTCCCCATGGAGCTTTCATCAGGACATTAATCACACATAACAACAAAGCGTAAATAGGAAACAATTAATGACAGTACTTACAGATACAGGTGATCCTCATTCACTCCCGCCATCAAGCATGCACCGGTCGCTATCACGGAAGTGTATCCACTTCCTGGTTTCCGCCCACGTGACCGGAGGAAAGAAGAGTTTCTATTGGCCGGCCGGACCTCATACCTAGGCAACTGGGGACTCACTAGTCTCCTTAGAAACTCCCATATATACGGGTACCGCTGGGGAGTTTCGGCTGGCTAATAGAAACTCTTCTCTTCTCTCCTCCGGTCACGGAGTACTGTCATTAATTGTTTCCTATATAAGCTTTGTTGTTATGTGTGATTAATGTCCCGATGAAAGCTCTACGGGGAGCTGAAACGTTGACAGTGGATGTGGTTTAAAAGTATTTTTAAGATTGAAAAGCCTAGAGTGCCGGTATTTCCCTTGGATATAGATATATATATATATATATATATATATATATATATATATATATTACACATGATCCAGCGCACTCGCCTATCCACTAAACAGCAACTTCAATGTTGAAAGATTTTATTTGTTTTTTTAAAAACACCTAATCTAGGCAAAAATAATGGGGGTTTAGTTACATTATATGATCATACATTGCATAAGCCTGCCACAACGTCAATGTACCCCATCTTTGGTAGGTCCTACACTAACAGCCTAATGTCTGCTCTTATGAGATTAACCTACTTGGGGAAAAAAATTCCATCTGGGGCTCTCTGCAGTACAAGGCTAAATAGGGCCCTGGGATTGTTTTATATATATATATATATATATATATATATATATATATATATATATATATATATTTTATAAACACAACACTTTTGTTTGTGCCCCCATTTTTCATGAGCTGAACTCAAAGATCTAAGACTTTTTCTATGTACACAAAGGTCTGTTTCTCTCAAATATTGTTCACAAATCTAAATCTATGTTAGTGAGCACTTCTCCCTTGACGAGTGTGGCATATCAAGATGCTGATTAGACAGCATGATTATTGCAAAGGTGTGCCTTAAGCTGGCCACAATAAAAGGCCACTCTAAAATGGGCAGTTTTACTGTATAGGCGAGGTCAATAATGATACTGTCTAATCAGCATTTTGATATGCCATACAAGATGAATACAGCATGTTATTAGAAAATACTGGCAATTTGCATTCTTCTGCACGAAAGCTGCTCATGAGACACTTTTGGACTTTCCAGCATGACAATGACCCTAAGCACAAGGCCAATTTGACCATCCAGTGGTTACAGCAGAAAAAGGTGAAGGTTCCGTAGTGGCCATCACAGTCTCCTGACCTTGATATCATTGAGGTACTCTGGGGATATCTCAAACATGCGGTTCATGCAAGACGACCAAAGACTTTGCATGAACTGGAGGCATTTTGCCAAGACGAATGGGCAGCTATGCCACCTGCAAGAATTAGGGGCCTCATAGACAACTATTAAAAAAAACTTCTTGCTTTTATTGATGCTATAGGGGGCAATACACAGTATTAACTATGGGTAAAACTAAGGGTATGCAGACTTTTGAACAGGGTCAATTTTTTTTTCTTTGCTGCCATGTTTTGTTTTATGATTGTGCTGTTCTGTTATAACCTACAGTTGAAAATGAATCCCATAAGAAATAAAAGAAATGGGTTTTGCCTGCGCACTGTTGTTTTCTTTAAAAAATGGTACAATTCTTTCATTACCAATTCTCCAAGGGTATTCAAACCTTTGAGCACAACTGTATATAAACCAAGTACAAGACCATCTGTATATGACTGGTAAAGTTCCATGCATAATAACTGTTGATTTAAGTGAAGCACGTTTCAATTTTTTAGACAAACCTCAACATTGAAGGCTCACCAATAGACAGACAATAGGATCCACGGAGAGGATTATCTGCTTGGACATAATAGTAAATGTGTCTGGTGCTAGACATTGCTATTCATTGTGCTTGCTTTCTAGATTAATCTGATAGACTGCCTGTCCCATATGCTAGACATTGATTTTTATATGCCTCTGAGAATTCTTTCAGCAGACTCATAATGGTTTATATTGTCTAACTGAGCTAGTTAACTGTTAGTCCTGATGGGCATATGTGAGCTCAAATGTCTAATATATTGGGCAAAAATAATTTAACAATCTTCCTTAATTAAACAGTGGAGAACATATGTACAATGGATTAACTAGACTTTTTTCACTGGACCACCAAGCTTATATTTTTGGTAATGACCTGTTTTTTAAAATATGCACAGAGAGTTATTTCTTTGTGTTGTCGTTATCAACAGATATCTACGTAATATTTAATGAGCGATACAATGATGCTATTAGACAGATGTGTGAAAATATATTTCATTTTTTAGTGGGGAATGACCTATAAATCTGTCCACATAGATGTTATTATTTTATGTATTATAGAAGAGATAACTCTAGCCAAAGACAACAGTTTTTCATGTTACAATCATTGTATAAGTCCTTTATTGGTTACAATAATTACATTGATGTAAAACAGATTTTGGATTCCACATAGTTTAGACCAAAGCTAGATCTTCATCTGCACTGCAACCTTAAATATTTAGCATAGTTAAATGTATTTGCCACTCATTCTATCAGTCTATGTTATTGTTTTTCAGCCAGGTTACATGTTTTAGTGATTAAAAAAAAACTTTCTGTTCTGAGTATTTTTTCTTGTGAGTCAAAACCTGCTAATTAGTTCCCTTTTCCACAAAAATCTTCCAGCAGTGTTTATTGTCTTCTGCCAAAGGTAAAGAAATCATAATGAAGTGGACTAATGATGCAGATCCTAACATTTAGATGGCTGTCATTGGATAACATGAAGTCTCTAGAAAATGTTAATCAGATCTAGTAAAGTATTCTGATCTAGTATAGTATATGGATATATAAAATGTTGGAGTTAAAGATGTCACAGATAATAATAATAATAATTTAATAGCACATATCTAAATATTACTATTACTACTACAACTAATAAATACATTCCATGCAATATTAGACAGTTTGGGGGCCTACTACTGGCTTCAATTCATTATATTGTGCTACTCTGAAAATGTAATGCATAAAAAGTTAGATAGATATTGTGAATGATGAATAGTATTGAATGATTAGGCATTTATTCAGGAAAAACAAAGTCAGAATATGATGTGGTCCAACTTAAAAATGCAGCCTATGCTAGGTATTTCTGTTGGATCAACCATGATGTATTAAGTCAAAGCTTAATTAAAAATCTGATTTAGGATCATTTTTTCCAATTTAATTAATTGGGACCCAGCTTAAAACATGCTATCTCTGTGAATAATTATTCAATTTAGATGTCATCCTAAGGACCCCACATTACCCCAGTTAGCTATATATTTAATAATAACTGAGTGTTAAAAAATGGAAGAACATTTTAAGTAGGTGCCTATTAATACCAATGGTTAACTGTATGGTTTTTTTGACACTCTTTTTTTATAGATTTTTTTTTTTTGTAAGGTCAGCAAAGTAACAGTTGTACTGTAGTTATATAGAAGTTTAAGTAATTTAAAACAAGTGCGCATGACATGACTGTTTTATTGCCACTTCGTGTAAGTAGCTTGCTTCAGAACAATGGAGAGCTAGGAATACAATCCCCCCAAAAATAGGACTACAGTGAGCAACTGTGCTTCAAGGCTATTACCATTGTGCTATCCACCTGTTCCGTGTTATTCGTGTGTTGACGGCGGTGGCATGACGAATGGTTCAGGTATTGGGGCTTTCACTTTGCCTTTCCTTATCTTATTTACCCCTGAACTGTATGATTTGTTTTTTTTAAATGAATGGGCCATCATCAGGAAACAGAACTATGTATGTCAGCATGCGCAAAGCATATATATTTAAATGTGTGTATATTTACACAGGTAATTCCTGAGCCTATTGCACTGCAGGTGTTGGTAACTAAACTAATAGATCTGAGCCAATAAGATAGCTTCATGAGAGTTGTACTTCGTACAAGTCTGAGTATCTGCGGTTTCTATACCCAGGCAAAAAATACTGAAACACAAAGAATGTAAATATATTTAAATATCATTATTCATTTATATTTTTATTATTTATTTATTTTTTAAGGCCAAATGTTTGCGGATCTCGATTCCAGTCTTTCTGCTGTCCTGGATGGAAAACCCTTCCTGCAGGGAATCAGTGCATAGTCCGTAAGTTTGCAATTTTTTCTAGCAAATGACTTCACCATTTCTGTTTAAGCAATTAAACTATAGAATTCCGTCTGTGTAATATGTATGACATGCTAATTAGGTGTGTCTGAACAAAAGGTAAAATAATAAAATAATAGAATAGAAATAATGGAGTCCAATTATCATGTTTTACGGACAACGACTTCATTTAAAAAATGTGATTTCTTTTATGAATAAGTATAATTTCCCAATAAACCTATAGTGTAAATCAGGCTTTTCCGACTAGAGGTAAGAGCCATTCATTGTGTATTATGCATAATATTTTTTACGTCGAAGAGCAGTCCACCAATGGGAAACCACATTTTTTTAGTAACATTTATTAAAGGGACTATATAAACATCAAAATCATTTCATCTTAATAATTTGGGGGCACAGATGCAACTATGGAAACCTTGCAAAAAAACAGTGCAAATATTAACAGTTTACTTTAAATTACATAGAATATCATATATTTGTTGTGTGAGCAGGGTTAAAACTGTATTTAATACAATCTTTTTTAAGTCGTGGTTTTTTTTCTTTGTCTATAACAACTTTTTTTTCTTTTAGCGAATAGACCCGATGCATATCCCATTAGCAGGGTATCTCTTCATCCTGCATTGTGCACACTGTAGTTAAAAAAAGATTTCACCTCCTTTTCCATGTATGCCCTATGTGGAGGCATAATGCACATATAGCATGTATAAACCTTTAGAACCATGGTCATTTTATTTTTATATACCCTCTGTTAGTGAGTGCTACATTTTTTGATGTACTAAATTAGTCAGAATAACGTTGAACGGTTGATTTGAGTCAAAACCATTTGTAAGACTGCTAAATAATGTTCATGAAGTCAGCTTTCATTTCAAGATAATTCATTGCCAACCTGTGTCTAAACTAGAAAAGTTGTTCACATGTCTTTTGATTCATGTAACCTATTCTAAGTCTCTGTTTGTGTATGTTGACTTTAAGTGGTGTGTCCTGCAAAGCAATATGAATGTTCTAATGTTGCGAAAGTGTTATACTGCTATGTTTCATGCAAAAAAGTGAAAGCTAAATGACAAACCTCTGTTTTTGCATTCAGCAATTTGTAGGAACAGCTGTGGTGATGGATTCTGTTCCCGCCCAAACATGTGTACTTGCTCAAATGGCCAAATATCCCCAAACTGTGTTGCTAAAACTGGTGAGTATGTTTTCCTTTTTATTTTGCATTCATTTATGAAGATATAAAAACTGTAATCCATAATCGTTGTGACCTCACTGGACTATGATTCAAAGGTGTACAAACTGCCAGAGTACAAACATTAACAGTTCCAGTTCTAGGCTGTCTCTTATTTACTGACAGTAAGACATTAAAGGGACATGTATCACTTTGAGACATGTGTCTCATTCAAAAGGTTTAGCTTTGAATTAGATAGTTGTCTCACTCTATGTGTGGAAAAAGCAGGTAAATATGATAATGTTTTTCACATTTTCCTGCTTCTTCTTTCTTAAGCTTTCCACACCCACTTTATGGGGGACACTGACTTAACCAATCAGTGTCGTAACCCTATAAATGCTGGAAATGTACATTGGTCTTTCCTGACAGACTTGCAGTTGGAAGATCTCTTAACTTTGCAACATCTTACCCGGGGGAGAGGAGAGGGAATCGGATCGATGTGATCATGTAGATCAGGACCTGGTGTTGGGTTTCTCTCACTTACTGCTACACAATGATGTTTCTGTCATTAGTGAATTGGTTTGAAACTGAGATGGGTGGGTAAGAAGGAGGAGGGGGGAAGAAACTCCCCTAGCTGAGGGGTGTGCCCAAAAATGCAATCTGACCAAGTTTATAAACATTTATTGCATACTTTTTTCAAAGTTTTCTTGCTTTATATTGGTTTGTATAATTATTTGAAAGTGTTTGCTTGCTGGTTAAAAAAAAAAGAATTGTCGAGTGTTACATGTCCCTTTAAATACTTTAAGCAAGTGTATACATTTAAATAGTAAGGATAGCAAAGGAATAAATCTTCAGATGTCATGAAAGGCTATGATTCTTACTGTTCATGTCGGATAACTGGGGTTTTTAAAAATAAGCAATAGCCTTCTGAAATGAGCTCTAAAGAGAATAAGATTGATCAAAAACTGCTCTCAAATGCCTCATATTTTCAAAATAATTTTTTTCCTCATATTAAAGTATAAAATATTAGACTCTGCATCCTCTGCCACCAGGCAGAAATACACAGATATAAATTACAGTGTCTTGTAGAAGTTTGGAAAAAAAACAAAAACATCCACCTGTATGTATGTATGTATCTATCTATCTGAAAGTAACTTCCATCTCAGTAAAGTTCCCCAAAATATGATATTCTACAATGCCTTTCAGTATAGTTATAAAAGTCATCATGTTATATGAGAATATAAGATTGACTACTTATTTTTCAGCCAATGAGAAAAGTGAAAGTGCCATAGATATCATATTATAATATATATAGCAAAAACCAAAAAGGTTATGGTGGGGAAAAAAATTGTGATTCCAGTTTTCCACCTGAAGTCTGTGGATAGTTTATACAATGTTAAACAAAAATCTGCCATAACCAAGCCATAAGACTTGCTTTTCCCACACAAAAAATATATATACTTTTATGATGATTGCTTGTTATATGATATTGTGATATATATTGTGCAGCCTTCTTCACGTCTAGACCATTAACTTGCATCCCTCAGACAAGTTTATTCACAATTTGATTACTGTTTCCTTTCTTAGTAAATGGCCTACACCAACCAAAAGCTGTAACAGTGCACTGAATCCCCCCTTCCAAGTCCTTTCTCTGACATAACATTGTAAAGAACCCATAAACCATTTTCTAGCTTAAAATAATTGATGAGCCACAGAGAGCAGCTGCAAAGAACCCTCCTGCTATAATAATTAATGACTTCCTGACAGGGGTTAGGGATACAGTAGGGAGAGAACCACAAAAATGTGATGCATCATAAAATATAACAAAGAGAGGTGTGTGAGGAAGTCTTTTTGTTTAAGGCGTCAGTATGTGAATGATATTAAAGGAAGCATTTGTTTTACGTAACAAATGACCCTACAGATTTCCAGTGCTAAATCTGGAAAAATTTATGTTGTAGACAATTTAAATGGAATCTGAACACCAAAACGCTCACAACATTTTTGTCTACAACATCATAATAGACTGCCATGTGCCAGTGGTTTTCAACCAATGTTACATGACACCTCAAAGTGTGCCAACCACAAATCTACCTCAGATCTGTAATGGATTGAATGCAGATCAAAAGTATGTATTTTTTAATGCGTGTTGGCTTTGAAATTGTGAGTACTGCTAATTATTAAAACAAACAAACAAAAAATAATAATTAAAATTAACACAGCTAGACGCCCGCACTGCACATGCATCCATACATCTCTAGCAAATTGCAAGGAAATGTGACATTTATAAGTCCCTAATGATGGTAAAAACAGTAGGTGTGCCTCAGAAATGTTTATCTCATTGAAGTGTATCTTGGTCCAAAAAAGGTTGGGAAATAGTGCTCTTTGCTAGTATTGAGTAACCTGGGCACCTCAGATGTTTGTGCCAAAGACTGGCTGAGCATAAAAGAAAATGTAGATCACACTCATGGGGGGGTGTCAATGATAGGCATCAATCTCCTTTGCTTAGAAAGATCTACTTGAGTTTGCATGACTCAGAATGTATCAACAAGCAATGTGATCTTCAAAGACTGCACAGTGAGTTACTCAATTTAAAGACAAGTCTTAAAGAGGGAACTTGATAGAATTTTTTTTTTTTTAACCTAGATAACTATGGGCCTACGTAAATTCTGCTCTCAATTCACATTCCTTTATGTGCTGATAGTTTTGGTCCATTTCATGATTGCATCATATCACAGTAACAGTGCAGGAGAGTTGGAGAGTTGTAGAAGTTGCCTTTAAGATAGATAGTAGCAATAAAGTTATGTTATATGTAGGAAGATAGCAGTCAGGTTTGTTATAGTGCAAGATAGGTGCTGTTGAGTCCATTATATTAGCCTTGTTTC
Organism: Pelobates cultripes; assembly: GCA_933207985.1. NCBI lineage: Eukaryota > Metazoa > Chordata > Amphibia > Anura > Pelobatidae > Pelobates > Pelobates cultripes. Next base: position 234,174,228 of record OW240916.1, read on the forward strand.
AAAGGAAATATACTCACTAGTTAAAACACATTCCAGCTGAGCATATTTCTTTGTGAATACCATATTGTTGGATTTTGATGTAATTATAGACTTGAGACAGAATCTGGAACAACTTGGAGTTAAAGTTAGTCAATAGATCCTTTTTTTTGAAAAGATGAGAGCGCTAGAGAGGTTTCGCTTTGATGTATGCTCACAACTCAGAAAGGTTCACAACCATTTTTGCTCACCATACCGACATCTCAGCTCAATATATATCCAACTTGTGTTCTACAAACTAACAGTAACTTCTTTATCTTAATATCTTTACAGGACAGCAGTGCAGCATCCGGTGCATGAATGGAGGGACATGTGTTGAAGATCAGTGTCAATGCCAGAAGGGTTATGTTGGAGCGCACTGTGGACAGCGTGAGTATAAACACTCAATCTTATTTTTTGGAGCAGATTTTGTTGATGTTACTATTAAAAACTGGATGATGAAAAAAATCAGCCTATTTGATGAGAATTAGGCACTGTTCAATTAGAGAGTGCAAGTTATTTTAAGCATAATGTGTAAAATAAAAATATTACAGGTTCTTTTGAAATACCTATGAAGGTGAAGAGTTGAGAAACTGCATAAAAACAGACATGAAAACAAAACAAAAACATAAACTAGTCCAAATATAGCTAATAAAAAAGATTCGTGGAACCATCTAAAGCCAGTAGATCAGGATGAGCAACAGATAAACAGAAAAACATGAAGCAAACATAGGACTGGATAGCAAGATTATAAATTAGCAAAACAAGCTAGATCTTAGAATGACAGGAATTACTGTAGTTATTGTTTGCTTACAGCATGGTGTTGTGGTATCATGCTGGTATAAAACGAAAATGGACATAAAATGATGTTTATCATTAAGCCACAATCACAGTGAAACATGTGCGGCTGTTACTTGTCACTTTTTATTTGCTAAATCTTTATCAAATACAGCACCCTAAAATTAAACCCAGATCTATTAGTTTTCATCCTGAGTGTCCACCATCTTTGACAGATGCCCTTTTAAATATAAAGAAAAAGAATGAACTTCATTTGTGGGTGTACAAACTATGTGTTGCTAAGTTCAAAATGGAGAAGCGTCAGTCTCAATAATATCATGTACACAGACTTTATCAGTCTACACAAAAAAAGATGTGGATCAAAATAGTTAGTAGACTGGGTAGGCAAAGTTATGCCCATCAGGATGTGCAGGTGACGTCGAAAGAAGATGTGAATGCAAGCTGGATACAATATAACCACTGTGCAATGCAATATATTATCACTTTATATAGCTGATTCCATTGGAGCTATAAGGACATAATACAAGATAAAGTAGGGTGGTTTCTCTTACAAACAAATAAGTATTTAGTTACGTACAGGGCTTTTACTGGTAATTTGACTGACATTTTTATTTTATTTAAAGTAACACAAGATTATAATTCAGCGCTAAAGTAAAATGATAAAAAAGCAGGATAAAAAACAGGGGAAAGGTGCAGTGCTTAAATAGTCCCCGTTAGGTTATTTGAAATGGAAAAAAAAAAGGAACACAATAGTGTAGTATTTTTAACTGGAGATGATATAAGTTAAAGGACCACTATAGTGCCAGGAAAACAAACTTGTTTTCCTGGCACTATAGGGTCTTTAGGTCCACCCCACCCTCAGGTTCCCACTCCCGCTGGTCTCAAAGGGGCTGAAGGCGTTAAACACTTACCTTTCTCCAGCGCCGGGGAACTCTCCTCCTCCTGCCGACGTCAGTGCTGAATGCGCATGTGCAGCAAGAGCCGCGCACGCATTCAGGCAGTCCATAGGAAAGCATTACTCAATGCTTTCCTATGAACGTCCAGCGTCTTCTCAGTGTGATTTTTTTTTCACAGTGAGAAACGCGGAAGCACCCCTAGCGGCTGTCAGTGAGACAGCCACTAGAGGCTGGATTAACCCTAGTGTACAGCTACAGGGTTAAAACCTGGGGGACCTGGTACCCAGACCACTTTATTGAGCTGAAGTGGTCTTGGTGGCTTTAGTGTTCCTTTAAATCAAAAATGTGCACTCACACTTTTTTGGAGCATCAATACAGCTCCAACTTATGCGCCTGAATTATCCCTGCCTAAGGATCAAGTGCAAGGTGGATTCTTCGTATTGTTGTATTAGTGGGAGTATCCTCATAGAAAAAAAAGATAAAAATCATATAGGTGAGTATGTAGAGCTATGGAGCAGGGGTAGATATAACATGTACATTCACATGTAGTGGAGCCGTAGAAATGGCTCCAAGGACAGCGTTTGAAGTGGTTGGTCCCCACTCAAGGATATGGGTGTAGATGGTAGTTCTAAGTTGGTGTGTATATGTGTGTGTATATATCTATATATATATATATGTGTGTGTGTATATATCTACATATATATGAGACAAAAAAAACACAATAGTGTACACCGTGATATGGAGTGAGAGACACAATAAAAAGATTTATATTTATACCTAACCCAGCTCCATAGCGCTACATAGTTCACCGTGTACGATTTTTATCTTTTTTTCTACGAGGATACCTCCCACTATTACGACGATACGAAGAATTCACCTTGTACTTGATCCTTAGGCGGGGATTATTCTGCCCAGGCGCATAAGTTGGAGCTGTATTGAAGTTACTAAAAAATGCACATTTTTTTATTTAACTGTAAGTGTTGGATGGGACAGACAAGTTAGAAATACTTGTATTCCGAACAGTAAGATTAATCAGGACTTTTGTCAAATATTCTTTATTTATAATGTATACTTTAGACATGTCTTATTTATATGCGCAAAGTACAAATGCACTAGAGGAATGTTACGGTTGCCTCCAGGCTGGCTGGAAGTTGGACCGTAGAAAGGATGCTCCTAGCGCTCACCAAGGGACCATCAGCACCGTAGACACTATAACTACTGTGTAGACACCATAAGCACTGCAGACTCAATGAACCGCCGCCGCTGGGCTAGGATCTGGGCCGACTGCCCAGCATCCCTGTAGGGCCGGTAGAGAGACATCGGTCCCATCTCTACCTCCCATCAGAGGTTCCTCCCAGTATACCTCTACAATATCCTTCCAGCTGAAGGGCTCTCGATCTGGCTCTGCTGCTGTGCTCTCCTGGGAGACCTCTGGATGCTGTTGAGGGAGGGGACTGGTTGTCTCTTCCCGGGACCCATTGATGACGTGCTGGTACTTCCACTCCAGGTCACATTCCTGGGTGACTAGGTACCGCAGGTCTGCCTCCAGGTCAATAGCTCTAGGGAGACCCAGCTTGTCTTCCCGGTCATCATACAGGTCCCAGAAACGTGAGCCTGTAGCCCTTCCAAAGTCATCATCGTCCATATTCTTCTAGAATAGCCCAGGGCCATCGTAATCCCCACACTCAGGGAATTCATACTCAGCCATCTCTGGAACAAGCTGAGTCGCGTACCACTGTAGCGCCTGGAATGCGTTGTCGAGCCACAGTTCGCCATATACTAGATCCTCTAGTTTAGCTATCCACTCTGGAAGGGTTTTTTTGCCGAGGAGGGGAATCCGCTCTGCCATTCGAGCCTGGATTTGCTGCCCTCTGCTGAGACTACGATCACCTCGCCAACACTGGACTTCCTCTTGGGCTTCTTCCCACAGCTCGGCTCTGGCCTCATTTCTGTACCCACACATCTCCTCTTCTGAGACTGCCCCATCCTTCCAGGATAGGAAGCCATGCAATCTGTCGAGGAACCTCTCCTCCATTTCGGCTGCTGTGCAAGGACTTGCTGGCTCCATGCTGCTGTAGGTAGGGACGCTGCGCAGTGGCTAGCATTGCCCTCAATAACTCTCATACGATACCAGTGCTGTTGGGTTGCTGCTCCTTGCGCTAGGACGCCATCCCACTTCTGCCACCAAATGTTACGGTTGCCTCCAGGCTGGCTGGAAGTTGGACCGTAGAAAAGATGCTCCTAGCGCTCACCAAAGGACCATAAGCACCGTAGACACCATAACTACTGCATAGACACCATCAGCACTGCAGACTCAACAAACCGCCGCTGCTGGGCTAGGATCTGGGCCGTCTGCTATCCACCCTGGACCTACGATCAGGCTCCAGTAGGTGAACCTCTTCCTTCTGTAGAGCGAGGCTGGATCAGGAACAAGAGCTCTTACAAGAGCTCAGTAGCTAAGGGAGTATGAAGAGCATAGCAATCCCTGTAGTGATTATAGCTGTCCCCTACAAACATGAGTCAAGGCTGCAAGTTAGAGGGTTAAGTCATTCTGTTTATTGACACCAAAAGAACCTTCTTTTATGCAGGTTTCCCTTAGATAGGACCACCCACAGGGTTTTACAAACCAACCAATCATACACGTATATTACAGAAACACTCCCAGCAATTACATACAAAAATCCTCCCCTCTGCCTTTGATCTAATTATGTTACACAATGGTTTAACATAATTAACACAGGCTGTAAAAATACAGTTTTTATACATATCCTGTAACTTTAAAACTGCACATCCAATCCCCATAAACATGACATATTTAGAATCTGCAACCTTCCTAGCCAAAAATCAGCCAAATCCATCCAGGGGTTAAAAAGTTAGCTGGAGGTCCCTTTATGACCGACCGCAAGCACATTTTCCTGCCCAAAACAGTTCCATAGATTTGGGCTGTGCGGTCGGTCTATTTCAGGCTGAAAAAACGCCGAATGGGACTTAGTCTCTGCGGCTGCAAAATAATTGTGGGAGAAGGTAGGGCTCAGCGGTGTTCGTGGAAATGTGTAGCCGATTTTAGTTCCATGATTTTAGTTCCATGAATTTGGCTACACATACCGCTGACCTCAAGCGAATGAACAAAGATGGCCGCCGCCACGTGTTCGGCAAACGAACAAAGGCCACCCAGCGTTCGCCAATTAAGCTGCGGTTAACCGCAGCTTCTGGGAGGTAAATTGCCGACACACTCCCAATACAGGTGGTCCACCTGTGTGGTACTTGGTTCAGTAAGCCCCATTTACTGAACCAAGTGGGAAATAGCCAGGAACAAAGGGTTTTAACCAGGTCTGGGGACACTGGGGACACCGTCTTAAAGGGGCAGTGTCCCAAACAAGTCTGGGGACACCGTCTTAAAGGGGCAGTGTCCCAATCTTCGTGATGCCCCAAAAAGGTGCTTAAAGGGCCAGCACCAGTCCCATAAAGAGTCCATAAGCCCCAATATGCCCACCGACTGTCTTAAAGGGCCATACACACCAAATACAAGTCCATAAGTTTTCACAATCTCCCAGGGGCCATAGTCATGCGGAAGGAGGCTGGCAAATAGGCTTCTCCACAACCCAGGGAAGCAGGGCAATTTGTCATTTAAAGGGCCAGTTACAAACAGCAGTTTGTAACAAGGAATATATATCAATTGAAATTCTGCAACTGCTAGAAGTGCAAATTGATTCTGAAATTCTGCAACTGCTCTCATCTTAAGTTTCTTATGAAAACATCTGAATATAGTTACCTTCTTAAAATAAATATTCACTTTGTAAAGAACATTTGACTTTTTCTGGACAGTTTCACCTACTGAAACTTATAACAATCCTCAAACTACAGTAAATGTAAGATACTTGTTGTAGCACTTTCATTTAATTTCATTTTCCTTTGATGTTAATGTCCTTCACATTGTCTATCTGTCGTTCATCTTGGCATGGATGCATGCCTTTGTTTGTCTTATTGGCCAAGCTTTTGATCACATAGGCTCAAGCGTGGGGTGTTGAAACAAAAACTTTGCTTTCCAAAAGAAGCAGCTGCAGGAGAGAGGTCATAACCTTTCATATATAGACATATGTTTCCATTACTGTAATGCGTATGTGTGAAACTGGGATCTTGTTATCCTCTTTAGTAGATGTGAAGGACTTAAATTTCCCAACAAAGGCTTCACTAAAGTATGAAAGACTTTTCTGGCAATATGACATTTTAACTAGCCAGATCCAGAGGCCCCCTGCTTTTATTATGCTCTCTTTTATAATACAACTAATCATACCTATTCATATATCACACTATATGCTTTGAAGGGCATCTTGTTGGACTTGTTACTTATAGTGCACTTTAAATGTGGTTGAAATGTAAGCTGGAAATATCTCAAATATAAATGTGTTATAGGCTGCCAATCCAAGATCATTTTTTGTAACAGTTATATATATTTTACAATAAGTATTTAATGATCAGGTAAATATAAAAATATATAACATTACACAAGTGAGTGACAAAATGGCTCAATTAGTTGCAATACGGATCACAAGTAAGCAATATATGATTATTATTGCTCTGTGTGGGTATTATGTTTGGGCTTTGACTTGTTTAAGAATTCCATAGGGACTTTACTTATATATTTAGTTTATGTTTTAAACATGCTAACTTTTGAATATATCTCATGAAGATAAAGTCCAACCTAGTCACATGTATAGGACATTACTGTTACTCCTGTAGCTGGCTCAATGAAAGGAGCACATCTGAACAAATGCACAACTGAATTCCTGACATCCTAAGTACCTGCAAACCTATATTCCTCTGATTCCGATATGGTCTAAAGTTAATGTTCTATAACCTTTTTCTAGAATAGTTATCTAATCCTGAAAACCTGACCACTGTTATATTTCCTAAAATCTTTGTTAAGTACCTCATTTTCTAAATCAGTGGTTTCAAAACCAGTCCTCAAGGCACGACTACCAGTCCAGGGTTTAGGAATTACCCAGTTGTGTCAAGTTACACCCCCGGCACACGTTACTTAGGCAGCCTTCCTAATGTAAATTCTGACCATATATTACAGCTATCTCCAGCGAGCAGACATGATAATCTTCTCCCTTGCAGGTAGAGCAACTGCGAGGGGAAGATTGCTCTCCACTCCCTCTCACCCACTGTGCACTTCCTTTGACCATTGCCGAAATAGGCAATATAATTTATGTGACGAATGGTTATAGAGACCTTTAAGAGAATAGTCAGTGAAATGGAGTATAATTCTGATAGGTGTAGCCCATCCTCAAAGCAAAGTATTGGTAAGTAGACATAAAACAAAGTATATGATCAGCTCAGCTATACTAAGTTCCCAGCAAAAACCTGAACAGTTTGATTAAAATAGTGGTTTTGTGTTGCTAGTAATCAGGAAGATCCTGTCTGTAGTGAGCTGGTAAAGTGATAAAAACTTTCATGTTAGCTATGCCTAATGAGGACTTAGAGTCCAAGGGTGAAAAGTGTAGAAACCTGCAAAATTGTAGTGTCCATTATAATTAGACAGTGAAGATCCTTCAAGAGCCATGGCCAGGTTCAGTATACCAGATGATGCACTCAGTAATAGTAAAGGATCAAGTAAACCTGTTTTTTCTACAGGGAAGCATGATGCCCAACCACAATATTATCAAAGAGCTGTAGGATCCACTTTGTAATATTAATAATTACTAACATTTTTTCAGGAGAGTATATACTGGGTAAAATGGAATTTCTGTCTTCAGAGTACTTGTGAAGGTGCATTTAGATGTTTGTTGGCAGGCAACTGCAGGAATGAGGCAGCAGGCAGGGACTGTCCTTGGCTTTTGATATCCTGGCATAGTGTCTGTGCATGGGCAGGTTGCTTGTTCTCTCAATGCTCTCCAGGAGTGGACTGGCCCACTGGGATATTTTACAGTGGACTGTAGAATCTATGCTGACTATGCTTCCAGACTAGGATGAGGATGTATGATGTTCCAAATATCCAAAGCATCCCATGGCGTTAAAATTATCTCCTTAGTGCACCCACGCGAACCACCAACAAATAATAATCACAACACCCATAATGGAAGCTATATAGGTTGAGTCTGGAGCACAGCTAAAATATGACTGAATAAAATGGAGGGCAAACACAGCTTTTCAAAATTATTTTCAATACTATTAAACTGCCCAAAGTGGGGTTTATTTATGTATTTATTTATTTGGTCATTTTAACATTTCAAAAATCATAAATTCATCTGTTAGATGAAAACCGTGAAGTGTGCTGATTTTGACATACTTTTGACTTGAGGGGCAATTTGTAGTTGTCATTTTTATCTGCAAAATAAGTTCATGGAATTCAGCCCAAGAATATAAAGATTGAAATCTTTACTTAATAACCGTGGTTCAGGTTTAAAAGACAATACTCTGTCAGGGCCCCGCAAGTAAGTTTAATGTTTATATTACTTATAGTGGGTCTATGAGCGGAGGATTAATTGTAAAATAGTAAAGAAATGGTAGCGTGAATAATATTTAATATGTAAAACAGACTTGTTTCCCTTCATATCTATACACACACTAATAATTTCACATGATAGCTGGAAAACATATATACTTAATCTTAGAGGAATTTATTAATATGAGAAAAAATGTTGATATTGTCATTTTCAATAATTTTGTGAAAAGACCTATTTTATATATGAACTTATTGTTTAATTATTTAATTACTGATTTGCGAAATAGATTTACTTGTTGAAGATTTCAT
>OW240916.1:234182793-234241990 GCA_933207985.1 Pelobates cultripes
TTGTAATACTGACCCAGTCAGTGATGGTTATGAATTACTGACCCAGATCTTGAGCATTTGATTAACCCTGTCATTTTAACTGAATTTACAGTGGAAGAGCAGAGCATATAGAATGATATGTACATTGAAATAGCAGAAATTGTATATAAATAGTTTAGGTGGTAAAAAAGAAGTGCGAACATAATGAGAGATGATGAATTTAAATGGCATGGGTATTGAATATACTATAAATCATTACACTTGAAATTGTTTAATTTTACAGACCAACTGCTTTTATTGTGAGGTGAATGGTACTTGTATGTTTATGCAACCACTTGAAAACATTTTATTTTGTTTACATATTTGACCCAGAATTATTATTCTGTGTTTAAAATGTGCTGAGTAACTGGAGTTAGCGGAACTCAAAATAGCGAGCATTGTTGCTGAGGGGAATGTTAAACGTGAGGGACTGACATTCCATCATAGTACCATGTGTTCGAGAGACTCATCGAATTTGGGAAGCTGTGTATTCTAATCGAACGTGGTGAGTGCTGTTATGTATTGATTTAGGAGGCGGTGGTCTGTATTGGTTGTAATGATGAGTTTACCAATCTGAGAAATAAGTGATTTAAAAAAATAAAATGTATCCTCTCTCTTCGTGCCCCGCAACTCCATGAGAATTTGACTTTGTCAGCTAGAGATTATAGCAATTTCTATAGTGGCTTTATTTAATATGCGTTTCAGGACAATTACATTTATTTCACCTTCCCTTGGTAACTCTTTGATTTTGGGAAGTTGGTCATTTAACGGTTATCATTCAGGCAAAAGGCAAAATAATCGCCAGCTCATCACAGTTTAGCTGTTTTTGCTATTCAAATTTTAATTCCCTGCAATTTGAAGGTTAGTTAATAAAGATTACGGTTTTTCATATTTGGATTAAGGTAGTGGTTTGGTGCATAGGTGTTTTCCCCTTACTTACATACTGTAAAACATCGCCATTTCTGAGAAATGACAATGTTTACATTTGTGTAGTGAACACTCCTCTAATGATTCCGACTGACAGCCACAAGCTGCAATTTCTCTTTTAGGTATCGGAAATCAAATGTTTTCAGTTCATGAGGGGTTCCAAACACTACTAAAACTTCTCATAGTGAAGCAGTGAATTTAGCGGTTTCTACTGAGAAGCACTGGATTTGTAGCGTGCAGTGAAGGCTACACTTGCACTTACTGTATGTCCCCAATGCTTCTCAATGAGAAGCATTGGATTTAACAGTCATGATGGCAGAAGGATACCAATATCACTTTATGTTAAGTGATTTTAGGGCTTTGATACTGCCCCATATGATAGACAACAGTGCTGTTTTTTGAGAAATGTCAACCCTTGTGCTCCATTTCTTCGTCCCGCATAAGCATGTAAATGCTGAAATGCTGTGTACCCAATACTTCTCCTAGAGAAGCACTATATTGACAGATCAAAGTTGCAACACTAAACTACACATTTTGGTGCAGAGCCTAGCTGAGAGTGGACAACTGGTGCTCTCAGCCAATAAACTAATCCTACAGTGCACAGCTCAGGGGAGCTAACTGATCCTGTGGCTGGGCTGTAGTTGTTATTGCACTTGGCCCTTAGTACAATTCATAGTTACATAGCTGAAAAGAGACTTGCGTCCATCAAGTTCAGCCTTCCTCACATTTGTTTTTTGCTGTTGATCCAAAAGAAGGCAAAAAAACCCAGTTTGAAGCACAATTTTGCAACAAGCTAGGAAAAAATTCCTTCTTGACCCCAGAACGGCAGTCAGATTTATCCTTGGATCAAGCAGTTATTACCCTACTTTGAAAGATTATATCCTTGAATATTCTGTTTTTGCAAGTATAATTAAAAAGTTGATTTTATTTTGACCATTGAACACTGGAATGTGTTAGAGATCGACCGATAATCTGTTAATCTGTGAACTTTCAGGCTGATAATTTCCTGATACCGATATTCTGTACATTTACCGGTTAAAAAAACTATTTCCACACAAAACTACTATTAACTGAACATGTTTAATTTTTTCAATTTTTTTATTTTTTTTATTAAGGTAAATGCACAAAATATGCATGCCAGTCAGAATTGTTTGTTTTCAAGAATATATGTGTGTGTAGTGGATACAGTGAGAGTATTTGATTAGTGAATGCAGTGTGTGTGTGCTTTGTGCCAGGGGCACTATGCCGGATGGAGAGCAGGGGCACTGCGGTAGATAGATGGGGACCATGGACTCCTTCTAGCTTACCGTACACTTACCAGTTTGGGCCACATTTAGCCCCGCTGCACGCTAAGCTCTGTCCCCATCGCCCTGTCGGCAATATCGATATCTTTATAGGCCGATACCGATATTGCTGAAAATTCAGAACATTGGCCGATAATCGGTTCATCCCTAGAATGTGTGTATTTTATGATGAACTATGTTGGAATTAGTATCTTGGGAGTATAAATACAACCAATCTAAATATGCTTGAATTCTCTTAAGAACATGTAAGGTCACTAAATATATTTTTCCCCTGGAAACCTTAGCCTTACCCAAGAGTGGTGCTTGAGGGCTTGAACATTGGATTGGGAGGACTGCTTTTATGCTCACTACTTGCCTCATTCCCTGGGCGGTGGGATGAGGAACAAATATAAAAAAATAGGCAATATGGTAATTCCTCCTCATGTGACTTTGTATCTGAATTTTCCCGCTGTATCCATAAATGCTGCACATTTTCTTTTCCCATTACACATGTTAATTTTGGGGACAGTTTGAAAAGCATAAGGGTTATATTGTATATGTTTAGTGAGCAACTTCTCACGTGCAAATTTGAAAGCTGAATGATCTTTGTAAATCTGAAATAAAATGATATACTTGCTATAGTGTTTAAAGATTTGGGTTTTGTAATGCCTTTTTTTTTTTTTTTTATAAAATTCAGGTATTTTTTAAACATGCGAGAACAATCAAATCTACCAGAGCCTACCAGCTATGAGCGGGTAGTGCTGAAAAATTTTTCAGAGTACCATTACATGAAGATCCAGCTGTAAGTGTCACTGAACTTACCTACAGCACCAAAGTCCATACCAGGTACTAATAGCATTGTTTGTTCTGCAGTGTGTTCCAAGAAGAAAGGATCCAGTTGAATGCTGCACAGTTTAAGTTATTGATTGTTACAGCTTTAAAGACACTGCATGGAGAGGTATTTATGACTTTCATTACTCACTTGTCAGATTTCAACAATATCTACTGTATTAATTTCCGTAAAAAATAGGGATCTATCACCGGAGTAGTGAAACACAATCGCTTCCTGGTTTGGATGTCTAAGCCAGCCCAGAATGAGCGTTCAGACCTGGCTAATGTGAATTCTGTGCATATTGGACGTCTGCTGTCAGCATGCAACGGTGCCTCCCTCTGCAGTGAGAGATTGTATTACAAGTAGAACTTCAGTGAGAAATCACCAGTTCATTTACCCTCTTTTTTCTTTTTCACCAAGGGCCATGCCAGCAAGGATTACGCCAACTAAATCAGAGGTTTATTAAACCACTTATGTTGGTTGGTGTAATTCTTTAATGTTTCAGACTGAATAGCAGTTCCACTACTAAAGTCTATGGACAAACTGATATTCATAAACATATCTATGGTCCTAGGCTTTAGGCCTGTTGTCTTATACCAGTGCAGTCAGAGCACAAATAAATAATACTTACTTAAAAATATTCTGTGATTCGTAAAAAAAAATGTTTTCTTCTACAAAAGAAGTTATTTATAAAATGTACAACATCTCTAACTTGAAATGCTTTGTCAATCATTTTGTCAATCATTTACTTGTTTTTGCCAAAAAAGAGGGAGAAAGCTTTGGATTTAGGTAGATATTGTATATCACCCAGATCCCTAGTTTCTCATGAGTGTAGCGCTGAACATAGAGAATATAAAGTGAAATTTTCAGTGAAGGAATAGTGCTAGAACAGGCACTTACCCTATATATTGTGCTTTAGTTTTCTTAATGGTATATCAAGAAAAAAGAACATAAAAAATACAGATAATAGTGTAGTATATTAAATGAATGTTGTATAAAGTCCTTTAGTTGTGGATGATAAGTTGAAATGAACTCACATTTTTTAGAGCCTTTTACAGTTATAAGGCTCTAAACTTCCAGGTGTCTGTGTCTTTTTTGGGGTAGATCACACGACCCGTCTCCCAAGGTGAAAAAGGGCGTAAATTCCTCTCCACGTTGCATAGAAAAAAGACACAGATATCCCCAATCTAAATGTAGTGTTTTTAGATACTGATATAGATCAATGTAAATAAAATACAAAAGTGCACACCTTCTTTAGAGCCTCTGGTAACCGGCTCTAAGTATTTTAGCCTAGTGTCAATTAATAGGGATGACACTGCCCCCTTCTTGAAATCACTTGCGCAGAGTATGATTGGATAGTGAATAAAATGTATATATTTATTTTGAAAACTATTAAAATGTATACATACTACTAGAAAATAATAAAAACAATTACATATAATATAAATATATTGGGTGGTCTGTTAACAGGTCCACCTAGTTAGCCAAAACGCGTTTCACCGAAAAGAACGGCTTCCTCAGTCAGCTTCAAACAATACTGTGCATCAAGTCTCCTTTTTGTATCTTCAAATTTCCCTCCAGAAATTTCCTCTGCTCGTTGGTTTGATTGCGTCCAGTATCCCCAGTATGGCGTCACGTCACTTCCGCCCTTTGATCCTACAAGTCCCATCATGCTTCGGGTTTACCGACGTCACTTCCGGTTTTCGCGGGCAGAAGTGCCGTCGCGTCACTTCCGGTTTCGTGAACTACACGTCCCATGGTGGAACTGCACCTCAATCTCAGTTCTTAAAAGTGGTATTTGTTTCATTGTTGCCCCTTTTCTCTAAAGATACACTCAGGATATATTTAAAAAGTAAACACATCAGTGATATGATAACAAACCTCAAGAAAAACTAGAAACAGTAAAAACAATAAAAAATGGCATTATATATACAGCAAAATATCTGATCAATATTGTATTTTAATACATTAAAGAACTTTATATTATTCCAGTGTTAAAAATATATATTGCCTGAAATATTTATATGGTTCTATAAATGTATAATAATTTATTATTATAGTCATTTAAAACTTTTAGGTGTATAGATCCCTACTTGGTATATTTCTTAGGTCCAACAACAATAATATGTATTAAGATTATGATGTTTAGAATAATATGTTATTTATATAAAACAAATTGATTAAAAAATAAATACATTTTGAATAATAAACTAAACATCTTAAAAATAAACTTTAAAAAATAATTATAAAAAATGACATAATTCGAAATCTGCATTCAAGCCAAAAATGGATATTTAATTTAAACACTCTAACAATTAGAAACAAAATGGATATTTGTTTAAACACTCTAACCCCAAAGGCTTGAATGCAGATTCCGAATTATGTCATTTTTATATTATTTTTTTAAAAGTTTATTACTCTAATATCTACCAAATCAAAGCTTTCTCCCTCTTTTTGGTGTTTAAATTTTTAAAAAAATAAATAAAAGATTTTATTACACCTGAAGATATTTTTCTTTGGTCAAATGACAAAATGTAATAAAATGTCATGTCAGTTATTAACAAATTGAGCCATTACCAGATGATACGAACATTTTAGAGTCACTTTTACCAAGTGTTGTAAAAGCTGGTGCACAGAGTGTATTTAAATACACTTCCGAAATTGCCAATACATGTTTATTTTAAGTATGTTTCTATTCAAAGATGTAATTCACATATGTGGAGAGTCAATTTAAGACAGATTCTTGCTTGCTTTAGTCTGTATTGAGTGGTATAAATTCATTGTAAGTAAAGCCAGTGGAGCATTATAAGTATATACACTCATATAAAAAGGGAAAAGTGATAAATTAAGAAAGTCAGGACAAGAGAAAAAACTAAATATAGTGTAAAATGTCAAATACAAAATTGTGCTGGTGCAAATATACAATTGGTGGACTAAGAAACTACAAATTTGTAACTAGACGAGTTGGACGCACAGGATCAGAGGGGTTAAGAGCCTTGCTCAATGAGCTTACATGCTAGAGGGAGTGGGGTATAGTAGCACAAAAGGTAAGGGTAGGGTAGAAAAGTAGGTTGCTAGGATAGTATTCACTGAGGGCTTAGTGGAGTTTTATGTGACAGTTGCAGGAGAGGAATGAAGGTGCGGGGAGGGAAAGCTATCAACACTTTAATTGATATGCTTTCCTGAATAAGTGAGTTTTCAATAATTTTTTTAAGGAATAGAGATTGAGGTAAAGTCTAATGGAGAAGGTAAGGGAGTTCCACAGGAATGGTGCAGCCCTAGAGAAGTCTTGGAGGCAGGCATCAAAGGTGGGAGTATGAACAGAGGATAGACATAGATCTTCGGCAGAGCGTAGGGGCCTAGAAAGGACATACATGTGTAATAGGGAGGGTAGGTAGGTTTGAGCAGCATTATGTAGAGATTTGTAGGTAAATACAAGAATTTTAAATTGAGCCCTATATCTTACGGGAAGCCTGTGTAGGGACCAACAGAGGGGGTAGACGTGGGAGGTGTAGGCAGACTAGCAACACTTGAGGGTGGAAAGACCAGATGTTCTATATTGGACAGAGGAAGTAAGCAGACATACATTTAGAAATTGCAGAGAAACAGTCAGAGATGTGAGTCAAGAGTGACGGCGAGAGATCAGGTGAGGACAGATAGATTTGAGTGTCATCCACATTGAAATGATATTGGAAGCTGAAGGAGTTGATGAGTTTACCAAGAGAGGCAGTATAGATCGAGAACAGTAGGGCACTAATTACAGATCCTTGGGGACCACTAACTGACAGGGTTATTAATAACAAACAATATTAAAAAATAATAAAAAAACAAAACAAATGCCAATAAAATAATGTCCACAAGTGCTCCTGACTGTCCAATATACATTTCGCCTAGAGACGTGGCTTTCTCAATTGGAATCCGATAGTGATATATATATATATATATATATATATATATATATATATTGGAAAGTACGCTGTAAAGAGTGATGAAGCAAGCCATCTCAATAGTGTAGTACATTTTAAAATGTGTTTAACTGCTATTATTTATACAGTGAGGCTTTGTTTAGCAGAGGCTTAAGAGATCAGTCCCTTCAAGGGCTGTGACTAGAATTCCCAGAACATACAAAATAATACAGATTTACTTGGATATTTCTGGTTCTGTTGACCCACTGCCCACAGTCACTGTACCAAAGATAAAAGTCACCCTCAGCCTACTTGTCTTTTTACAAAAGTAAAACAAAAAACAAAAACAAATCCACAAGATATTTATATATATCGAGATATATTGTTTTCTATTCTGTTGCGGTTATTATTTCACTGTCTTATTTCAGACTGTGTTAGATTGTGCCATCTGAGGGGAACGGCTTTATTTCACTTTGGCAAATCTGCAGGTTGGAAATCTCTCTTGTTCTGGGCTATGAACATGAAGACCCTCCCAGAACTATTTAGAGTGGCCATCAGCGTCTTGGCAGTACCTGCTTCTAGTGCTTTGGGGGAGCGTGTTTTCAGCCATGGAGGCATAATGCACAAATGTCTGATACACTTTTGGCCAATTTAATCTTTTGCAAGTGCAATGCATATATGTGATTTATGTTTTCGTTAATGTTTTGCAAACAACAACATTAGTACTTTTCATTTAAAGTTAGATATTTTACGTTTACAGTATGCACTTTGCAATAATATTTGTTACTGCTTTAAACTGCACTATTATTTGCTCCTACTTTGTTTTCGTGTACACTACTATCTTCTAAGTATTGGATTCTTTAAATGTGTGTTTGTATTTGTATATGAGCGCACCTCGCTTTATTTTTGGTAATTGGGATTACTTTGACTGATGTGAGAGAGATCAGTCATAGGAGAGTTTTGAGGCTCACAGTGCGTTCACAATTTGTTATATTTTAAGTGCCTATACATATCACACTTAGTTTGATACGTGAAGCTTAAATCTGAGGATTTGACTTGCCTGTCTTGAATCAGGACTTGATTTGGACCTGCCTATATAGACTCAGGATTTGAATACAAAGAATCGAGATTTACAAAACACTGACTTGGTCCTACCTCTGCCCCACACATAATAATTAGACAATGGTAAAAGATATACCACATATATTCAAATGTAAATGAACTGCAATGGAAAAAATAACAATAAAAACAGGGCATCTATTAGTATAAATGCCGCTGCTTGTTACTGTCCTTGATAAAGCTCTAATCCAACATTTCTATAAGTAAAACAACAATATATTTCTAAATATAATAAACCGACAAATAGTCCCCCACTTTGCCTCCTCCCAGTTGAACTGCAATCTTTTTGTTGATGGTGCATGTTGGGGCCGCCAGTGAGCTGTAGATAGTGTTTTGACATTAAGGGAGCCTGCAAGATTTACACTGGGAGCTGACAGGGGAGCTGCACGGAGGTGAAGGGAGCTGACCGAAGCTGCTACAAAGGTATGTAACAGCTTGCTTCCGGCTCCCCCCCTGCACAGCCCATGCCACTGGACCACCAGGGAATAAGATAGCCCCCCCAAAAATAAATATTAAAAAATAATAATATTAAAATAAAAATAATTTAAATATTTTTTTAAAAAATGAAAAATAATAAAAATGCCCTCCCCCCACCCAGTTCACACACACTACACAAACACACACACACATTCTGCATTCACACAAACACACACACTCTGCATTATATACACACAGAGTGTGTGTGTATATAATGCAGAGTGTGTGTTTGTATGAGTGTGTGTGTGTATATAATGCACACACTCTGCATTATATACACACACACTCATGCAAACACACTCTGCATTATATACACACACACTCATACAAACACACATTCTGCATTATATACACACACTCATACAAACACACATTCTGCATTATATATACATACACACACTCATACAAACACACACTCATACAAACACACACACTCTGCATTATATATGCACACACTCATACAAACACACACTCTGCATTACATACAGGATTATGTTCCAGGATCTCACCTAGGTAAAATCTGACAATATTATAAAAATCACAGAATTTCATAGCCCCAAGTTTTACCCTTGACTTATCCACGAGGCATAGCATATTTCACAATTGTTGGTCACAAAACTGCACTCGACTTATACACAAGATCGACTTATACACGAGTATATACGGTAAATGTAGCATATTGAGCAGCTTCCCCAGTGTGGATCTGTAGTGTAGGTGCTGAATCCATCTTCTATGTCATTCATGCTGTGGGTGATGATTTGTGCATCCCTACTGCCTAGCAGATGTGTACTGATGGAAAACATCATAAAAACACAGTCCTTAAATTTTACAAAAGCTCATAGTTTAAAAGAACACACACTCAACCTATGCGTGACAAACGGCATTTGAAACGTGTTTTGAATCGAGCTGAACTTGTTTAGCAATGATTTCCCAGACATCATTTGAACAGTTTGGCTGCATGATCTGCTTGTTTCCAAGATGGCATGAGAAGAGAATAAGAAAGCCTTAATATTCAGATATGTATATCCTTTTACCTCCTGATTAAGTTCTACATTTTTGCAATTGAGTGTTTTCTTAAACTTTCATGGTAAAAGAAAACTCTTGGCAAAATAACCATTTCATCGAATTGAAAGGGTAATGGTGCCTGCTGGGAAAACAGTTTAACACCATAACTATTTTACTGAGATCAACTGGTTATGGCTGCAAGAGTGTCCATTTACATAGCTGAAAACTGTATGAACTGGTCTATTTAGAGGGGAAATCAAATCTACTCAGGCTTAATGTGACTGAACAAATTTATATTTGTATAAATACACACAAAGAGAAGTAGCTTGGCACCCTGTCTCCAATTCAGTAGATATTCTTATGCCTTGGTGCAATCCCACATTATGGAATGCATATAGAAAAGAGTAAGAGATGCACTCTCAGTTCTTTCAAATGAATCAATCTGTATTAATTAAATAAAGGTATTACATCCTCTGACTGACGTTTCGAGCCGTTCGGGTCTTCCTCAAGCATTAATTTGAAAGACCTAAGAGTGCATCTCTTACTCTTTTCTATATATATATATATATATATAACAAAACCAATTCCTGCACTCCAACCCAAATCCAATAGTACCTGGTGCTCTGGTTGCAACAGTAACATATCCAAGGGAAATACCGGCACTCTAGGCTTTTCAATCTTAAAAATACTTTTAATGCACATTCACTGTCAACGTTTCAGCTCCCCATGGAGCTTTCATCAGGACATTAATCACACATAACAACAAAGCTTAAATAGGAAACAATTAATGACAGTACTTACAGATACAGGTGATCCTCATTCACTCCCGCCATCAAGCATGCACCGGTCGCTATCACGGAAGTGTATCCACTTCCTGGTTTCCGCCCACGTGACCGGAGGAAAGAAGAGTTTCTATTGGCCGGCCGGACCTCATACCTAGGCAACTGGGGACTCACTAGTCTCCTTAGAAACTCCCATATATACGGGTACCGCTGGGGAGTTTCTAAGGAGACTAGTGAGTCCCCAGTTGCCTAGGTATGAGGTCCGGCTGGCTAATAGAAACTCTTCTCTCCTCCGGTCACGGAGTACTGTCATTAATTGTTTCCTATATAAGCTTTGTTGTTATGTGTGATTAATGTCCCGATGAAAGCTCCACGGGGAGCTGAAACGTTGACAGTGGATGTGGTTTAAAAGTATTTTTAAGATTGAAAAGCCTAGAGTGCCGGTATTTCCCTTGGATAGATAGATAGATAGAGATATATATATATATATATATATATATATATATATATATATATATATATATATATATATATATGTGTAGAAAGGCCATTAGGCCTGAATTTGTGGGAGGAGTAAGTCCCCTACTTAAGCTCCCAGCCCCTACTCACCGCTGCCGCTCAGCTGATTGTCCTTAGCAACCAGCACTTCCGGTCCAGCTTCCCGCCAGAACTGTACCTGTTTCCAGCAGCCAGTCGCCCTGTGCAATCCTCCGTCCGTCCGAGGTCCTTCCACTCCGTTTCCCTCCGGTCGAGGTACCCGACTTCCGGTCACGAGACCGGCGCGTTCACGTAAGCAAGGCGTGGGAATTAGCGTTCGCTATTTCCCCGCCGTTCGGGCCTAAAAACGTAGGGGTAGGCTCCCTCTTTCGCATTTTCACGAATACACGCTTTTCGTTAATATCTCCATTTGCGCCAAAAAACGCACGAACGTTCGGCTCATTTCGCTATCATTTAATGCATTTTCGTACGGAAACAACCGAATGAATATTTCATGTTTATGCTCCTTATTATCTGTATTCACTTTTTCCGTTCGGTTATTTCAGCACTAACCTATTCGTATGGTTAAATTCACAAACACCATCTTACTAATTTACATTCGGTTATTTCTATTCTTTTAAACTAAGCATGCATAAGTTCTAATCACAGTCCTACTATTATTTATTCCTTCATATCAGTTTGCGGTTACATTATATGGTTAACTACCAGCCCTGTGTTTTCCTACCTTGTTAACCCCTTAAGGACACAGCTTCAGAAGCTTGACTTACGCTTAATGACACAAGCAATTTTTGCATTTTCTTGCTGTTTGCGTTCAACTGCAATTTGCATCTCTCTCATTTATTGCACCGACACATATTATATACTGTTTTTTAAAGGACAGAAAGGGCTTTAATTTGATATAACATATATATATATAAATGCTTACTTATTATAAAAAAAATACAGAAAAATGCAAAACAAATGAAAAATATTGTTTTTTTTTACAGTTTTTGCAATAATAATGTGTGCATAATTAGTGCAGGTTAAGGAAAGTAATTAAAAATAAATTTATTTATTTGTTCTGATTTACAGAATATATAATGTGTCTGGGATTTTAAGTTTTTTTTGGTAGTTACAGGTCACAAAGCACAAGGAGTAAAATAAACTTTTAATGTGGAGCGATTTTAGAATTTGGTATGTTTGTCTTGTAAGCTTAATAGCCATAAAAGAAAACAAAATTGCCACACAAAAGTATATATTTATATAAAGTAGACATCACGGGCTATTTACCTAAGGTTGTTTTGACACTTTCTATGTAGCCATTTCACCGCCAACCTCTGCTAAATATTGGAGTAAAATTGTGTTCTTTTTGGTTTTTGGCACACAAACTTATAACAGAGAAATTCTCGTGTATATTTTGTAAAGTTGGTGTGTGCTATTCCTGTACAAAGTTTTATTTTGTGTTCAGTTACATCTGCTGAGTAAAATGACACCCCCATTGTATGTCTTTTGCACTATTTCGTGAAGTTACAGTGCCATACAGGATACCTGTCCTTTTCAGTATTCACAGTAGAATTTTGAGAGATGGATTTAATGAGCCTTAGCTTCCATTTTGGGGTATTATAACAGTTTGGCTGTTCAAAAAACCCCCACAAAGGCCTACCATTTGTAAAAGTAGACACTCCAGGGTATCTTATAAGGTGCATATTGTGCCTTAACATGCCCCCATTTTTTCACCAATATATGCCAAAGTATGTGGTAAAAAATAATTTTGTGCATTTTTTACATACGGATTGCATTTTTGCTGGGCGTTTTGTATATTTCATATGTGCCACTAAGTTCAAACCCCCCAAATTATGCTCAGCTAAGTCTTCTGAGTAAAATGACACCCCATATGAATGTCTTTGGCACTATTTCGTGAAGCTACAGTGCCATATAGGAGACCTGTCCTTTACAGTATTCACAGTAGAATTTTGAGAGATGGATTTAATGAGCCTTAGCTTCCATTTGGGGTATTATAACAGTTTGACTGTTCAAAAAACCCCCACAAAGGCCTACCATTTGTAAAAGTAGACACTCCAGGGTATCTCATAAGGTGCATATTGTGCCTTAACATGCCCCCATTTTTTCACCAATATATGCCAAAGTATGTGGTAAAAAATAATTTTGTGCATTTTTTACATACGGATTGCATTTTTGCTGGGCGTTTTGTATATTTCATATGTGCCACTAAGTTCAAACCCCCAAATTATGCTCAGCTAAGTCTTCTGAGTAAAATGACACCCCCAATGAATGTCTTTGGCACTATTTTGTGAAGCTACAGTGCCATATAGGAGACCAAGCCATATCCGTTTTTACCAAACTTTGAATTTTGACGCTGGGCCTATGTGCAATTTCCAAGCATCTTCGCAGGTTTTAAATTCAAACTACCCCACAAAGGCCTACCATTTCTTAAAGTAGACACCCCAGGGTGTTTCAAAAGGTATAGTTTGAACCTTAGCGTGGGATCATTTTTCCGCTAGCTTGTACCAGATGTAGTGGTAATAAGCGTTTTTTCTGCCTTTTTGACATACAAAGTGAGTTTGCACAGTATATTTTGCAAACCTTATGTGTGCTACGACTGTATAATACTTCATATGTTGCTCAGCTATGTCGGCTGAGTACAGCAATACCCCCGTATGTACCTTTGCCAGGTATGTGTGGACATCGGAGGGGCACATTTGGGACACAGCCATTCCAGTTTTTTTCAAACTTTGAATTTTTATGCTGTGCCTATGTCCCATTTTAGAGTATTTTACCAGGCTATATAATCCAAATTCCCCATAAAGCCATACCATTTCTTAAAGAAGACATCCCAGGGTATTTCAAAAGGCATATTTTGAACCTTAGCGTGGGATCATTTTTCCGCTAGCTTGTACCAAGTGTAGTGGTAATAAGCATTTTTCTGCCTTTTTGACATACAAAGTGAGTTTGCGCAGCATATTTTGCAAACCTTATGTGTGCTATGACTGTATAATACTTCATATGTTGCTCAGCTATGTCGGCTGAGTACAGCAATACCCCCGTATGTACCTTTGCCAGGTATATGTGGATGTTGAAGGGGCGCATTTGAGACGCAGCCATTCAGTTTTTTTCTAACTTTGAAGTTTTACGCTGTGTCCATGTTCCAATTTGGAGTAGTTTAGACGGTTGGTTATTGAAACTTCCCCACAAACACATACTATTTATTAAAGAATACACCCTGGGGTAATTCAAAAGGCATATTTTGAACCTTGGCGTGGGATAATTTTTTCTCTAGTTTGCTCCAGGTGTAGTGGTAATGAGCGTTTTTTAAAATGTATTTTTTTACTTTTTATAACTTTTTTACTTTTAAAAACTAGTTTTTAAACTTTTGTTTTGCTTATAAATTTTTTTAAACTTTCCTAAACTTTCTTAAAACTTTTTTACAGATTTAACATTTTTCTAAGCTTTTTTTTTTACCGTTAACCCCTAACTAGCAGTACGCAGCAGTAACAGTAAATTCCCCATTTTCCCATAACTCCCACCCACCCCAGCTAGCAAAATATATAGTTATAAAATATTTAAATTAATTAATTAAATAAATTGAACCCCTGAGGGTTAAAAAAAAATAAATAAAAGTTAATCCTCAGGGGTTAAAAAAAATTAGATCACAGTATAATACTGTGATCTCTATTTGATCGCTGTAGGCAGTGATCGACTGGCAGGGAAGGGGTTAATTTTTATTTGGACTAGGTAAAGTGTGTTTTTTTTGTTTTTTTTTACTTAAATGTTATTAAAACATTTTTTTAAACTTAATTTTTAACTTTTTAAAGTTTCTTTTAAAACTTTTTTTAACGTTAACCCCTAGTTAGCCTAACGCCAAATCCCCCAATTCCCCACTAACTTCCACCCACCCCAGCTATCTAAATATATAATTATAAAATAATTTAATTAATTAATTTAATTAATTTAACCCCTGAGGGTTAAAAAAAAAAAGAATTAACCCTCAGGGGTTAAAAAAAAAAATCAGATCATAGTAAAATGTAATCCTGCCAATTGATCACTGTAGTCAGTGATCAATTGGCAGGGAAGGGGTTAATTTTTTATTAAAATGGGTAAGGGGGACTTTAAATAAACTTTATTTTTTTTTACAGCAGGGGGCAGGATCAGCACTGATCCGGCTCCCTGCACTTCACACAGAACCCGGAAGTGCAGGGAGCCGGTAGGTGAGTATACAGAGCACATGTGCTCGCTCAGACTTGCGGTCAGAGCGAGCACATGTGCTGGGCAGCCTGACCGGGTGCTCCCGGTATGCCTCTAATGCAGAGGCATACCGGGAGCACCATTAACCCCGCGATCGCCGCGATAGCGGCGATCCGGGGTTAATTTTACCACGTGACGGACGAGGTCCGTCACCCGTCGTTAAGGGTCTCCCCTGTGTGACGGACCTCGTCCGTCACCCGTCCTGAAGGGGTTAAACCATTTAAGTATTTTTCTGTAATAAACATAATGTTCACCACGGTTCTTAACTTCATACGTATCTAAATTCAAGCTATACCATTCTTTCCAAATAACACTCAGATAAGTCATTTAAACACTATTTACAAGTTATACCCTCTACACATAATCCGTACTATTCCTTGCACATAAATCACGCTGTCACATTTTTGGCTTTTACAGATTGCATCGGTCTCTTGCTTTTCTGCATTAAAGTTGTTATTTCAAGGTCCTTTTATTACAGGAACAGGTATGGTTTATTATCACCTTGATTTATCAGGTTTTATCAATTATCTTCACATCTATTGCTAAATATGAAATTTGTCTTGGTTAAACCCTTAGATCCTGTACTAATCTAAGCTTCCACCGTTTCTACGCAGTTAACCTGCCACGATTAAACAATCTCTGTACTTTAAACAAAGGTATAGTTCACTCTCTTTTCAATACTAGACCTCACGCGGTCTCAACTCCATTACTACCTTCCCTCAGGCTTACGCCCAGGATACGTTATCTCTTTACTACTTGTCTACACAGACTTTCGGTCATACGGCCATCAGGCTCAGAAGACACCAAAAACCTGACCCGGTACTCAGCCATACCTTCAGGTACTTACATCCTTACTCAAGTACGTTCATTCGCTACCCCAAGGCCTCATTCTGCCTTCTCACTCATATCCAAAATCATCCCATTCCTACACCTAAACCTCCCAGATCCCTCAATGCAGGATCTCACGTGGTGCCCCTAACAAACCTTCTCCCTATACTATTCATACAACATCACGATACGTATAAACACATCAACATCTGTCTTAAACCCCCAGGATTCTTCCTCAAAGACAACATTTAAGACAAGACTCTCTACACTTACCAGGAGGCTCCAGATACCATTTGCGACCAGTCAAGATTAGTATCCACACACCACTCCAGTCCTCTAACTTTACCCTTTAGCATACTATTGAACTGGCTATACGGCACAGGCTAATGCCTTAGCCCACCCTATCAGGAAATCTGATCCCGCGAGGCCTACCACCCCCACCCCACCTCAACACGGAGGTACGGCCCCACGCCCAAATCATAGTTATAAGCCTCGCATGCCTTACTACAGGGCTCTAGTTAGGGCCTCACCTGTCACGGCCACACGTTTTGATTTCTCTTATCGTCACCGAGAGGCCAACATCCCGCCACCACGTCTGTGGCACCTACGTCATAAGCCAAATCATAGGTAGAGCCTCTCATCGCCACTTGGCATTAGCAGGGCCTCACCTATCCAGTCATTCAATAGTTAAGTTTTTTCGCCTCGGCATCTAGCATTAAAGTCCAGTTCTTCAAGACACACCACTCCCCATACCCCCCCCTTCTTACCTCACTCCCCTTCTAATATATCTTTCACATAATCATTCCTTTTTAGAATGTCCCAAGAACCAATTCCAACCGAAGAACTGACAGAAGAAGCACCATTCACGCCAATCAGACCCGTGTCTCCAGGCGAATCACTCA
The DNA here is from genome assembly GCA_933207985.1 of Pelobates cultripes. Taxonomy (NCBI): domain Eukaryota; kingdom Metazoa; phylum Chordata; class Amphibia; order Anura; family Pelobatidae; genus Pelobates; species Pelobates cultripes. The sequence continues at coordinate 234,199,612 of OW240916.1, forward strand.
CTCTTTCAACCCCCACGTCCTTGAGAGCATGGACTATTCCCAAAATCACAGCCGAGCTTAGGCTCAGGGGAATCCCCTTTCCGGCCACAGCTAGAAAGGCAGAACTTTACAGGCTGCTTACCCACCAAGTCCCCGAGCCTCGGCCGGGAACTAGCTCTCAAGGACAACCACCAAGTAACAGCACGGCCACCCAGGATACCCTGGCAGATATCTTGGCCAATCTACAGGCCCTCAATAGCAGGCTGTCTAAGGTGGAGAGCGCCATCTCCTCCTCAGGTACTAACACCGTAGTCCCAGTCTCTACCACGGCTGTACCTGCCATACCTTCATGTCCCTCTATACTCCCCCCTCCAGCACCTGGCACAGCCATCACACCTTTCGAGTCACCAGCACACTCCGTCCCAGATTCTATCAGGAAAGATATCCTTGACGGGAAGGATGTGTGTCTGGTGTCTTTACTCATAGCCTCTCAGGATGTACTCGAGAACAAGGCATACAATTATGGTGACATTTCTGTTGTGCTTAAAACGAGGGATCCCAGGCTTAATAAAAAATTGTCTATCCCACAGTTTGTGATAGCTTTTGGGATATACCGCGACGTCATTTGCACGGTGTATCCCCATAGGAGAGAAGAGCTAGATCTCTATCTCCACAAGGTAGTGGATCTAGGCATCAAGTACGGGGGCTCTTCCTTCTATGACTACCACAAGTCAGTCTCAGCGAAGGCGGCGACCCATCTCAAGCAGTTCAACATTAGAATGAACTGGGGTCAGATGGACACTGAACTTTTCTGTCGCCACTTCGCTGGACTCAGGCCCCCGGCTTGTGCCATCTGTAATTCTACATCCCACATGGCGGACTTATGTCCCGTCGAACCAGATCCCACCACCTCCACTCTCACCCCTCACCCCACGTTCACACCTCACTCCTCTTTCACCCCTCACAACAAGCCAGCGGGTGGTCTCCGGGATAAGCTGGGTAGGCCCATCTCCTTTTTAGGTAAAGCACAGGTGTGCAATAATTTCAACGCAGGCTCCTGCAGTTTCAGCGCCTGTAGATTATTGCACATCTGCTCCATATGTTTCAGGGCACATACCAAGACCATGTGTCCAGCCAGGTTGTCACCAAACAAATGACTAACCGACATAAATATCGACAACCTGGTTTTTTATCTAAGGTCTCACCCCAGCGGGCACTTAGTGGATTTTCTCACCACAGGTTTCTCACAAGGGTTTCACACAGGCATAATAGCCATTCCACCAGGTACACTAGAATGTCCTAATCTCCAGTCTGCACGTTTAGACCCAGTCGCTGTAGACACTCTCATTTCCGCAGAAACCACAAACGGTTTCATGATCGGTCCTTTCACCTCTTCACCGTTTTCCTCCTGGCGCACTAACCCTATTGGTATTGCTATTCACAAATATTCTAATAAAAAACGTCTCATTATCGATTTATCGGCACCGCACTCCTCTTTTGTTCCAAGCATAAACGCACTCATTCCAGCAGACAAATTCTCTCTGCAGTACGTCACCATCGACGACGCCATACAGTCCATCATGACATCTGGTAATCGACCCTGGCTCAGCAAAACAGACATCACTAACGCCTTTAAATTACTGCCCATACACCCCTCACTCTGGCACTTACACGGTGTTAAATGGCGAGGGTATTATTACTTCTCAACACGACTCACTTTTGGTTCGCGAAGCAGCCCCAAACTTTTCGACATTTTCGCAGAGTCACTATGCTGGCTGCTTCTGAACGTCATCAGGTGTCACTCCGTTATTCACTATCTAGATGACTTTCTACTGATAGAGCCAGGGTCATCAACACCCACAGCAATCAATAGTACTACCGCACTTTTTTCCACACTTGGAGTCCCTTTGTCCCCAGCCAAAACTATAGGACCCACAACAAAGTTGACCTTTTTAGGCATAGAGCTCGATTCTGTCAAACTCAGAGCTAGCCTTCCACACGACAAACTTTCACGATTGAGAGGGGAGATAGACACGTTCCTGCGGAGTGACGTTTGCACCAGGAGAGAACTTCAGTCCCTTCTTGGATCTCTGAACTTCGCCATGCGCATCATTCCGCAGGGAAGGTCTTTTATTTCCAGACTTCTTTGCCTGCTCCATGGAGTCCCGGACTCCGGCACAGTTTCTTTGGACCCCCACGCCAAGGCTGACTTAGCTATGTGGGGGAAGTTTTTGAAAGACTGGAATGGTATCTCCATGTTTATCCCCCCTCTCTCCACCTCTTCACCCATCATCCACACAGACGCAGCAGCCAACACCGGTTTCGCAGCCATTTTCAGGAACCACTGGTTTAGGGGCCACTGGCCCACTGAGACGGATGCCTTGCCAGGATTCAGGGAGACCTCAACCCTATTTGAAATTTACCCCATTGTGGCGGGCGCACACACCTGGGGTCATCTCTGGTCCGGCAAGGCAGTAAAATGCTACTCAGATAACTCGGCAGCTTGTGATATCATTAACAAAGGGCGCTCATCATCCCTGACCATCATGCGGCTGATTCGCAAGTTGACCTGGCTGGCAGCATCCAATCAGTTTCACTTAGTATGTTCTCACATCCCGGGTATTCACAACACCGCCGCTGACGCTCTTTCTCGTTCTCGATTCCAGGCATTTTCTCAGGCACTCCCAGCAGCTCACCAACAGCCATCCAGGACACCACGGTTTCACGAACTAATATTGGATTAAGCACACTCTTGCTTCACGCTAGATCACTCACTCACCAAGCATTATCACCCAACACTGCTATCACTTACAATAGGGCACTTAACATATTTAACAAATTCACTGCAGAATTCGGGCTACAAGGTGACTTTTCTATCCAAACCATGGTGTCTTTTGCCTCTTTCTGCCACCTACACCTTAATCTGTCACACAACACCATTAAACTTTACCTCACCGGGGTTCAGCACCACAGCCTCACCAATTTTCCTAACAGCACCCCCTTTTTGTCTTCATACCCCATAAAAAAGGTATTGAAAGGTATATCAAAGGTTTCACCACCACTCGCAAGCACTAGATTACCCATAGACGGGCCTATCTTCAGGTCACTTAGCAATCTCCTTGACACAGCCCCATTTGATAGCCACACCAATACGGTGATAAAATCTGCCATATATCTCGCTTTCTACGGTTTTCTCAGACCTAGAGAATTCACAGTGATTTGTCAAGGAGATATCGCACGATGCCTTAAAACTTCACACCTCACCAAGGTAGAGGATCACTACCTCCTTTCTATCCCTACCACTAAAACCAACCGGTCAATACATCCTACAATAATTCCTCTCTTCCCTACTGATAATGCCTGGTGTCCGGTGAAAGTTCTCGACCAACTACGGTCAACTCTTCACACTCACCTGCCAGACTCTCCGCTCTTAACATTACAAGGGCACCCGCTTACCACGGCAAAATTGATGTCTCATGTCAGAACTCTGTTATCTAAGCTCGGACACAACCCGGCTGCATTCTCCGGGCACTCCTTCCGCATAGGAGCCGCCTCAGCAGCCTCAAGCACAAACGCACCGGTCCACATCATCAAAAGGCTCGGGCGATGGAAATCCTCCATATATAACGCATATATTCCGCAACCAGAGAAAGAGCTTCGCCAAGCTTTCAGAAACTTGGTCTTGTAAAATGCAATAAAGTGTGTATTTTCTCGAATTTATCTTTTTGCCCTCTTTTATTTACAGGCCCACTCGTACGTTGGTTTCGGCACACCACAACCAACTTTGCTCACAGTTACTATCCATCACGTATTTAAATTCCGAGCACAAGTAGAAAGGCCATTAGGCCTGAATTTGTGGGAGGAGTAAGTCCCCTACTTAAGCTCCCAGCCCCTACTCACCGCTGCCGCTCAGCTGATTGTCCCCACCCACCTACACCCTGTTTTAACTACATTATCCTTGGTGGGCCCTCTTTTATTTACAGGCCCACTCGTACGTTGGTTTCGGCACACCACAACCAACTTTGCTCACAGTTACTATCCATCACGTATTTAAATTCCGAGCACAAATATATATATATATATATATATATTATAAACACAACACTTTTGTTTGTGCCCCCATTTTTCATGAGCTGAACTCAAAGATCTAAGACTTTTTCTATGTACACAAAGGTCTGTTTCTCTCAAATATTGTTCACAAATCTAAATCTATGTTAGTGAGCACTTCTCCCTTGACGGGTGTGGCATATCAAGATGCTGATTAGACAGCATGATTATTGCAAAGGTGTGCCTTAAGCTGGCCACAATAAAAGGCCACTCTAAAATGGGCAGTTTTACTGTATAGGCGAGGTCAATAATGATACTGTCTAATCAGCATTTTGATATGCCATACAAGATGAATACAGCATGTTATTAGAAAATACTGGCAATTTGCATTCTTCTGCACGAAGGCTGCTCATGAGACACTTTTGGACTTTCCAGCATGACAATGACCCTAAGCACAAGGCCAATTTGACCATCCAGTGGTTACAGCAGAAAAAGGTGAAGGTTCCGTAGTGGCCATCACAGTCTCCTGACCTTGATATCATTGAGGTACTCTGGGGATATCTCAAACATGCGGTTCATGCAAGACGACCAAAGACTTTGCATGAACTGGAGGCATTTTGCCAAGACGAATGGGCAGCTATACCACCTGCAAGAATTAGGGGCCTCATAGACAACTATTAAAAAAACTTCTTGCTTTTATTGATGCTATAGGGGGCAATACACAGTATTAACTATGGGTAAAACTAAGGGTATGCAGACTTTTGAACAGGGTCAATTTTTTTTTCTTTGCTGCCATGCTTTGTTTTATGATTGTGCTGTTCTGTTATAACCTACAGTTGAAAATGAATCCCATAAGAAATAAAAGAAATGGGTTTTGCCTGCGCACTGATGTTTTCTTTAAAAAATGGTACAATTCTTTCATTACCAATTCTCCAAGGGTATTCAAACCTTTGAGCACAACTGTAGTTAAACCAAGTACAAGACCATCTGTATATGACTGGTAAAGTTCCATGCATAATAACTGTTGATTTAAGTGAAGCACGTTTCAATTTTTTAGACAAACCTCAACATTGAAGGCTCACCAATAGACAGACAATAGGATCCACGGAGAGGATTATCTGCTTGGACATAATAGTAAATGTGTCTGGTGCTAGACATTGCTATTCATTGTGCTTGCTTTCTAGATTAATCTGATAGACTGCCTGTCCCATATGCTAGACATTGATTTTTATATGCCTCTGAGAATTCTTTCAGCAGACTCATAATGGTTTATATTGTCTAACTGAGCTAGTTAACTGTTAGTCCTGATGGACATATGTGAGCTCAAATGTCTAATATATTGGGCAAAAATAATTTAACAATCTTCCTTAATTAAACAGTGGAGAACATATGTACAATGGATTAACTAGACTTTTTTCACCGGACCACCAAGCTTATATTTTTGGTAATGTCCTGTTTTTTAAAATATGCACAGAGAGTTATTTCTTTGTGTTGTCGTTATCAACAGATATCTACGTAATATTTAATAAGCGATACAATGATGCTATTAGACAGATGTGTGAAAATAGATTTCATTTTTTAGTGGGGAATGACCTATAAATCTGTCCACATAGATGTTATTATTTTATGTATTATAGAAGAGATAACTCTAGCCAAAGACAACAGTTTTTCATGTTACAATCATTGTATAAGTCCTTTATTGGTTACAATAATTACATCGATGTAAAACAGATTTTGGATTCCACATAGTTTAGACCAAAGCTAGATCTTCATCTGCACTGCAACCTTAAATATTTAGCATCAGTCTATGTTATTGTTTTTCAGCCAGGTTACATGTTTTAGTGATTAAAAAACACTTTCTGTTCTGAGTATTTTTTCTTGTGAGTCAAAACCTGCTAATTAGTTCCCTTTTCCACAAAAATCTTCCAGCAGTGTTTATTGTCTTCTGCCAAAGGTAAAGAAATCATAATGAAGTGGACTAATGATGCAGATCCTAACATTTAGATGGCTGTCATTGGATAACATGAAGTCTCTAGAAAATGTTAATCAGATCTAGTAAAGTATTCTGATCTAGTATAGTATATGGATATATAAAATGTTGGAGTTAAAGATGTCACAGATAATAATAATAATAATAATTTAATAGCACATATCTAAAGATTACTATTACTACTACAACTAATAAATACATTCCATGCAATATTAGACAGTTTGGGGGCCTACTACTGGCTTCAATTCATTATATTGTGCTACTCTGAAAATGTAATGCATAAAAAGTTAGATAGATATTGTGAATGATGAATAGTATTGAATGATTAGGCATTTATTCAGGAAAAACAAAGTCAGAATATGATGTGGTCCAACTTAAAAATGCAGCCTATGCTAGGTATTTCTGTTGGATCAACCATGATGTATTAAGTCAAAGCTTAATTAAAAATCTGATTTAGGATAATTTTTTCCAATTTAATTAAGTGGGACCCAGCTTAAAACATGCTATCTCTGTGAATAATTATTCAATTTAGATGTCATCCTAAGGACCCCACATTACCCCAGTTAGCTATATATTTAATAACTGAGTGTTAAAAAATGGAAGAACATTTTAAGTAGGTGCCTATTAATACCAATGGTTAACTGTATGGTTTTTTTTTTGACACTCTTTTTTTATAGATTTTTTTTTTTAAGGTCAGCAAAGTAACAGTTGTACTGTAGTTATACAGAAGTTTAAAGTAATTTAAAACAAGTGCGCATGACATGACTGTTTTATTGCCACTTCGTGTAAGTAGCTTGCTTCAGAACAATGGAGAGCTAGGAATACAATCCCCCAAAAAATAGGACTACAGTGAGCAACTGTGCTTCAAGGCTATTACCATTGTGCTATCCACCTGTTCCGTGTTATTCGTGTGTTGACGGCGGTGGCATGACGAATGGTTCAGGTATTGGGGCTTTCACTTTGCCTTTCCTTATCTTATTTACCCCTGAACTGTATGATTTGTTTTTTTTTAAATGAATGGGCCATCATCAGGAAACAGGACTATATATGTCAGCATGCGCAAAGCATATATATTTAAATGTGTGTATATTTACACAGGTAATTCCTGAGCCTATTGCACTGCAGGTGTTGGTAACTAAACTAATAGATCTGAGCCAATAAGATAGCTTCATGAGAGTTGTACTTCGTACAAGTCTGAGTATCTGCGGTTTCTATACCCAGGCAAAAAATACTGAAACACAAAGAATGTAAATATATTTAAATATCATTATTCATTTATATTTAATATTTTTATTATTTATTTATTTTTTAAGGCCAAATGTTTGCGGATCTCGATTCCAGTCTTTCTGCTGTCCTGGATGGAAAACCCTTCCTGCAGGGAATCAGTGCATAGTCCGTAAGTTTGCAATTTTTTCTAGCAAATGACTTCACCATTTCTGTTTAAGCAATTAAACTATAGAATTCCGTCTGTGTAATATGTATGACATGCTAATTAGGTGTGTCTGAACAAAAGGTAAAATAATAAAATAATAGAATAGAAATAATGGAGTCCAATTATCATGTTTTACGGACAACGACTTCATTTAAAAAATGTGATTTCTTTTATGAATAAGTATAATTTCCCAATAAACCTATAGTGTAAATCAGGCTTTTCCGACTAGAGGTAAGAGCCATTCATTGTGCATTATGCATAATATTTTTTACGTCGAAGAGCAGTCCACCAATGGGAAACCACATTTTTTTAGTAACATTTATTAAAGGGACTATATAAACATCAAAATCATTTCATCTTAATAATTTGGGGGCACAGATGCAACTATGGAAACCTTGCAAAAAAACAGTGCAAATATTAACAGTTTACTTTAAATTACATAGAATATCATATATTTGTTGTGTGAGCAGGGTTAAAACTGTATTTAATACAATCTTTTTTAAGTCGTGGTTTTTTTTCTTTGTCTATAACAACTTTTTTTTCTTTTAGCGAATAGACCCGATGCATATCCCATTAGCAGGGTATCTCTTCATCCTGCATTGTGCACACTGTAGTTAAAAAAAGATTTCACCTCCTTTTCCATGTATGCCCTATGTGGAGGCATAATGCACATATAGCATGTATAAACCTTTAGAACCATGGTCATTTTATTTTTATATACCCTCTGTTAGTGAGTGCTACATTTTTTGATGTACTAAATTAGTCAGAATAACGTTGAACGGTTGATTTGAGTCAAAACCATTTGTAAGACTGCTAAATAATGTTCATGAAGTCAGCTTTCATTTCAAGATAATTCATTGCCAACCTGTGTCTAAACTAGAAAAGTTGTTCACATGTCTTTTGATTCATGTAACCTATTCTAAGTCTCTGTTTGTGTATGTTGACTTTAAGTGGTGTGTCCTGCAAAGCAATATGAATGTTCTAATGTTGCGAAAGTGTTATACTGCTATGTTTCATGCAAAAAAGTGAAAGCTAAATGACAAACCTCTGTTTTTGCATTCAGCAATTTGTAGGAACAGCTGTGGTGATGGATTCTGTTCCCGCCCAAACATGTGTACTTGCTCAAATGGCCAAATATCCCCAAACTGTGTTGCTAAAACTGGTGAGTATGTTTTCCTTTTTATTTTGCATTCATTTATGAAGATATAAAAACTGTAATCCATAATCGTTGGTACCTCACTGGACTATGATTCAAAGGTGTACAAAGTGCCAGAGTACAAACATTAACAGTTCCAGTTCTAGGCTGTCTCTTATTTACTGACAGTAAGACATTAAAGGGACATGTATCACTTTGAGACATGTGTCTCATTCAAAAGGTTTAGCTTTGAATGAGATAGTTGTCTCACTCTATGTGTGGAAAAAGCAGGTAAATATGATAATGTTTTTCACATTTTCCTGCTTCTTCTTTCTTAAGCTTTCCACACCCACTTTATGGGGGACACTGACTTAACCAATCAGTGTCGTAACCCTATAAATGCTGGAAATGTACATTGATCTTTCCTGACAGACTTGCAGTTGGAAGATCTCTTAACTTTGCAACATCTTACCCGGGGGAGAGGAGAGGGAATCGGATCGATGTGATCATGTAGATCAGGACCTGGTGTTGGGTTTCTCTCACTTACTGCTACACAATGATGTTTCTGTCATTAGTGAATTGGTTTGAAACTGAGATGGGTGGGTAAGAAGGAGGAGGGGGGAAGAAACTCCCCTAGCTGAGGGGTGTGCCCAAAAATGCAATCTGACCAAGTTTATAAACATTTATTGCATACTTTTTTCAAAGTTTTCTTGCTTTATATTGGTTTGTATAATTATTTGAAAGTGTTTGCTTGCTGGTTAAAAAAAAAAGAATTGTCGAGTGTTACATGTCCCTTTAAATACTTTAAGCAAGTGTATACATTTAAATAGTAAGGATAGCAAAGGAATAAATCTTCAGATGTCATGAAAGGCTATGATTCTTACTGTTCATGTCGGATAACTGGGGTTTTTAAAAATAAGCAATAGCCTTCTGAAATGAGCTCTAAAGAGAATAAGATTGATCAAAAACTGCTCTCAAATGCCTCATATTTTCAAAATAATTTTTTTCCTCATATTAAAGTATAAAATATTAGACTCTGCATCCTCTGCCACCAGGCAGAAATACACAGATATAAATTACAGTGTCTTGTAGAAGTTTGGAAAAAAAACAAAAACATCCACCTGTATGTATGTATGTATCTATCTATCTGAAAGTAACTTCCATCTCAGTAAAGTTCCCCAAAATATGATATTCTACAATGCCTTTCAGTATAGTTATAAAAGTCATCATGTTATATGAGAATATAAGATTGACTACTTATTTTTCAGCCAATGAGAAAAGTGAAAGTGCCATAGATATCATATTATAATATATATAGCAAAAACCAAAAAGGTTATGGTGGGGAAAAAAATTGTGATTCCAATTTTCCACCTGAAGTCTGTGGATAGTTTATACAATGTTAAACAAAAATCTGCCATAACCAAGCCATAAGACTTGCTTTTCCCACACAAGAAAATATATATACTTTTATGATGATTGCTTGTTATATGATATTGTGATATATATTGTGCAGCCTTCTTCACGTCTAGACCATTAACTTGCATCCCTCAGACAAGTTTATTCACAATTTGATTACTGTTTCCTTTCTTAGTAAATGGCCTACACCAACCAAAAGCTGTAACAGTGCACTGAATCCCCCCTTCCAAGTCCTTTCTCTGACATAACATTGTAAAGAACCCATAAACCATTTTCTAGCTTAAAATAATTGATGAGCCACAGAGAGCAGCTGCAAAGAACCCTCCTGCTATAATAATTAATGACTTCCTGACAGGGGTTAGGGATACAGTAGGGAGAGAACCACAAAAATGTGATGCATCATAAAATATAACAAAGAGAGGTGTGTGAGGAAGTCTTTTTGTTTAAGGCGTCAGTATGTGAATGATATTAAAGGAAGCATTTGTTTTACGTAACAAATGACCCTACAGATTTCCAGTGCTAAATCTGGAAAAATTTATGTTGTAGACAATTTAAATGGAATCTGAACACCAAAACGCTCACAACATTTTTGTCTACAACATCATAATAGACTGCCATGTGCCAGTGGTTTTCAACCAATGTTACATGACACCTCAAAGTGTGCCAACCACAAATCTACCTCAGATCTGTAATGGATTGAATGCAGATCAAAAGTATGTATTTTTTAATGCGTGTTGGCTTTGAAATTGTGAGTACTGCTAATTATTAAAACAAACAAACAAAAAATAATAATTAAAATTAACACAGCTAGACGCCCGCACTGCACATGCATCCATACATCTCTAGCAAATTGCAAGGAAATGTGACATTTATAAGTCCCTAATGATGGTAAAAACAGTAGGTGTGCCTCAGAAATGTTTATCTCATTGAAGTGTATCTTGGTCCAAAAAAGGTTGGGAAATAGTGCTCTTTGCTAGTATTGAGTAACCTGGGCACCTCAGATGTTTGTGCCAAAGACTGGCTGAGCATAAAAGAAAATGTAGATCACACTCATGGGGGGGTGTCAATGATAGGCATCAATCTCCTTTGCTTAGAAAGATCTACTTGAGTTTGCATGACTCAGAATGTATCAACAAGCAATGTGATCTTCAAAGACTGCACAGTGAGTTACTCAATTTAAAGACAAGTCTTAAAGAGGGAACTTGATAGAATTTTTTTTTTTTTAACCTAGATAACTATGGGCCTACGTAAATTCTGCTCTCAATTCACATTCCTTTATGTGCTGATAGTTTTGGTCCATTTCATGATTGCATCATATCACAGTAACAGTGCAGGAGAGTTGGAGAGTTGTAGAAGTTGCCTTTAAGATAGATAGTAGCAATAAAGTTATGTTATATGTAGGAAGATAGCAGTCAGGTTTGTTATAGTGCAAGATAGGTGCTGTTGAGTCCATTATATTAGCCTTGTTTCAAAGGAAATATACTCACTAGTTAAAACACATTCCAGCTGAGCATATTTCTTTGTGAATACCATATTGTTGGATTTTGATGTAATTATAGACTTGAGACAGAATCTGGAACAACTTGGAGTTAAAGTTAGTCAATAGATCCTTTTTTTTGAAAAGATGAGAGCGCTAGAGAGGTTTCGCTTTGATGTATGCTCACAACTCAGAAAGGTTCACAACCATTTTTGCTCACCATACCGACATCTCAGCTCAATATATATCCAACTTGTGTTCTACAAACTAACAGTAACTTCTTTATCTTAATATCTTTACAGGACAGCAGTGCAGCATCCGGTGCATGAATGGAGGGACATGTGTTGAAGATCAGTGTCAATGCCAGAAGGGTTATGTTGGAGCGCACTGTGGACAGCGTGAGTATAAACACTCAATCTTATTTTTTGGAGCAGATTTTGTTGATGTTACTATTAAAAACTGGATGATGAAAAAAATCAGCCTATTTGATGAGAATTAGGCACTGTTCAATTAGAGAGTGCAAGTTATTTTAAGCATAATGTGTAAAATAAAAATATTACAGGTTCTTTTGAAATACCTATGAAGGTGAAGAGTTGAGAAACTGCATAAAAACAGACATGAAAACAAAACAAAAACATAAACTAGTCCAAATATAGCTAATAAAAAAGATTCGTGGAACCATCTAAAGCCAGTAGATCAGGATGAGCAACAGATAAACAGAAAAACATGAAGCAAACATAGGACTGGATAGCAAGATTATAAATTAGCAAAACAAGCTAGATCTTAGAATGACAGGAATTACTGTAGTTATTGTTTGCTTACAGCAGGGTATTGTGGTATCATGCTGGTATAAAACGAAAATGGACATAAAATGATGTTTATCATTAAGCCACAATCACAGTGAAACATGTGCGGCTGTTACTTGTCACTTTTTATTTGCTAAATCTTTATCAAATACAGCACCCTAAAATTAAACCCAGATCTATTAGTTTTCATCCTGAGTGTCCACCATCTTTGACAGATGCCCTTTTAAATATAAAGAAAAAGAATGAACTTCATTTGTGGGTGTACAAACTATGTGTTGCTAAGTTCAAAATGGAGAAGCGTCAGTCTCAATAATATCATGTACACAGACTTTATCAGTCTACACAAAAAAAGATGTGGATCAAAATAGTTAGTAGACTGGGTAGGCAAAGTTATGCCCATCAGGATGTGCAGGTGACGTCGAAAGAAGATGTGAATGCAAGCTGGATACAATATAACCACTGTGCAATGCAATATATTATCACTTTATATAGCTGATTCCATTGGAGCTATAAGGACATAATACAAGATAAAGTAGGGTGGTTTCTCTTACAAACAAATAAGTATTTAGTTACGTACAGGGCTTTTACTGGTAATTTGACTGACATTTTTATTTTATTTAAAGTAACACAAGATTATAATTCAGCGCTAAAGTAAAATGATAAAAAAGCAGGATAAAAAACAGGGGAAAGGTGCAGTGCTTAAATAGTCCCCGTTAGGTTATTTGAAATGGAAAAAAAAAAGGAACACAATAGTGTAGTATTTTTAACTGGAGATGATATAAGTTAAAGGACCACTATAGTGCCAGGAAAACAAACTTGTTTTCCTGGCACTATAGGGTCTTTAGGTCCACCCCACCCTCAGGTTCCCACTCCCGCTGGTCTCAAAGGGGCTGAAGGCGTTAAACACTTACCTTTCTCCAGCGCCGGGGAACTCTCCTCCTCCTGCCGACGTCAGTGCTGAATGCGCATGTGCAGCAAGAGCCGCGCACGCATTCAGGCAGTCCATAGGAAAGCATTACTCAATGCTTTCCTATGAACGTCCAGCGTCTTCTCAGTGTGATTTTTTTTTCACAGTGAGAAACGCGGAAGCACCCCTAGCGGCTGTCAGTGAGACAGCCACTAGAGGCTGGATTAACCCTAGTGTACAGCTACAGGGTTAAAACCTGGGGGACCTGGTACCCAGACCACTTTATTGAGCTGAAGTGGTCTTGGTGGCTTTAGTGTTCCTTTAAATCAAAAATGTGCACTCACACTTTTTTGGAGCATCAATACAGCTCCAACTTATGCGCCTGAATTATCCCTGCCTAAGGATCAAGTGCAAGGTGGATTCTTCGTATTGTTGTATTAGTGGGAGTATCCTCATAGAAAAAAAGATAAAAATCATATAGGTGAGTATGTAGAGCTATGGAGCAGGGGTAGATATAACATGTACATTCACATGTAGTGGAGCCGTAGAAATGGCTCCAAGGACAGCGTTTGAAGTGGTTGGTCCCCACTCAAGGATATGGGTGTAGATGGTAGTTCTAAGTTGGTGTGTATATGTGTGTGTATATATCTATATATATATATATATGTGTGTGTGTATATATCTACATATATATGAGACAAAAAAAACACAATAGTGTACACCGTGATATGGAGTGAGAGACACAATAAAAAGATTTATATTTATACCTAACCCAGCTCCATAGCGCTACATAGTTCACCGTGTACGATTTTTATCTTTTTTTCTACGAGGATACCTCCCACTATTACGACGATACGAAGAATTCACCTTGTACTTGATCCTTAGGCGGGGATTATTCTGCCCAGGCGCATAAGTTGGAGCTGTATTGAAGTTACTAAAAAATGCACATTTTTTTATTTAACTGTAAGTGTTGGATGGGACAGACAAGTTAGAAATACTTGTATTCCGAACAGTAAGATTAATCAGGACTTTTGTCAAATATTCTTTATTTATAATGTATACTTTAGACATGTCTTATTTATATGCGCAAAGTACAAATGCACTAGAGGAATGTTACGGTTGCCTCCAGGCTGGCTGGAAGTTGGACCGTAGAAAGGATGCTCCTAGCGCTCACCAAGGGACCATCAGCACCGTAGACACTATAACTACTGTGTAGACACCATAAGCACTGCAGACTCAATGAACCGCCGCCGCTGGGCTAGGATCTGGGCCGACTGCCCAGCATCCCTGTAGGGCCGGTAGAGAGACATCGGTCCCATCTCTACCTCCCATCAGAGGTTCCTCCCAGTATACCTCTACAATATCCTTCCAGCTGAAGGGCTCTCGATCTGGCTCTGCTGCTGTGCTCTCCTGGGAGACCTCTGGATGCTGTTGAGGGAGGGGACTGGTTGTCTCTTCCCGGGACCCATTGATGACGTGCTGGTACTTCCACTCCAGGTCACATTCCTGGGTGACTAGGTACCGCAGGTCTGCCTCCAGGTCAATAGCTCTAGGGAGACCCAGCTTGTCTTCCCGGTCGTCATACAGGTCCCAGAAACGTGAGCCTGTAGCCCTTCCAAAGTCATCATCGTCCATATTCTTCTAGAATAGCCCAGGGCCATCGTAATCCCCACACTCAGGGAATTCATACTCAGCCATCTCTGGAACAAGCTGAGTCGCGTACCACTGTAGCGCCTGGAATGCGTTGTCGAGCCACAGTTCGCCATATACTAGATCCTCTAGTTTAGCTATCCACTCTGGAAGGGTTTTTTTGCCGAGGAGGGGAATCCGCTCTGCCATTCGAGCCTGGATTTGCTGCCCTCTGCTGAGACTACGATCACCTCGCCAACACTGGACTTCCTCTTGGGCTTCTTCCCACAGCTCGGCTCTGGCCTCATTTCTGTACCCACACATCTCCTCTTCTGAGACTGCCCCATCCTTCCAGGATAGGAAGCCATGCAATCTGTCGAGGAACCTCTCCTCCATTTCGGCTGCTGTGCAAGGACTTGCTGGCTCCATGCTGCTGTAGGTAGGGATGCTGCGCAGTGGCTAGCGTTGCCCTCAATAACTCTCATACGATACCAGTGCTGTTGGGTTGCTGCTCCTTGCGCTAGGACGCCATCCCACTTCTGCCACCAAATGTTACGGTTGCCTCCAGGCTGGCTGGAAGTTGGACCGTAGAAAAGATGCTCCTAGCGCTCACCAAAGGACCATAAGCACCGTAGACAGCATAACTACTGCATAGACACCATCAGCACTGCAGACTCAACAAACCGCCGCTGCTGGGCTAGGATCTGGGCCGTCTGCTATCCACCCTGGACCTACGATCAGGCTCCAGTAGGTGAACCTCTTCCTTCTGTAGAGCGAGGCTGGATCAGGAACAAGAGCTCTTACAAGAGCTCAGTAGCTAAGGGAGTATGAAGAGCATAGCAATCCCTGTAGTGATTATAGCTGTCCCCTACAAACATGAGTCAAGGCTGCAAGTTAGAGGGTTAAGTCATTCTGTTTATTGACACCAAAATAACCTTCTTTTATGCAGGTTTCCCTTAGATAGAACCACCCACAGGGTTTTACAAACCAACCAATCATACACGTATATTACAGAAACACTCCCAGCAATTACATACAAAAATCCTCCCCTCTGCCTTTGATCTAATTATGTTACACAATGGTTTAACATAATTAACACAGGCTGTAAAAATACAGTTTTTATACATATCCTGTAACTTTAAAACTGCACATCCAATCCCCATAAACATGACATATTTAGAATCTGCAACCTTCCTAGCCAAAAATCAGCCAAATCCATCCAGGGGTTAAAAAGTTAGCTGGAGGTCCCTTTATGACCGACCGCAAGCACATTTTCCTGCCCAAAACAGTTCCATAGATTTGGGCTGTGCGGTCGGTCTATTTCAGGCTGAAAAAACGCCGATTGGGACTTAGTCTCTGCGGCTGCAAAATAATTGTGGGAGAAGGTAGGGCTCAGCGGTGTTCGTGGAAATGTGTAGCCGATTTTAGTTCCATGATTTTAGTTCCATGAATTTGGCTACACATACCGCTGACCTCAAGCGAATGAACAAAGATGGCCGCCGCCACGTGTTCGGCAAACGAACAAAGGCCACCCAGCGTTCGCCAATTAAGCTGCGGTTAACCGCAGCTTCTGGGAGGTAAATTGCCGACACACTCCCAATACAGGTGGTCCACCTGTGTGGTACTTGGTTCAGTAAGCCCCATTTACTGAACCAAGTGGGAAATAGCCAGGAACAAAGGGTTTTAACCAGGTCTGGGGACACTGGGGACACCGTCTTAAAGGGGCAGTGTCCCAAACAAGTCTGGGGACACCGTCTTAAAGGGGCAGTGTCCCAATCTTCCTGATGCCCCAAAAAGGTGCTTAAAGGGCCAGCACCAGTCCCATAAAGAGTCCATAAGCCCCAATATGCCCACCGACTGTCTTAAAGGGCCATACACACCAAATACAAGTCCATAAGTTTTCACAATCTCCCAGGGGCCATAGTCATGCGGAAGGAGGCTGGCAAATAGGCTTCTCCACAACCCAGGGAAGCAGGGCAATTTGTCATTTAAAGGGCCAGTTACAAACAGCAGTTTGTAACAAGGAATATATATCAATTGAAATTCTGCAACTGCTAGAAGTGCAAATTGATTCTGAAATTCTGCAACTGCTCTCATCTTAAGTTTCTTATGAAAACATCTGAATATAGTTACCTTCTTAAAATAAATATTCACTTTGTAAAGAACATTTGACTTTTTCTGGACAGTTTCACCTACTGAAACTTATAACAATCCTCAAACTACAGTAAATGTAAGATACTTGTTGTAGCACTTTCATTTAATTTCATTTTCCTTTGATGTTAATGTCCTTCACATTGTCTATCTGTCGTTCATCTTGGCATGGATGCATGCCTTTGTTTGTCTTATTGGCCAAGCTTTTGATCACATAGGCTCAAGCGTGGGGTGCTGAAACAAAAACTTTGCTTTCCAAAAGAAGCAGCTGCAGGAGAGAGGTCATAACCTTTCATATATAGACATATGTTTCCATTACTGTAATGCGTATGTGTGAAACTGGGATCTTGTTATCCTCTTTAGTAGATGTGAAGGACTTACATTTCCCAACAAAGGCTTCACTAAAGTATGAAAGACTTTTCTGGCAATATGACATTTTAACTAGCCAGATCCAGAGGCCCCCTGCTTTTATTATGCTCTCTTTTATAATACAACTAATCATACCTATTCATATATCACACTATATGCTTTGAAGGGCATCTTGTTGGACTTGTTACTTATAGTGCACTTTAAATGTGGTTGAAATGTAAGCTGGAAATATCTCAAATATAAATGTGTTATAGGCTGCCAATCCAAGATCATTTTTTGTAACAGTTATATATATTTTACAATAAGTATTTAATGATCAGGTAAATATAAAAATATATAACATTACACAAGTGAGTGACAAAATGGCTCAATTAGTTGCAATACGGATCACAAGTAAGCAATATATGATTATTATTGCTCTGTGTGGGTATTATGTTTGGGCTTTGACTTGTTTAAGAATTCCATAGGGACTTTACTTATATATTTAGTTTATGTTTTAAACATGCTAACTTTTGAATATATCTCATGAAGATAAAGTCCAACCTAGTCACATGTATAGGACATTACTGTTACTCCTGTAGCTGGCTCAATGAAAGGAGCACATCTGAACAAATGCACAACTGAATTCCTGACATCCTAAGTACCTGCAAACCTATATTCCTCTGATTCCGATATGGTCTAAAGTTAATGTTCTATAACCTTTTTCTAGAATAGTTATCTAATCCTGAAAACCTGACCACTGTTATATTTCCTAAAATCTTTGTTAAGTACCTCATTTTCTAAATCAGTGGTTTCAAAACCAGTCCTCAAGGCACGACTACCAGTCCAGGGTTTAGGAATTACCCAGTTGTGTCAAGTTACACCCCCGGCACACGTTACTTAGGCAGCCTTCCTAATGTAAATTCTGACCATATATTACAGCTATCTCCAGCGAGCAGACATGATAATCTTCTCCCTTGCAGGTAGAGCAACTGCGAGGGGAAGATTGCTCTCCACTCCCTCTCACCCACTGTGCACTTCCTTTGACCATTGCCGAAATAGGCAATATAATTTATGTGACGAATGGTTATAGAGACCTTTAAGAGAATAGTCAGTGAAATGGAGTATAATTCTGATAGGTGTAGCCCATCCTCAAAGCAAAGTATTGGTAAGTAGACATAAAACAAAGTATATGATCAGCTCAGCTATACTAAGTTCCCAGCAAAAACCTGAACAGTTTGATTAAAATAGTGGTTTTGTGTTGCTAGTAATCAGGAAGATCCTGTCTGTAGTGAGCTGGTAAAGTGATAAAAACTTTCATGTTAGCTATGCCTAATGAGGACTTAGAGTCCAAGGGTGAAAAGTGTAGAAACCTGCAAAATTGTAGTGTCCATTATAATTAGACAGTGAAGATCCTTCAAGAGCCATGGCCAGGTTCAGTATACCAGATGATGCACTCAGTAATAGTAAAGGATCAAGTAAACCTGTTTTTTCTACAGGGAAGCATGATGCCCAACCACAATATTATCAAAGAGCTGTAGGATCCACTTTGTAATATTAATAATTACTAACATTTTTTCAGGAGAGTATATACTGGGTAAAATGGAATTTCTGTCTTCAGAGTACTTGTGAAGGTGCATTTAGATGTTTGTTGGCAGGCAACTGCAGGAATGAGGCAGCAGGCAGGGACTGTCCTTGGCTTTTGATATCCTGGCATAGTGTCTGTGCATGGGCAGGTTGCTTGTTCTCTCAATGCTCTCCAGGAGTGGACTGGCCCACTGGGATATTTTACAGTGGACTGTAGAATCTATGCTGACTATGCTTCCAGACTAGGATGAGGATGTATGATGTTCCAAATATCCAAAGCATCCCATGGCGTTAAAATTATCTCCTTAGTGCACCCACGCGAACCACCAACAAATAATAATCACAACACCCATAATGGAAGCTATATAGGTTGAGTCTGGAGCACAGCTAAAATATGACTGAATAAAATGGAGGGCAAACACAGCTTTTCAAAATTATTTTCAATACTATTAAACTGCCCAAAGTGGGGTTTATTTATGTATTTATTTATTTGGTCATTTTAACATTTCAAAAATCATAAATTCATCTGTTAGATGAAAACCGTGAAGTGTGCTGATTTTGACATACTTTTGACTTGAGGGGCAATTTGTAGTTGTCATTTTTATCTGCAAAATAAGTTCATGGAATTCAGCCCAAGAATATAAAGATTGAAATCTTTACTTAATAACCGTGGTTCAGGTTTAAAAGACAATACTCTGTCAGGGCCCCGCAAGTAAGTTTAATGTTTATATTACTTATAGTGGGTCTATGAGCGGAGGATTAATTGTAAAATAGTAAAGAAATGGTAGCGTGAATAATATTTAATATGTAAAACAGACTTGTTTCCCTTCATATCTATACACACACTAATAATTTCACATGATAGCTGGAAAACATATATACTTAATCTTAGAGGAATTTATTAATATGAGAAAAAATGTTGATATTGTCATTTTCAATAATTTTGTGAAAAGACCTATTTTATATATGAACTTATTGTTTAATTATTTAATTACTGATTTGCGAAATAGATTTACTTGTTGAAGATTTCATTAAAGAAAATTATTGCCCGGGGGTCAGATGTCAGTTTGGTGAAAAGATCACTCATTATGTTGAAGATGTTGAATATTTAAAGAATTATGTTGTAATTACAGAGTATTATTAAAATATAGGGTAGCCATCAAACCAAGATGAAGGCAACTGTTTGTCAAAGTGTTTCCCTGCTAGCTTAAGCTTACATACAATGCAACATTAGTAACTGACTTTCAGCCGGTATTGCGTCACAGGTATGATAGCATTCACAATCAAAATTTCACAAACTTTTTTTCTAACTTTTAAGCTGTCAAAGTTAGAAAGAATAGTAGTCTTAAATTCAAATCTCAACTGTAATTTAAAAATTCATTTGTGATGTTAAGCTCGATTGGCTGATATTGTGAGGTTAAAGGAATACTATAGAGCAAGGACAGGCAACCTTTGGCACTCCAGATGTTGTGGACTACATCTCCAATGATCCTCTTATAGCTGTACTGCAGAGAAAGCATAATGGGAGATGTAGTCCACAACATCTGGAGTGCCAGAGCTTGTCTAGCCCTGCTACAGAGTCTCTGTGCCTATAGTGGTTCTTCTACACACAGATCAAGTGAGAAGTAACACAGAGGGAGAAAGAGAAGGAACAGTAAAAACTATATTTATATATAATATAGTTATTAAGTATAAATATGTATTAATATAATAAATATAGGGTTTGTTTGGTGTATTTGTTTTTTTGTTATGTTTGTTTTTCTTTTTGCTGCTCCACATTTTCCCTCTATTGGTCACCTCTCACTTGTGAATAAAATAGACATTTAGTGGTTGTCATTTAACCAGCAATCATGTTTTTTTCATATAGATTTTTTTTTTTTTTTTTTTTACCATCATGGATGGAAGTCCAAAACACACATAAAAACAAACAAAAGGGTTTTGTGGATTGTTGGTTTTATTTGGTCCGTGATTCATCCTTAAAGAGTTTCAGAGTTCAGGAGTTTGGACTAACTGCAATTTGGAAGTAACTGATTGCACAAGCCTTTTGTGCACATATGTATTTATCATGTCATTCATTTCACTACATTGCATCTTAGTTACAGTGCTTGTTGATCCTTTAATTGGTCTAAGTTGTTAACTAGGAATCATTCAATAACTTTGTTATCTAGACAGAGGTGTCTGTGGTGTTACTTTTGCTCATATGTTAACACTTGGAATTTTGGTTAACTGTTAGAAAAGCTCTAGATTTTTAATTTGAATTTCGTTGAGGTATTGAAAAGTTACAGTTACTCTGTAAGTGCTGTCTACATTCCTGCTTAGGCTGTTGTAGCTCCTCGATGCTTCATGTCACAATAATGACACTTACAGTTGATAACAGCAGATTTAGTAAGGTAGAATTGTCATGTGCTAACTTATGGCAAAGGTGGGCACCTTATAAAGGTGCTCAATTTCATATCACTAAACTCATCAGTACGACCCACTCTGCTGCCAATGTTTGCCTATGGAGATTTTATGGCTGGAGTTTTTACCTTTCTTAGCAATGGGTGAGGCTAAAACACATGAACTCAATCATTAGTAAGAGTGCCACATGCTTTTGGCCAAAAAGTGCAATGTTTCAGCCTACACAGAGACCTTTATCATAGCTGTGTAGGCCGAAACTTTGTACTTTTTCTACCTGGAGCAATCCTGAGTGCCTGGACCGAACTTATTTTATCTACTAAACTGGATTTTGCCAACCCTGGCCATGATAAGCACCTGAATTCCTAAGTGTAAGTGCAGTATCCTCCTTTTGTGAATTACTACAAATAAATATATATCAGCCTAACTGATAAAATGACCACATTATGTTATTCACTGAATTGGAAAATATTATCATGCATTACAGCCAGAAATGCCAGTGACCGTAAAATGTTTTTTGTTTTTTTCATCTTTTTATTTCATTATTGTAACATACCAACAGGAATTATGACCAGAGAAGAGAAAAGTTATAGAAGTTGAAAAAGGGAAGAGATGGTCAAGTGTTGAGTAAATGAATGAGATAAGGTTATATAAGACTGGAAATTGGGAGTTAACTATGGGTTAGCTAGAAATTATGTTGACTGGCTCTTTTTCAGCTGCTATAATGGTGACAGGGCTGCATAAGTCCCACAAGACTTTTATGATGAAGAACTTTCTCGCCAAGAAGCAAAAACAAAACAGACCAATTCCACAGTGGGTTAGAATGAATACTGGTAACAAGATCAGGCACAATTCCAAGAGAAGACACTGGAGAAGAACCAAGCTTAGCTTGTAAAAATATTGTTGTGTGGATAGCAGACCAAACACCCCCTGTTTATTATTTTTGAACCTGATCACCATCTTGTTATATAATATTGTCATCATTATATAGCAGCATCTGCTTATTCCATTTGGGAAAAAAAATCTAAAACCTAATTAAAAAAAAAAACGTTGAGTGGAATAGTGGACACCTCAGATTAAGTTATGTAGTATGAATGTACTTATTTCCCAATGATATACAGGTCATAGTAAGAATGACCTATTTGTGTCTCAGTCTAACTGCACACAATGTTGATGGTTAGTGTATACGTACAGCTGATTTAATGGTTCCTATACATATGCAGTGTATTTGATGGTCAGTACTTTGTTTATAAATTTTAATGATTTATGTACTTGCTATTTTTCTTTGTTGCTGCAAGGTTCTTACCAAGCTTGTTGTACAGAGGAATCCTGTATCTCAAACTGTGACTCAATGTCACAATAATTGAATGGAGATAATATATTTAAAATATTGTAATGGCATTTTAATGCTAAGATGACTGTGTGCCAATGAAAATAGTATAAGGGCACGGCTTGAGCGAAGGTGGGCTACTTGCCAATGTTTTCATAGGCTGCCAAGAACATGTGTCTGCTTCATAGTGGCATTTCCTGAAATTGAGCTTGTTGTACTAGGCTTAGTTGCATTTTTTAATGTTTTTTTTTTTTTTTAAATATAAGGTACAGTATAGAGATATAAGCACAGGATAACAAAAAAAACACACACAACATTTGGACTTAAGAAAAATATAATAATCTGGATGGATCTTGAAATCCAACGTTTCGCCATGTCCTTATGACAGGGAAAAAAAATCAGTCTAAGAATAAGAAATATATGTGACTAAAAAGGGGGATTATCCAATAATGCCTTAAACATGTTTTTTTATTTTTTTATTTAAATAGTCCAGATGTTATACCTTCAGTTGTTATCTTTAAATTGTGTTGGGCCATTTTTCTAGTTTTAAATTTAAATTTAGTTTTTTGTTTCTTTTGCACAGTTTATGCTCTAAGACCCGCATCACTAATGGGGATTTTTAAAAAGTTCTTATTAGAACTTTTTATTCAATTATTTTGATGGAATGATGGTATTTATACTTCTCCGGTTTCAGCTGATATGGTTTAATGCTAATTATAATATTTTAGGTGATAGTTTTTGATCATGCTATGTATTCTAGTTTATCATTGGCATGCAATGTATCTCACTGTTCAAATTAGCCAATGATGGCTATGGTTTTATTATGTTTCTTACATATTGTATGGTGTCCACTGTTAATTTTAAGCCAATGTGTTGTGTTTTTTTTTTTTTTTTAAATCATTGAGTAAAGTATTTAATGACTACACGGCCAGGTTTATGTTGAGGACCTCTGATGAAGTTTGCTTGCTCCATTAAGGTAGACTATTTTGGACCATTTGCCTTGCTATCCTGGAACGCTAGTGGAACACAAACTACGCGTAACTACTGTTCAGAGCTAGTTTTATAATTTCTCATAGTGGGTCAGCAAGTCATCAACAAGCGCCTAATGCGTTACATGAATACTTTGTCTTCTGTTGGACTTTTAATCAGATACTTTATTGTATAATAACCATTTACAGGAAAGTATTTAAAAAATTTGTTTGCTCTATAACTGTTACCATTTTGACATTGTAACAGTGTGGGCAAGAATTTGCTACATTGTTATGATTACTTTGTTTGAACTCTTAGTAGGGAATACATTTATCTATTCCTTTTTCATTTCTTTGATTTATTTTATTATTTTTACATCTTTGCTATGTATGTTAGCTCTGGACTCCATTTGTGTTTTTTTTTGCTATTGGTTTCTTTGGGGACTTTTAGTATACATTCCCCTAATTACTGCGTGTTTAGTGTTGTATGGTCACTATTCTAGTCTGTGAAGCTTTTGATTCGATTTAATTTTTCTTACTGCTGTTTGTATTTACTATATTCACCTAATTTTACATCTTTAAACTATGTGTATACAAAGGTACATTTAATAAGTTGTGATTTGCCTAGAAAGTGTCATTGGTAGAGATGTATAGTTTATAATGTTAACAGCATTTTGGATACTCACTGTGTCTATACAAACCTACAGTTATATCAGTCTTTATCAGATTGAACCAGTATACAAAAAAACATGTGTATCATATTTTCTGCAAGTTTTGATATAGTGATAATCCAGCGTCCATGCCCACTAATGGTCTGAGTTAGGGCCTTTCGATACAGTAGTGAAGTAGCACTTATGGGAATTTAGAGACACAGAACTCTTTTGTAGACGTTCCTTTTGATCATAATCTCGAAGTACATGGGAGGAAGTTTTTGGTGGGTTCGGTATTTAGATATATTAACAGAGCAGCATAAAAGACACTGTTTTATACAAACCACACTTAACTAAACTAAAATGCTATTGCAAAATATCTTGCAATCAATGTTCTCATTCGAATAATACATCCTTTGTATTGCATATGTATAGTTAATTGCATGGAGAAATTGCTATTAAATAGCTTCCTGTTACACTAGCAAATAAATAGAATCTAGACAATAATTACTGCTACATATGTAATTTGGAATGGCCATTTCAGTTGGAGAGTGGTTTGAACTTTTATTGTTTCTCAAATGTCTTATTATTTAACAAGCTTTATAAAAACGTGCATAGGGAGAGATGGGAAATGAAATAAATAAGGAAAAATAAAATGTTATAGTTCAAGAAAGGAGAACAACTGTACATTTTGTTTATTTACAAAGTTTTTTGAACCAGCACAATTATATTTATCTCTTTTTTTCATATGTTTCAATAGATACATATTAATACATAAAGAAATCAAATAGTTTAGTATTGGCAACTATTGTATTGGTTATATGTAGATACCAAGATGAAGATCTTTTCAAACA
Source organism: Pelobates cultripes (assembly GCA_933207985.1). Lineage (NCBI taxonomy): Eukaryota > Metazoa > Chordata > Amphibia > Anura > Pelobatidae > Pelobates > Pelobates cultripes. Next base: position 234,224,715 of record OW240916.1, read on the forward strand.
TTTCAAATGGTCACTCCAAGCCTCGCTGGTCCATTTTCCCAGTAATGGGGCAAACCATTCAGGAAAGGAATGCCCTCTTACCTGGGACCCCACTTAGCTCCAAGACTCCTTGTGGCTCTGGTGAAAACTCTATCCAGTAAGCATTCAGTAGCGGAGAGTGTCAGCTGACCATGAATGGAACACTGTTCATGAAAATTTACACAGAATTGATTTTAACCATGCCTGTCCATATAGACTGGGAATACTAGTATTATCAGGTTAGAATCATCTTTTAAGTAACTGTCCTGAAGGTCTTGGTTGTCCTTACCTACCTGCCTTTCACAACATTAAGCAACATTATAGCATTAGGAATACAAATCTGTATTTCAAACAATTTAATTTCCATCCCTACTCTTATTCTGAGCTTAACCATGGGTGCAATAAAATATAAAGAAAAACACATTTTACTAACCTTTTTCCAGCACCAAGGTTACCTTGGTGCGGCTCACCTCTCTGAATGGCGTCCTCTGGGATGGTATAATAAGAAGCATGTGCGGCAGTGTGCTGCACGCACTTTCAAACTTTTCTATAGGAAAACATTGAATCAATGCTTTCCTATGACGCGTTCCTCATAATGTGAATGGCTTTTACTTGGCCAGTGCAGTGGAAGCACGTCTAGTTGCTGTCAGTGTGATAGCCACTAGAGGTAGACTTAACACTGCCACCAAACTGCAATGTTTTACATTGCAGGGTTAAAAAGACAGGGGCACTTCATTGAGATGGCGTGGTCTGGGTGACTATGGTGTTCCTTTAATTATCAAATCTACAATTACGTATTTGGGATATATCACTTCCTTTAACCAGTGACTCTTGCAATAAGGCCATGTGACTGGTCTACATTTAAATAAGATGCCCTCCAAGCTGTTTACCACAAGAGGTGTCCATGACCTTTTACCAGTGATGATAATTAAGCTTTTTTACCTTGTCTTCTAGGACTATTCATTACTTGCACTGCCAATTGACTAGATGTGGACTGCTGTGCCCCTTTGTTGACTGGACTCCAGCAGTTTAGTATTGCTTGTTTGGTTACTGCTTTAGTTTAATCATATACACCTAGCATAGTACAATTATATTATTAATAGATTAGAAGCCATGTCAACATCCTTTCAAATGTTTAATTTACTGACAATTTGCAGTGGACATAATCTAGGTTTTTGCAGTTTTTGTTTCAATGGCTGAATTTTAAAAACTCTTCTAGCCCTTCGGATCGGTGGGTTGCTGAGTGGGCAGAGACCAGCGGTACTCTGCCCTGGTGCCAACGCTACCACGGGAGTAGCCTGGTTGGAGCCCAGCTGAGGAGAAGGGGTAGTAGGCTCCTTGCTCTGGACCTGGTGTTGCTGCTGAAGGGGAAGACAGGCTGTCTCCCCTTTGGATAAACAGCCCTGCTGCTGGGGGACAGGACCGACTGTCACTACCCCCTGTGGCTTGGGCACAGGGACCACGGTCCCAGCTGCACCGGTGTGGGGCTTATCATCTCCCCTTGGTGGGCTAGGCTGCCGCTGGGGAGGGGGAACAAGGCTCTCCCCTCCCGGTAGAATACTCTGCCGCTGGGGAGCAGGACTGACTTTTGCGCCGGTGGGGAGCTTAATGTCTCCTCTTGGTGGGCTATGCTGCCGCTGGGGAGAGGGGGTAACAAGCTCCTCTCCCATACACACGTTCAGCCGCTGGGGAGAGGGGGTAACAGGCTCCTCTCCCTTACACACGTTCAGCCGCTGGGGAGAGGGTAACAGGCTCCTCTCCCTGACACTCTCTCTGCTGGTGGAGAGGGGGACCGACTGTCTCCCCTTTCAATATATTGTCCCGCTGCTGGGGAGCGAGACCGACTGTCTCTGCTCCCTGCCAGACACACTGTCGCTGGGGAGGAAGGACGGCACCTTCAGCTCCCTGGGACTCACACTGCCGCTGGGGAAGAAGGACGGCACCTTCAGCTCCCTGGGACTCACTTGACTGCTGGAGAGAGGGACCAACTGTCTCCTCTCCTAAAAACACACACTGCCGCTGGGGAGGAAGGACGACACCTTCAGCTCCCTGGGATACATACTGCCGCCGGGGCGGAAGGACGGCACCTTTGGCTCCCTGGGACTCACTTGACCGCTGGGGAGAGGGACCAACTGTCTCCTCTCCTGGGGAGGAAGGGCAACACCTTCAGCTCCCTGGGATACATACTGCCGCTGGGGAGGAAGGACGGCACCTTCGGCTCCCTGGGACTGACTTGACTGCTGGGGAGAGGGACCAGCTGTCTCCTCTCCTAAGGACACACACACTGCCACTGGGGAGGAAGGACGGCACCTTCAGCTCCCTGGGATACATAGTGCCACTGGGGATCCTTGCAGGACCATTCTAGAAAGTCCGCTACCTCGGGTACCGCTGGTTGATGTTGGGGAAGAGGACCGGTTGTCTCTTCCCGGGCCTCATTGATGAGTCGCAGGTAATCCCACTCGAGGTCACATTCCTTGGTGACCAGATACCGTAGGTCTGCCTCGAGGTCAACAGCGCGAGGGAGACCCAGCATGTCTTCTCGGTCATAACCCAAAAACAAGTAGTTTTTCCAAAGTCCTCATCATCAATATTATCCCAAAATAGGCCAGGGCCAGTGTAATCTCCACCCCCTGGGAACTCATACTCTGCCATCTCGGGGACACACTGAGCTGCGTACCACTGTATCACCTGGTATGCATCATCGAGCGTCAGTTCTGCATATACTAGAATCTCGAGTCTAGTCACCCATGCTTCTTCAGTCTGTTTTCTCAGGAGGGGCTTCCGCTCTGCCATTCAAACCAGGATTCGCTGCCTTCTGCTGCGGCACCGATCCCCTCGCCAGTACTGTACTTTCTCTAGGGCTTCGTCCCACAGCCCGGCTTTGGCAATCTCTCTGTAACGCAACATGTCCTCCTCTGAGACTGCTCCAGACCCCAGGGATACGTAACAGTACAATCTATCTTGAAACTTTTCCTCCATCTTCTGAGTTCCTTTGTAGATAGGGGCGCTGAACGGATACTAGCGTCACCCTCAATTTGTAAATCCAGGGAATGGTGTTACCTTGTAGCTGTCCTTCTGGGCTGTGGGAATGATCCTGCCGCTTGCCACCAATTGTAACGGACCGTTTTGCACACAAGAGGTTAAACATTTAGGCAATATTCCCCTTTCAGATGCACAGGCAGCTACTGTAATCACCAATCTCCCGAACTGCAAACACACGGATTCTCCAACTCCCGAATGGGAACCATACGAATCCTCCAACTCACGAACAGGAAACACACGAATGCTGTTAAACAGCCGAACAGGAAACACCATACGAACAGTTTACACTCCTGGCAGTCGAACTGTAACAGCATACAATCCAATTCCCCCAAAGAACGAGACGACACTTCGTTTGAGGATCAAGCAGAACTGATTTACTGGGGCTACCTGCCCGAATTTTATGCAGGTCTCCCACCTGGTGGACACTCCCAGGGACCAGATGGGAGACTGGGAGACAGGACAGACACTGACCAATTACAGACATACAGTGTAAAAACATTCCCACAATACATTGTAATCCCTCCTCTCTGTCATGGATATAATTGGGAAGTAATCCAATTATCTCCGAGGATAGAGGCAAAACTCCATTAGCCACATGTTAGTAAAAAGACATAAAATTACACAGTGTTACAATTACTACATAAAACATATACATTCAACATATCCCCAGATAGCTTAGATCTGAGCACACATTATTACCTAATGGCAGTCAGATCACATACATAAAGTTCAATCATCATGGGGCCAAAGTCTTTCCCATAGTCTTTCGGTAAACGAATGGGCTCCATTGCTTAGCTATCTGGGGTAACACTGCTCACATAGGGAAAATAAAAGGTTTTTAATGCAGGGCCATAGTCCAGCAGCAAGAGGTGGGCAATCAGGCTTCTCCAGTGGCCAGTGGCAAGGTTGGTTCCGCCACAATGGGATTATGCAAAAGTTGCACTACTGAAAGCAACAGAAAATTCCATTAGGCTTGTCAGTAAGAGCAGAAAAACTAAGAAACAACTATGGTACTCCGCAGAAGTGGCCAAAACAGTAAAAAACAAAAAGTTAGTTAGGAAGACAGACAGATCTATAAGATTAGAAAAGAGGCAAAGCAAGTTATAAGAGCCTCCAAAGCACACACAGAAGAGAGAATAGCACAGTCAGTAAAAAATTAGGATAAATATTTTTTACATATATAAATGAGAAAAATAAGGTAAAACAAGGATTAGTTAGATTAAAAACAAAATAATGACAGTATGTAGAAGAGGATAAAGGTCTAGCTGACTGCCTCAATTAATATTTTTGTTCAGTATTTACATCTGAAAATGAAGGTGAGGGACTTCAATTAGGAAAAAGGACAAATGAGTCATTTATAGAAACATAGAAACATAGAATGTGACAGCAGATAAGAATCAATCGGTCCATCTAGTCGGCCCAATTTTCTAAATACTTTCATTAGTGCCTGGCCTTATCTTATAGCTAGGATAGCCTTATGCCTATCCCATGCATGCTTAAACTCCTTTTACTGTGTTAATCTCTACCACTTCAGCTGGAAGGCTATGCCATGCATTCACTACCCTCTCAGTAAAGTAATACTTGCTGATATTATTTTAAAACCTTTGTTACATGTGAGTTTACAGAGGAAGAGGTTCTATTTCAACTGTCAAAAGTAAAGACAAATAAGTTGATAGGGCCTGATGGAATACACCCAAAGTTATTAAAAGAACTTAGTGGTGTACTAGCAAAACCATTTCTGGGAGATATGAACTACCAACTGTGGGGAGCATTTGCTCCCTGAAACCAAGGGAATATCTTGTACAGTGTTTGCACAGGAACCCCCGAACGGAGACCGGTGGTTGCACCTATTTCCCTGGAACTGTTTTGGGCTTTCACCTCGTGGCTGGCTGGTCAGAACTTTACCCCGGTGGCGATTCCATTCTACCAAATGAATTTGAGCACTATATGGCCAAGTTCAGATCAGGGCTATCCAAGGATATAACTCTTGTAGGGTTCCTGTTAATATTGGGGGTACTTTTGTGGTATTGTATAAATATCATGTATGTTTCCCTGTAACTGAGAGATTTTATTTATTTATTACTGGTATTTATAAAGTGCTGTACAATTAGTGGAGAATGTAAACTATACACAGACAAATACAAAAGGTAGAGAGGGCACTGCCCATATGCTGAGATTTAGCCATTTAAACTCTTTTATACAAAGTGCTTAGCTAGATAGCCCATGAGCTTACAATCTAAAGGATACAGTGGTGATTTGAGACAAGAGGTAGCAGGGAAAATTTGGAGGTGATGTCTAAAGAGAGTTGCAGCTATTAGTAAAATATAAAGGGAATGACGAGGTAATTGAGTGAGAATTTGAAACAGCTGGGGCATGCTATAAATTTAGGTGGGTGGGTTGAGCTAAGTAGAATTGAAGAGGCTTTTTTGCAGATGGTATGGGGATCTGGGCCTTAATGTTGCAGCGTTCAATTGAAGAGGCTTGTTTGCAGATGGTATGGGGATCTGGGAGAGATAATTGAGTTTAGTTTCTGACTCAATTATCTCCCAGACACAGGGATGCCAGAAAGTGGCTTGCTATGTTTCTGTATGGAGATCCCTTGCTGGAGGTCTGTGTATAAATTTAGAGAGTTTGGCCTGAATAAACCAGATGACTGCCAGAACTCATCTAGTTACTAGGGGGGGATACAAGCTTAATCACACAACGGTTCCAGTCTGGCTGAGAGGAGAACTAGCAGACAGGGCCGGACTGGGGATTCCAAAGCAGCCCTGGAAAAAAAATCTATGCCAGCCCCATAAGTCATTGCGCCATATATTGTCGCATGTAATATGTAAGGCTATGTCTTGCCACCCTAGATGATTGAGATAGATATATATATATATATATATAATCTTTTTCCAATATAAAATATTGGTCCTTTCAGAGTAAAATTTTTAATTATACAGTAAGCATACTCACATGCAGACACAGACCATCTCACTGACACAAGATGATTGATACACAGCCTCATAGACAAACAATCTCACTGATATACATAAGGTCATGGACATAAAAACACAAGCTCACATCAAGCTCACTAGCAGTACACACACACACACACACACACACACAGGCAAGCCACTCACTAGCAGGCGCGCACACACACACAGCTTAATGTAGTGGCTCTGGTGTCTATAGCCTGTCCCTGAGGGCTTTTAAATGTAAACACTGACTTTTTAGAGAAAAGGCAGTGTTTACATTGCTTCCTAGTGACAGACACTCAGACGGTCACTAGAGGTGCTTCCTGTGTTAGTGCGGATTGGCTGAGCTTGATGATCTCAGCCATAGAGGCAGGGCCAGTCGAGGGGAGACCAGCACGACGTGGGGGGGGAAACAGGTGAGTAAAAACACACATACACACACACACATACCATGACAGATACACACCATGACACAGACAGACCATGACACAGACACACACACACTGTGACACAGACAGAAACACACACACACCATGACACACAGACACACCATGACACAGACAGACACACACACACCATGACAGAGACACACACATACCATGACAGACACACACCTTAAAAAAGACACACACCTTGACACACACACACACCATAACACAGACAGACCGTGACACAGACACACGACACAGACACACACACCATGACACACAGACACACACACACCACGACACAGAGAGACCGTGACACAGACACACATTACATGACACAGACACACACACCATGACATACAGACACACACGCCATGACAAACACACACACACACCATGACACAGACAGACCGTGACACAGACACACATTACATGACACAGACACACACACCATGACATACAGACACACACGCCATGACAAACACACACACACACCATGACACAGACAGACCGTGACACAGACAGACACACATTACATAACAGACACCCACACCATGACACAGACACACACACCATGACACAGACACACATACCATGACACAGACACACACACCAGCATGACACAGACACACACACATGACACAGACGCACACACCATGACACAGACGCACACACCATGACACAGACGCACACACAATGACAGACGCACACACAATGACACAGACAGACACACACACACCATGACACAGACACACACCATGACACAGACAGACACACACACACACCATGACACAGACAGACACACACACAGACACACACACACCATGACACACAGACACACACACACATGACACAGACACACACACACACATACACTCACACTGACACACACATACACTCACACTGACACACACAATTTCTACCTGTGGGGAGCTCTGATGGCGGCCGCATGGGGGAGCTGGCTCTTCTGGCGGCCGCAGAGGGAGCTCCTTTGGCGGCCGCAGGGGGAGCTGGCTGTTCTGTCTCTGCTCCCCAGCGCGCAGCTTAATGAGACCAGGGCCGGAATATGACGTCATATACTGGCCCCGGTCTCATTAAGCAGTGCGCTGGGGAGGGGAAGCAGAGACAGAACAGCCAGCTCCCTCTGCGGCCGCAGGTCAGCCAGCTGCCTGCCCGGCCCCAGGTGCCAACGGACTACCGGGAAATTTCCCGGTATCCCGGTGGGCCAGTCCGGCCCTGTTAGCAGAGGTAACCAGTCAGATTACCCGGGGTCCGCTTCAAAATCAGAGACAACATGGGGTTATTTCAGGGAGATCATGCTAAACTAATCTTATTGATTTTTTTTTTTGATTGGGTAACTAAAATAATAGATCAGTAGACATTGCTTACCTAGATTTCAGTAAGGCTTTTGACACTGTTCCACATAGAAGGCTCATCAATAAACTACAATCTTTAAGTATGGATTCCAATATTGTTGAATGGGTAAGGAACTATGTCGTGTCTAGTTGCCTGAATGACAGGCAACAGAGGGTTGTAGTCAAAGCAAGGTCTAGTTACCAGTGAGGCACCCCAGGGATCTGTACTTGGACCCATTATTTTTAATATTTTTATTAGTGATATTGCAGAAGGTCTTGATGGTAAGGTATGTATTTTTGCTGATGATACTAAAATATGTAGCACGGTTGATGTTCCAGGAGGGATAAGCCAAATGGCAAATGATTTTGGTAAATTAGAAAAATGGTCAGAGCTGAACTGCAATTTAATGTGGATAAGTGCAAGATAATGCATCTTGGGTGTAAAAACTCAAGGGCTGAGTATAGAATATTTGATACCCTACTAACCTCAACATCCGAGGAAAGGGATTTAGGAGTAATTATTTCAGATGATTTAAAGGTAGGCAGACAATGTAATAGGGCAGCAGGAAATGCTAGCCTAATGCTTGGTTGTACACTTACACTAGAGTATTAGCAGTAGAAAGAGAGAAGTGCTCATGCAGGTGCGTACCTATGGCATGTGGCACCCGGGGCGGGTCCTGGGTTCGGCACCCCCCTCCTTCCCTTCTCCAAAAAAACCCCCCAAAATAAACCTACAAAATTTTTTAAATGTGTTAATTTTTTTACATTTTTTAAAAAATGTATTGAACAAATTTGTAAACTTTTTAAAACCTCTGCCCCCGCTACAAAATCCCTGCACCCCCTCACACACAGTTACAGGCAGACTGTCACACACAGTTACAGGCAGACTGTCACACACAGTTACAGGCAGACTGTCACACACAGTTACAGGCAGACAGTCACACACAGTTACAAGCAGACAGTCACACGCACAGTCACAGGCAGTCATACACACAGTTACAGGTAGAGAGTTACACACACACACAGTCAGTTACAAGCAGTTACACACAGTCACGCACACTGTTACAGGCTGACAGTCACACATACAGTCACACACACGGTCACACACACGGTCACAGAAAGGGTATCAACATAGAAAAGGAGGAGAGTATATTTAAAAGAAAGAAAAACTACAACAACAAGAGGGCATAGTCTTAAATTAGAGGAGCAAAGGTTTACAAATATTTTCAGGAAGTATTACTTTACAGAGAGGGTAGTGGATGCATGGAATAGCCTTCCAGCTGAAGTGGTAGAGGTTAAGACAGTGAGGGAGTTTAAGCATGTGTGAGATAGGCATAAGGCTAGGAACTAATTAAAATATTTAGAAAATTGGGCAGACTAGATCAAACAAATGGTTCTTATCTGCCGTCACATTCTATGTTTCTGTGTTTCAAATATGGCCAATCACTCCACACTCATATGCAGCCAAACCCCATGTACAATCACACTCAGTCAGCCACACACATATACACAACAGTTCACCAACTCCACACATACATACACACATTTAGCCATCCAACACAATCACTCTCAGCCAAGCCACAGACAGAATTGCAGTCAGCCAACACCCACACAATATCACTCAGCCACCACATAAATCCTACTCAGGATTATTATTTAGGGGGAGAAAAAAGGAGGCGATAAGGGGGGTCTGTCTTTGATTCTTGCACTGGGGCATCGGGATTCCTACTTTTGCCCCTGACAGTGCCCCTATAGTGAACACTTTGTTGTGGGTAATTGCCTGGTGTCTGATGTACATGATGTGCCTGCTACACCACTGCAGATCCACCAACGTAGCAATTTGAGTCATAAAACAGGAAACACTGTTTTGTAGACAAAAAGGAAATATTCAGAGGGAAACGTAGGAGTTATGTTCAGTTTGCTTGTAATAGTAATAGAAATCCCCTGCTATCTTCCTGTAATTTTGAAATATAATTGGATCCAATAAAATATATTTTTAACTACTCTACCCCATTAATCTCTTCATTATAACAACAATCACATCTAACAAGGCAAACATTTAAAACAGTTACAAAAAGTAAGCATGTTGGTCTTGATTCATGCGTTTGCATGGGTACTTGATGTGTCTTGAAAAATGTTGCACAACAAAGAGATTTATTTAGAACAGCAGACATAAACATGTGTGGTGCTTTTACATAGCATGCAGGTGATCTCAGCCCACACTGCAAAACACAAGGCCGCCACATGCTCTGATGAACTTGCCATGGATTAGCTCAGAGAAGATATGACCCTTTGAGTGCCAGGCAAGAGAGCGTGACAGTATAAGAAAATGCATTAATTTAAATGCATCCCTTTAGTAAAAGCACCTTCCATGTGAAAATTGTTAGAGCCTCTATAACTACAAAAGTAGCAAAGTAAAAAAAAAAAAAAAGAGAAATTTAGCGTTTCCGGTTTTGCTCTAAGGAATATGTTTAAAAGAACACTAGTGTAACACTAACACTAGTTTAACACTAACACTAGTGTAACACTAACACTAGTTTAACACTTACACTAGAGCTAAACTAACTATTAAGATCGCTCTGAAAAGGATTTTAATCTGACCTTTTCTCTATCACAGTGCCAGTTTCGCTGTGCTGGCCCCGCGTGGCTTCTCCTCCATGATGGAGATCATCAAAAAGCCCCGCTGCACACATCAGCATCTCCTCATAGAGATGCATTGAACAAATGGATTTCTATAGGGAATGCCCAGTGCCTCCATGCAGAGCGTGGAGACGCTGGACACTGTGATAAAAGGTCATAGTTGACTGAAGATAATAATTAAAAGATATTTAAGTAAGACTTCAACAAGTAAGTATACAATATAGTCATGTACATTTTTTTTAGATTATATTTTTCCCTCCTCCCTAAAATTTGTTAGATAGTTAATGAGAATCAAACTATTTAATATTAGGGGTGGAATTAGAGGGATTGGGTAGATGCCTGAAGACACCGAGAACACTTTGAGGTCTATTTAATATACAGTGGCAGTGGCTTTGTTAGTTTATGGAAGTTTCAAAAAGACTTCATAATCCTTTGGTCTAATATTCCTGAGGATTAGTTAACTATATTCTTCTTCTCGCATATATCATATCATTGTCGCTACGGTCTTATTCTTTAGGTTATTAGCACTTGAAAAGCATAACAGTGCAGTCTCTTTTCACGTTTCTCTTCACCCCCCAATTCTTCAATGCCAATATCAGTATATGGATTTGCATGCAAAAGATAAGAAGGGAAAGAGATATATAAATTGTACCTGGAGTAATATGCTAAAGTACAAATTAGATTTATTTGTACTCAGTATAAAATAAAAGATAAAATGTTATCTCACGTTTTATAAAATGTCATTAGTATATCATTAGTTTAGCGTTGCTGTGTCTCCATCAGCTGGATGTTACATACAGCATAGCCTTCCAATTACAACAGTACACCTGGTCATAGGTGCTTTAAACTTCAATACAGGTATTTTAGCAATCCTCCATGAGTCATATACCATAGTTAAAAATATAATATATATGTATAGAGAGCTATATAGCCAAACACATTTCACATCAGTTCGGAACTTTATCACTGGAATACATCCTCTTTCCTGGGTGGCCAGTTTTTAAAATCTACCGAGATGGGCGGTAATCATTTTGTCATATACGCTTTCATAAATTGAAACAGTGTCAGGATGTTGCCTGTATTACGCAAAATCAGATCAGTGAGGCAGTTGTCTAAATAGGCAGGAGAAATAAAAATGAAATAAAATTATCGCTCTTATTGCATTACCCCTTATCTTCTTTAGCATTTGTGAGTACCAGACATATACCAGCAGCACACATATTACATCTGTAAAATCCCTTTCCTTCATTAGGAGGTGTGTTTCATGTTAGTCTTTTGTGGCTTTTTACTATGTTTGGATTTATGTTTTGCACTCTTTTTCAAACAAGTTTTAGTTTATCTGGTAAAACGCTCCTTTAAAGTGTACCCCATTGTTTTGATGGTTTTTTTTGTTTTTTTTTTAAATATGTTTTCCTTGTTATAGTTCAGAATAATCTGGAGAACTTATTTTTTTCCTGTATCTATTTGCGTGTTTTTAAAGGACCACTTAGTGCCAGGAAAACATACTCGTTTTCCTGGCACTATAGTGCCCTGAGGGTGCTCCCACCCTCAGGGTCCCCCTCCCACCGGGCTGGATGGAGAGGAAGGAGTTAAACTTACCTCTTTCTCTAGTGCCGGGCGGGGAGCTCTCCTCCTCCTCTCCGCCTTCTCTCCGCCTCCTCTCTGCCTCCTCTCCTCCTCTTCGGCTGAATGCGCATGCGCAGCAAGAGCTGCGCGCGCATTCAGCCAGTCTCATAGGAAAGCATTCACAATGCTTTCCTTTGGATGCTGGTGTCTTCTCACTGTGATTTTCACAGTGAGAAGCACGCAAGCGCCTCTAGCGGCTGTCAATGAGACAGCCACTAGAGGCTGGATTAATCCTAATATAAACATAGCAGTTTCTCTGAAACTGCTATGTTTACAGAAAAAAGGGTTAAACCTAGAGGGACCTGGCACGCAGACCACTTCATTAAGCTGAAGTGGTCTGGGTGCCTATAGTGGTCCTTTAAATCAAGAGGTGAAACTTTGATCTGAAATCTCTAGTAGGGTTATTAATTAAAGTAAGAACTGTTGTGAATTCAAAACTCAATTGAATTTCAAAATTTAGGCCACATATAGTCGACTAATTGTGAATAATTCTACAATTCAACTTATTTTTCAGTTCAGCTATTTTAGCAAACAAAATGCCAGCAATGCACAATTAAATAGATAAATGTGAATGTACAATTCAGGGTCAATTTGCTATTCATTTCATAGCTAAATGTATCTGTACTTTGTATAGAAATGTTTTCCTATTATTAACACACATAAAAATGCTGTTATTTGAATGAGCAAATGTGAGTCTAATCACCAGCAAATTGGCTTTAGTTTAATGAATATCCATTTTGTTCTGTTTTTTTCCCATAAATGTTGCAATTCCAAGTTCAGTTAATTAGTTGTATATAACTGTATACAGTAATGGATAGAATAAAAGAGTAACATGTATAATTTATACAAAATTTATAATTTATACAAAAAAAATTGAAATTCCTAGTGGTTGTTTGAGAACGTTCACATACCTAAGCAATGGTAAATAAAATAAAACCAGAAAGTGCAGTTAAAAAAAGATTAATATTTCATCTCTGAGTAATATGCATTATACTATAAGAGGCCATAAAGCAAGGGATGTCTGTCTAAACATTTGTAGTAAGGGTCAGGTTGATAAATTGGACTTTTCTGGAAAGCAACAGCTATAAATATAGTAGGACTTACATTATTCAGGTATTGGTGGAAGACTATAAAGTGCACTGTATGTCATAATAAATCCAGACCAGATACAGATGGCTTTCTGTTGTTTAGATATTTTATAGATGAATTCCTATTCTAGTCTTAAAACGAGTATGAATCACTCCTTCTTAAACGTGTAGCAAAGCCTATGCCTGTTTGTTTGTTTGTTTTTTCATTATACTTAGTAAAACTTTTGGAGACATTTATCAAGCTAAATAATTGCTAATCGAAGTACAAAAAGCTAAATGTAGAGCTACACTCTTTATGTTTCTATGGTGATTGCTCCTTATTTAGCACTTTAACTTAGAATAGCACCTGTTTTTGCTTTTATATGAAATGCTTTTATATGAGTATACAAAATTATCAGTATAAAGAATATCTTAAAGAGAGGATAGAGTACCTGGTAACATAAATATATGGTGTCATCATTTTTCACAGTATAGAGAGAAGGTTAGTGTACAAAGGTACACATGGAGAATTAACAGCAAAGCTGACCTCGATCAGTCACCAGTTCAACAACTAAAGCATTGGGAAGGGAAATACCATGAAATTAAGAAAGTAGTGACCAGGTGATAAGTGATTAATAATCTAAATCTAACTAATCTATTTCTAAGACTTGCATGGAGTACTGCAGAGTAAAATAGCACAATAGTAGAATGAAGAAAGAAGACGTGGATACAACAGGAAAGGGGGGGGCAAGAGGTATTAAAGCCAAGGAAAAAAAATAGGTTAGGTGAGGCAATAACAAGGTTAGTAGCGTTTATGGAAGGGGAGAGTAAAACATAAAAAGCTTCAGCACTATAAATAAAGGTGGGGGAGCACTGTCAGGTGGGAAATAAAAAAAAAAGTAAAGTGGGTTAATGTAAACTTAATAGACAAACAAGCAAATAAAATGTTTGTTGTACACAACTATAAAGCAATACTATTTTTCATTGTATTTCTATAAGTGGCTAATAAACTACCCCTAAATAATAATTACATGGGTTCCCGACAAAGTTGCTCTCCAGAGCAGTGTAGCGCGTGTCGGACCACTTTCTTTTCTAGCAACACAGTTGATTTGGTTATATCATTATTTATCGACGAAGGTTAGATATGCCGCTAGAGTACGGGATTCTAGTAAAAGATGGCATGGGTATAGGGAATTTTATTGTGCCTTAGTCAGATGGTAAAAGTTGGTTGCAGGAACCGCACTCACTCCCAACAGCCACAGGTGCTCTGGAGCAGGACCAGCAATCCCAAGACGACAAAGCAATAAGAAAAATTCACAGGCACTCCAAATTCTTGTTAGATCGAAACGTTGCTGTCCATTTTGTTGCAAGAAATCTGAATGCGGCTTTCACATTTGGAGTGCCTGTGAATTTTTCTTATTGCTTAGTCAGATGGTAGTCACAAAGATATCGATGCTTGGTACATGGTTGAGAGACGTCTGTGTGAGTTTCTTTATATATTTCCTTTTATACTGTATAGTACGACACTAAACTGAAAGCCTGGATTAAACTGTGTGAGATGTATAAACTGAGGGGTAGTACCGCATGGCTGATGAGCTGCTACATTTTGTTACATTCTGTTTTCCATCTAAAATATAGGGGAGTATTAGTTGATGCAACTTCTTACCTTTTTCACTTGAAACTGTAGAAACTATATAGGACATTACTATTAATGGTTAGTCCATGCAAAAAAATAAGCAATTCTTACTTTTTGATGTATTTTATAGTACAAGTATATTGGGTAATGTCCTGGAGGGATTGCTAAAACCTATGATATCCTAAAATATAAATAAAAGTGAAAAATTACCAATCCTTTTTTTTATTTTGTTCTCATTACATGCAACTAGTTTGTGACTGAGACATTAAGTTTAGAAGCACTGATATGACCAAGTCAAATAAATCGGCAGAGGCCCAGGAAATTAAATTGGGGTCATAAGAGCAAGATATAATTTTATGAAGAATATTTTAGCATATTAGCAATGTTTCATAGTTAGTGATGTCACGAATGGTTCGCCGAATGGTTCACCGCGGACGGCGAACATATCACCCTGTACCTCACAGTCAGCAGACACATTCCAGCCAATCAGCAGCAGACCCTCCCTCCAGGGCCGGACTGGGGATACAAAGCAGCCCTGGAAAAAAAAAATTGTGCCAGCCCCATAAGTCACTGCGCCATATATTGTCGCGTGTAATATGTAAGGCTATGTCTTGCCAGGACAGATGATTGAGTAATATATATATATATATATATATATATATATATATATATTGCTTTTTCTAATATAAAATATTGGTCCTTTCAGGGTAAAACGTTTAATTATACAGTAAGCATACGCACATGCAGACACAGGCAATTTCACTGACATTTCAGTGACACACACAAGCTCATTGATACACAGCCTCATAGACAAACAATCTTACTGATATACATCAGCTCATTGACATAAAAAACACAAGCTCACTCACTAGCAGGCACACGCACGCAAGCAAGCTCACTCACTAGCAGACGCACACACACAGCTTAATGTGGTGTCTATAGCATGTCCCTACAGGCTTTTCAACGTAAACACTGACTTTTCAGACAAAATGCAGTGTTTACATTGCTTCAAAGTGACACTGCTAGTGACAGTCACTCAAACGGTCACTAGAGGTGCTTCCTGTGTTAGTGCACCTACATTCAGGGCCTCCACACTCTGTAGGTGCTGAACGTTCCCCATAGAGATACATTGATTCAATGCATCTTTATGAGGAGATGCTAATTGGAGTGGCGTTTTGCAGCCAATCCTATGGCAAAGCATTGGATTGGCTGAGATCATCAAGCTTGATGATCTCAGCTATAGAGGCAGGGACAGTCGAGGGAGACCAGCACGCTGCGTGGGGAAAAAAAAAAAGGTGAGCAAAAACACTATTTTTAAACACACATTTACACCATGACAGACACAGAAACACACATATACCATGACAGATACACACCCCATGACAGACACACACACACACCATGACAGACCATGACACAGACAGACACACACCATGACGGACAGATAGACACACACACACAGACACACACACACACACCATGAATGACAGACAGACACACACACACCCCATGACGGACAGACAGACACACAAACAAACACACCCCATGACGGACAGACAGACACACACACCCCATGATGGACAGACAGACACACACACACCATGACGGACAGACAGACACACACACACACACCATACAGACAGACACCATGACACAGACAGACACACACACACCATACACAGACAGACACCATGACACAGACAGACACACACACCATACAGACAGACAGACACCATGACACAGACAGACACACACACCATACAGACAGACAGACACCATGACACAGACAGACACACACACACCATACAGATAGACAGACACCATGACACAGACAGACAGACACATACACACACACCATACAGACAGACACCATGACACAGACAGACAGACACCATGACACAGACAGACAGACACACATACACACACCATACAGACAGACACCATGACACAGACAGACACATTACTTATACCTGCCAGGGGGAGGTCTTCTGGGGGCCGCTGGGGGACTTTTACTTCTGGGGGCATCTGGGGGAGCTGCGTCGTCTTACTTACTTCCCTCCTTGGTCGTCTTACTCCCCCACCTGTTCTTCTTACCCCCCTTCTTCTTCTTACTCCCCCCTTCTTCTTCTTAACCCTCCTACTTCTTCTTACCCCCCTTCTTCTTCCTCCCCCTTCTTCTTCTTACCCCCCTTCTTCTTCCTCCCCTTCTTCTTCTTCCTCCCCCTTCTTCCTCCTCCTTCTTCTTCTTACCCCCCTCTTCTTCTTCTTACTCCCCCCTCTTCTTCTTCTTACTCCCCCCTCTTCTTCTTCTTACTCCCCACTCTTTTTCTTACTCACCCCTTCTTCTTCTTCTTACCCCCCTCTTTTTCTTATCTCCCCTCCTTCTTACTCCGCCCTCCCCCTTTTCTTATTCCCCCTCTCCCTCTTCTTACTCCCCCTCTTTTTCTTACTCCCTCCTCTTCTTCTTCTTACTCCCCCATCTTTTTCTCTCACCCCTTCTTCTT
>OW240916.1:234242090-234437839 GCA_933207985.1 Pelobates cultripes
GGAACAGGAGTTTCTGTTTCCTGTAACCGGCCGGACTGACAGGAAGTGCACACTCAGTGTGCACCTTCCTATCACTCTGGCCGGCCACCGCGGACTGGAGTGCAGCTCGGCCACGCTACAGGGAAGGGGAGGGAAGGTGAGGGGAGAAAATGTGCTGCAGCCGCCTGAGGCTCTTAACAGAGCACTCAGGCGGCTGCAGTATTTAAAGGGCCGGCCCTGGGGGGCAATTGCCTCCCTGCCAGCGGCCAACAGCAGACCCAGGTGTCTGCCCGGCCCCAGGTGCCGACGGCCCACCGGGAAATTTCCCGATATCCCGGTGGGCCAGTCCGGCCCTGCCTCCCTCCCAGATCTTCCCACCTCCTGGACAGCTCACTAAGAATGCAGCTTCAAAATGGATGCTGTCCAGGAGGTGGGAGGGTCTGGGAGGGAGGGTCTGCTGCTGATTGGCTGGAATGTGTCTGCTGACTGTGAGGTACAAGGTCATATGTTCGCCGTCTGTGGCGAACCGTTCGGCAAACCGTTCGGGATATCACTATTCATAGTATAACAAAAATATATACTCAATGCTACAGTACCATGTTCAAAGGAATTAATGTTAAACAAAATGCTTAAAGCATCACTATAGGGTCAGGAACACAAACATGTATTCCTGACCCTATATTGTTAATACCACCATCTAGCCCCCCTGCGCCCCTCATGCCTCCATAAATATATAGCAAAATCTTACTGTATTCAAGCCTGAAGTTGTAACTCTGCATGCTGCTAGACTTGGAAAAACAAGCAGTCTGCTGACATCATTAGAAGTGATGGCCTGATCCAATCGCAATGCTTCCCCATAGGATTGACTGAGACTGTCAAAGAGGCAGATCAGGGGCAGAGCCAGCATGATTCAAACACAGCCCTGGCCAATCAGCATCTCCTCATAGAGATGAATTGAATCAATTAATCTCCTTGAGGAAAGTTCAGTGTCTGCATGCAGAGGGAGGAGATACTGAATGTTTGGATGCATTTTAGGCAGCCATGACCCAGGAAGGATCTCTAACAGCTATCTGAGGAGTGGCCAGTGAAGTTATCACTAGGCTGTAATGTAAACACTGCATTTTCTCTGAAAAGACAGTGTTTACAGCAAAAAGCCTGAAGGTAATGATTCTACTCACCAGAACAAATTCAATAAGCTGTAGTTGTTCTGGTGACTATAGTGTCCCTTTAAAACTTATAACTTCAAAATGTCACCTTTGATTTCAGTGATCCTATGGTCTTTCTGCGATGGAAAGACTCTAATGTCATTATATTTCCATCCATAATTCTGAGCATCATTATATATAATATTACAATTTCTTTGAAGTGTAGACATTTTTACAGTTATATTTATGATTGTAACAGAATACTGCTTTGTATAAAATAAAGCTGTGTTTTAGCTGAATTTTCCCATTAGGGACATGGGGTGTGCAAAGTATAATGAAAGCACGGGAGTATGGCTTATGTTATTAACTGTGTTAGTCTGTGCCAGCATGGAAAATAGTGGCTAGACACGCCAAGGCCTCCTGGATTCATGGGTCTGGTACAAGTTGGCACAGGACTGAGGCATGCTGGCATGTGTTCATTCATGCATTTGTTAAAATTTCATATAGAAAAAGAACTGTGTGCTTGTTTTTCTTTTTCAAAATAAGTACAGGAAAAACTATTTTTTTACAATATATCATACATTCAAATGCTAGTTTCTTAATAGAAATACAATAACCTGATCCACACATGCATAGATATTATTTAGATTTCTATTCTTCATTATCTTTATAATTTTCAAAGGGAAAAGGAAGAAACCTAAGTTTAGGAATGATTTTAATTATTTGTGAAATTAATTCACTGTTTGAAATTCAGATTTTGGGGTCATCACGCCCCCTCTTTATGAAAAAAGACTTGTTGGCTTGAATATTTTTTTTTTTTTCATATTAAATTACCTCCATGTGCAAACATTAATTCTACATAAAAAAATATTGTGGAAAATTAATGTTGAGCAGATATTAACAGAATGTTAACAGTATGCATGTATAGTTAACTTTAGGACACATGTGTAACATAAATACTACACATATTGTAGTGGTTATAGTGTTTTGAAACTTTTCTACCCTTGAAATTTTCTTTTTTTTTTTTTGCTATATCTCGGATACTCAGATTTCAAACTCCTATCCACTGATAGAATTTGGGGCAGCATTGCTTCTCCATTCTACCATTCATGTTCATGTGACTAGGGAACACGTCACACGGGGAACAATGCTGTGTGTGTTCTTTAACCACAGCTCCTTCAAGTGAAGGTGATTGTTTTTATTGTCATGATTAGGCAATGCCATGCCTTACTTGCACAGTCAGTGTGTAGGGGTTGAATAATTAGCTAATGGTCATGGTGATTGGAACATCCTTCTTAATACAGACAAATATGGTTATCACTAGAGTATGAAAAATATTTCTTCAAAAAGTAAGCTCTATGTTCTCCTGCAACAGAGATGGAAAATGACCAGTAATGTAATATTTCACAGAATTGTTACTACATGTTTAAAACAAGGATTAACCACATTCAAGAGCTTACCGACCATAGTGGAAAACCATATGCAATAAAACATAAATATCTTTATTGCATAAGATCCCAGAGTCCTTCAGAGATCATTATCACCTTGATTCCAGAGCTAGACATAGGTCTTGGTTGCCAAGAACATTTCCTGTTCAAGACGTAGACATGTAAATACCAATGATATGCATTTAGCTTTGCCACGCAGTGTGGTTGTATAAATATGTGACTATTACAAATGGGTTTCTCTTAACGAACATAGAGCTTGCATCCGTTTTTAAGTTTAGGGACATTGCATCCTCCAATTATGAATTCAGGATTTTAATTCATAGACTGAGAAATTGAAAAATATAGAATTGTAGTTCTGTCCTAATATAGGAATATTACATGTAAAAAAAACACTTTTGTTTGAGATTGAAGTTATATGTTTTTTTAGCTCGTAGTTGAGCTAAACAAGGAGTATGATAGTCCTATAATTGGTACATAATCTCATGTCATTGTCCTAGGAAGTATTTTCCCTCTCTGGTTCTCTCAAGGACAAATAGTCCCTAGTAAGATTAAAAAAGGTCTTAACCTCTGGATAAGTGTACTGAAATAAATATAATTGGAATTAAGTGGACAGTGTTTTGCTTGTTCTCCTAAAAGTACTTAAGTGTCTCATGAAATGTTCGCTATCACTCAAAAATATTATTTATATATGTATATCCAAATCAAATCAGTTTAATAGTGCAGTGTGATATTATATTGCATACAAATGAACAGTTTATAATGATCTGTTGAGCTTTTCTTTGTTTTGTTTAAATGTATAATTTTTAATACAAGACATTTAGAATATGACTCTGTCCCTAGCTTGGCAACAAGGTCAAACATTTAGTAATTTTATTTCAAACATTCAGTTAATCTCAAAGTCAAAATTACTGAGGATCAGAGGTCTAGCCATGTAAAGGAGAATTTACAGGGTGCACTGCTGAATCTGAATGACAGTTGTTAACTGCTTTTAGGTTTTTAGAACAACTTTGAGTTGCCATGTTTACCTGCCACCACTTTAAAGGGGCATATCCAGCACCATAACAACTTCATCGCAATTAAGTTATCATTGTAGAAGGAGGTCCAAATCAGCGTCTTAACGTAAAAGCATAAACCATTAACTAACGGTTTAACAAAAAACTCTTAACGATGGATCCCAATCGCTCTGCCCCTCTACTCCCTTTCTTGCACTGTTTACATTGCAGGGTTAATCCAGCCTCTAGTGGCTGTCTTCCTGACAGTCGCTAGAGGCGCTTCCGCGGCGCTCAATGCGAAAATTGCATTGAGCACGCAGAATGTCCATAGCATTGAGTAATGCTTTCCAATGGGAGGTTTGAATGCGCGTGTGGCTCTGGGCGCGC
Organism: Pelobates cultripes; assembly: GCA_933207985.1. Classification (NCBI taxonomy): domain Eukaryota; kingdom Metazoa; phylum Chordata; class Amphibia; order Anura; family Pelobatidae; genus Pelobates; species Pelobates cultripes. The sequence continues at coordinate 234,246,042 of OW240916.1, forward strand.
ATGCGCATTCGGCTCCACTTGGGAGCTGACGTCTGAGGGGGAGGAGAGGTCCCCAGCACCAAGGTAACCCAGCGCTGGATTAAGGTAAGTGGTTGGTGGGCCTGAGTGTGGGGGGGAACCTGAGGGTGGGGGGGACCTAAGGACTGAGCAGGAGTGGGGCCCTGAGGGTGGGAGGGACCTAAAGACTATATAGTGCAAGGAAAAAGAGTTTGTTTTCCTGGCACTATAGTGGTCCTTTAATCTGTGTTATAGGGCTTCCTGATAGGCTGAGCATGTCATTCATAAAACACTGTAAAAAGGTACAATGTTTTTCGCACAGTTTCCTGAATGTGGTGCTTGTGATAGGCTGAGGGCATCAGCTGACTATCTCAGCCTATCAGCTGATCAAAGCCTCAAACCGAGAAAGGAGGTCATTACATAGTTACATAGCTGAAAAGAGCCATGTGTCCATCAAGTTCAGCCTTCCTCACATCTGTTTTCTTGCTGTTGATCCAAAAGATGGCAAAAAAATCAGAGTGAAGCACTTTAAATTTTTCAACAAACTAGGAAAAAAAAATCCTTCTTGACCCCAGAATGGCAGTCAGATTTATCCTTGGATCATGAAGCTATTGCCCAACAGTTGAAAACTTATATAATTGAATATTGTGTTTTTGCAAACATGCATCTAGTTGCTGTTTAAACATATGTACAGACTCTGATACATCCACTACTTCAGGCAGACAATTCCACATCCTTATTGTTCTTACGGTAAAAAAAACCTTTTCTTTGCTTTAGACTAAATCTTCTTTCTTCCAGTCTAAATGCATGACCTCGTGTCCTATGTAAAGTCCTGTTTGTGAATAGATTTCCACACAATGGTTTGTATTTGCCCCAGATATATTTGTACAATGTTATCATATTCCCTCTGAGGAGTAGAACAATTTTGCAGTGTCTTACAGAGTTTGGTTTTTAAACCAGCCATTAATGGTTTAACCCCCTAAGGTAAGACAGTGCCCAAGACCTTTGCAATTAAGTTGTTATGGTGCTCCAAGTGGATATTTATTAATGATCCTTAACTTAGTGCAAGAAGCATAGAAACAAGCCCTCAGTTCTTAAACGCTCTGCTTTCTTTGCCCCAATGTATGACATTGCTATATACAAATCTGTAAAAGTATACTTTTACTACCCATTATAAACTACTTTTTTTCCAAGTGTCAATATTACATTTAATAAATTGTGCCTATAGTTTGAATGCTTTTCCTTTGATAGTTTTTAAAATTTTTGCAATATTTTACACCTTGCTAAATATAATCTATTCCTTCCCCACAGCTGTATGTGAAAATGGCTGCCAGAATGGAGGTCGCTGTATTGGTCCCAATCGATGCATGTGTGTCTACGGTTTTACTGGTCCACAATGTGAACGAGGTAACAAGTGCTGCTTATACACTATGTTTGCAGTGTATCTGGGGATAACTGAATTCAGTGTAATTCTCTGTGAAAATGTGGCAATCTTCAAACCACTAGTGCCACAGATAAGACTTGGGGTACTAAACACCAAATTGGCTTCAATGAAAAAAAAAAAAAAACCTTCAAATTTCAGGCTAAAATAGTCATGCTTTAAATATAGCTGAGTTGAAGAATTTTGTATTCGCTACAATTCTGCACTTAGTGGATGATAAATCACTTGATTTGTAATAGTTTATGTCTAAGATTGTGTACGTTGCTGTTTTATAACGTTTTTATTTAGGAAATATTATATTCTAATTTTCAGTTTTTTAACAAAGTTAAAACATCCCTGGTTTCAGGGCCGGACTGGGAATGAAAACCTGCCCTGGAAATAATTGCATACCAGACCAACAGCATACAAACTAATGCACTGCCCCCTACCCCTGTCCCTCCACTCTAACACACTGCCCCCCCTCCACCCTTCCCTTCCCCCAATTCAATACACTGCCCCCACTTCCTTCCCCCAATTTAATACACTGCCTTTCCTCCCAATTTAATACACTGCCCACTCCCCCTAATGGAAAATACTGCCTCCGCTCCCTCTCCACCATTTTAATACACAGACCCCCTCCCACCAATGTAATACATTGCTCTCCCCCATTGCCTCAATTAAATACACTGCCCTCCCCTGGTTCAATACACTACCCTCCCCCTCACTCCCCCAATATAATACACTGCCCCTCCCACCAATTTAATACATTGCTCTCCCCCATTGCCCCAATTAAATACACTGCCCTCCCCAATTCAATAAACTACCCTCCACCTCACTCCCCCAAATTAAAACATTGCCCCTCCCCCCAATTTAATACACTGCTCTCCACATTGCCCCAATTAAATACACTGCCCTCCCCCCAATTCAATACATTCTCTCCCCTCTACCCCCAATTTAATACACTGCCCACCCCACTAATTAAATACACTACAGGAAGGTCCCCCAAGCCCCTCCTCCCCTACCTCAAGATGAGCCAGCCTCTAGTTTCAGTCCGGCCTGCACACTTCTCTGCTCAAGCAGGCACTGCAAGCAGGAGGTAAGGGGGAGTGGCTGGGCTGGTCTGTCAACCACTCTGCGCACTGAAGCATCGCAGCTGGATATGACTGCATACACCGCTGGCAGGTCGCAGGAGCACACGATCGGCAATGCAGATAGGAAAGTCAATACACAATACGCAGATAGGATGTTTTAACTTTGTTAAAAAACTGAAAGTTAGAATATAATATTTCCTAAATAAAAACGTTATAAAACAGCAAAGTACCCGATCTTAGACATAAACTATTACAAATCAAGTGATTTATCATCCACTAAGTGCAGAATTGTATCTTGTGGCTGATTGCAGCCGCAGCACAAAGTGGCCCCAGTATCCCGGTAGGCCAGTCTGGCCCTGCCTGAATTCTTAACATTTGCGCTTCTTCTACTCTTTTCCCCATGATTAATGGAATTCCTCTAAACACTGTATTCTTCTTCTATTGATATGGCTAATTAATTAGTAATATAAATCATTGGATATAGAAGATAATATCATAGGTGGAATATAAATTCTCATTTATTCATAGCCACAAATAAGATATTATTTACTGTGTAACTAAAAAAAAATGTTAACAAGCAATTTGCTTGCTAAATTCTGTAATGTGATAAAAATATCTTGTTATTCTAGTCTTGTTCCTATATACTTTAAGATGTATAGCATTGTTTGTCATTATGCCTTACTGAGTTCATTATATTACTTTGCAGTTTGCAGAAGGTGGCAAAGTCTTAGGTTAGTGTCAGTTAAATTGCTATTTGAAACTTTATGGCTATTTAGTCATACTTTCTAACATTCCTGAATTCAGAAGGATATTCACAATTTTAGGCCACTCTTCAGGTCATCGTCCTAGATATTGTACTTATAGTGCGCACAGGTCTTTCCTATAAAATTTTCACCCATATGGTGGGGCTTCAGCACAGGAAAGTGCCCTTTCACCGGAAATTGTGCCATTGAAATGCCCCATGCTGGTCTCAATCCCCCATGCCAGCTTCAAGTTCTCTAACCTTTGTTGTTCTTTTAATGCGTTTTAGTGTGACCAAAAATGTTTAACATTGGCTGTGTAAGATAACAGTGCATTTCAAGGAAGAGAAAGGGCAATGTATTCATTTTGTATTATACCAGTAGTATACGGATACTAAACTTTACTTAAAATATGATGAAAGTCCAATTATAAAAAATACTAAATTACTACCTGATATACAATCATGTAGTACACACACAGGAAATGGCTTAGAATCTTAACGGTGGTAGTCCATATGAAAAGAGATGTCAAGTTTTACGCTATATTCTGGACGTCAAATCTGTTTCCACGTGACTAAAATCCCTAATATCTTTTAATAATCTGCTAGAAGGTTGAAAATATTCGGAGCTGTTGACCAACCCCAGAACCTCTATATTTATGAAACCTGTTTTAAATTGACTGATGACTGGAAACTTTCCTCTTATTAAAACTAACATTAGTTTAATGTGTGTGGTCCAATTACCAAGAGCTGAAACTCGTTAAATGTGATAATGAGTTCAACAGTAAAGAAAACACATGACAGATCTTGAAATATTATACTCATTAGTGTAAAATGATTTTGGCAAAGCACCCAAAAGGAAGGCAGTTTCATCAGAATGTTGGGGTGCCCTCCAATTAATGTACTTTTAGTGGTCTGGGATAAAAAGCAATTAAAAAATTAAATTAAATAAAGTTAAGGTTGTTTTTCTGATAGCGGTTAGTCTGATTTCATGAGATAACCCTTTTTAGTATGATAGCTATCCATTCATCAAACGTCATCAGTAAATTAACCAAGAATGAATGTCAGAAAACATTTTCATTAATGAATGGATTTTCCTCCTACAAATCACAAAGTTAAGCGCAGCTAGCCTGTATTTTTATTACCTTACAGCACTCTTGGTGCACTTTGGCCAGAGGCAACCTACTCTGGGTACACTGGATGTACAGTTCCCAGGCACAATAGCTCTCCCCAGTCTACAGGGCAACTGAACTTTAGCTCAGCAGAGCTGAATTACAGCATGAACCACAATGCACACATCCAATGTTTTTGCAGTCTGCACGCCCTTTAGATGCAGATCACCGTGTGCAGTTTCTCTTGTTCTCCGGATTCTGCAAAATCTCCTTCCAGTCTGGAAGGAACAAGTCATTTTAGACTCAAAGGGTTTTTTCAGTAATTTTCATCCATTGGAGGTTCAGACCAGAAACTTCACCCATCAAATCACCAGGATGTAAGATCCCACATGGATAATGGCCCACACCCTGCTCCCTACTCAAAGGCAAATGCAATGGGAATAAAAATGTGCTTATTTTTCAACTAAATGTGTATATTTGGGAAGGCTGAAGATACCTCACACACAGCATGTCCTTTCACACAGCAGCTACACTTACAGCACTCATAGCCATCCAACATTCAATAGTGTGCATCGCACACCATCACCCCATCCACAACACACATAGCAGCCTCACTTGTGGACACACCACACAGTGACAGCCACAAACCCACACTCTGTGACAACCACCCCACATGCAATACACAAGCCGTCTTCCACACATATACACAGCCTCACAAGCAAAACAGCCACTCCACATGCTTAACACTCACATTATCCCCCATTAGTCTACACCCCACACACACAACATACACCAAATAACTACATATGCATAATCCCCATCTATACCACACCACAAATAGACTATCTATGCACACAAAAAATACTCAGCCTGCCTATATACACAACATCACAAGCATCTCCCTACATACAACTTGTATCACATCCGACATATACACATTGCAGGCTCTGCACACAATCAGACTGGTGTTTGGAAAGTAGAAGTCTCTAGTTACAATAAAAAAATATTGATCAGTTGGCAATATAGAGGAAAAGAAACAGAAAGTTAAGAATGGAGAAAAAAAGGATGAGAGGTTGTCAGAGAAAAATAGTAGAGAAGCAAAAGAGACAGGAAAACATGACTTAATGGAGGTGTAGCATATTTAATTCCCTATAGGATAATTTTATGTTTCATTACCTGACATGTTTAAATACTCCTAAACACTGACAGCAATTGGATGAGCACATCTTGCTCACATCCCACATCTCATAACCTGAGTTTTGCAAAGGTCTGTATAACCAGTGTCCCAGATACCTCCAACCTTGAATCAGGTACCACACTTGTCTATATTTTGATTGGAAAGACATATATATGTGAATTGGAAGGAAGGCAAGAGGTGTGGCAATAAAGGAAGGGTATTGAGTGGCCATGGAAACTGTGGGGATAATTTAGTCATGTCCACAGTGAGTCCCAAATAAAATACATTAGCTAGGGCTCATGGACAATGGCACACCATTATCTTCTGACTTTAGTAATTAATCTTGATCACAACTGACATAACTTTTCCTAACCAATTTTCCTTCAAAAGTCATTAGTTAAATTGAAGCTCTGTGAGTTCACCTAATTTATCCAAAATGTATTTGACTTTTTATTCGTTTAGGTGTTTACACATACCCAGTGACCCGTATGCATTGACAGTGCTCACACTCCAACACTGATGGCGATAATATATGGGAAAGCAATGAGACTCGTGTAAAACTAGAAAACGTTCTCTAGTTAGTTACAGGCTTTCCAGCAGATATTTTAAATATGATTATTACTTCTTACATGTTATGTATACAATGTAAAATTATGTATGTAAAGCATTTATGCATCCCATGAGGAAAAAACATTAGGTGTTTAAGTTGGACTATTCACTGAGAATTTAAGATGAATTCAAATGTAATTTCATATTTTGGGTCAAATAGCCAAATTGGAAAAATGCTATAAGCAAACTATGCTTTCATGTCAGCTACTCTGGCCTTAAATTTGAAGTTCGCTTTGATTTCACCCTTTAGTAAGTAACCCTGAAATTGTATGTATTACTGTGCTTGATTTTGGACGTCTTGATGAAAAATTAACAGTTTCTTTAAACTTCAAGTTGTAAAAATCTCATTTGCTAAACATATAGCTTAGAGAGGCTAGAATTTGACAATTATAAATACAGGTAGATTTTCGAAAGTAGATAAGAGCCCACAAAATGTATTACAAGAAATTTGTAGGAGAATTATTATTATTGTTGATACGTCCTCCGTAGTTCTATCATTAAATCTGATAAATGTCATATAATTGAGTGACTGTTAAACTCTTAATTGTATTATAGCTTTTCTGTAAATTAGCTGAAAGTTTGTTTGCAAAGGGAGTTTAGCTCTTGACGGTCATTTAAATAAGTCAATAGTGGTTTATTCTTTTCTTAAAAGAGGGACAAGGGTTAGCTTAAATATTAAATGGTTTCCCCTATTCATGAACATATTGTTATGGTCTCATTTTAGATATTTATTTGTGACTGTACATATGGTGGGAATTGTGTAATCTGCAGTTTTTAACATAGTCAATTTCCTTAATTTTGAACACATGTAGCTCTCCTTTAGTGCGCCCCTCATGCTTAACTGTATGATAAATCCTGACTAGTTGTTCAGCTATCTAAAGTCCTTGCAGACTAATTTCCGGGATGGAGACAGAAGACTGAACAGTAACTAATAACTGGCAGAAATACAGAAGTTTAAAGTCTAACTTCTGTGGGACATGAAAACACTGTCCTTTATAATACCTTTATAGAGTCAGTGTTTTATTTATATTAAGTTGTTGAAAAGTACAACAGCTTATTTTAATTATGTATAAATATTTTTGGAATTTAAATGTAATAAACTAGTCTATGTTTAAGTTGGAGTTTGATAATCTTTCTTTAATTATTATCTTATCGTACATTCTAAATTCAAGTTACCATCGAGTGCATTTAATTAAAAAAATTCATTCTCGGATTAAATCTGAATATTTTGTACGTTACAGTCCAACTTAGCTTGATTTATAATAACGTGAATGGTTGAGCTAAGAGAAGATTAAACAAAAACCCATTAGCCCCATGATATTTGTTTGGGGACTTCTGATTCTTTCACGATATTAGTGGTTCTAATGAATATCTGCCTCCTTGTCAATGAAACAACTTATCAGTGATAACCTCTTTTAAAACACAAAATACACAGAAAGTCAATGGAAAAAAATACAATGGAATTTTTTTCCCAATCTTTTTCTTTTTTTCTTTTTTCCAATGGCTAGTGCCTTTTAATCTGCAGTTTTAATCTATTAAACTACTCGCAAGGTATGTTCAAGGCCTTTTTAACTAGAAGAGGTTACTGTAACAGGAAGCCATGTGTCACTCTGTTTTTCTAGAATGTCTGCATTAATGTTTTCTTCATTTGTATTAATCACTCATGTCGTCTACCCCCTATTTTATAATTTGGGAATGGAAGTTCTTGAATAAGTAATGTTTTATGAAATTATGTATGGCAAGTGTTGAGGTACAGTTTATCTCATATTGCAGTATTTACTAGCTTATTGGAAGTCAGAGATGTGCAGTGCATGTCTTGGTGTACTACGGCTTGTAATGACCAAAGGTTCGATATCAACACCCTTTCAAATGCAAATAGTTATCTGGATAATTAATCGAATTAATTGTTTAGCGCTGATTCTCTTAAAAATATTTATTTTTCTTACCGAGCAGAAGGGTACAGTGCAATTCAAAATATTATCATTAAGAAATGTAGTGTTAAAGAGAACTAGACTAATAATATGAAAATACATTTGTTCAATATTATGAATTTAAATATAATAATGATCTAAATCTGCAGAGGGTGAATTTCACTAAAAACATGAATAAGAGGTCAATTTATCTATGAGGAATAGCTGACTTAGATTTTATTAGCGTTGAACTTTTAAACCTTTTAAGCGATACAGTAGGCAAAAAATACTGGGGAAGAATCAGACGTACACATGATTCATTTAATCAAAGGTGTATATTTTATGAGGCACGTTAAATATGTGTCTGCAAAGGAGAATAGCTGTGCCTTATACAGGGCTAAAAATGTAAATCCCTACACTACTAACTAGGCTTAAAATTCTAGAGGCTTCATGGCATACTCACCGTGGTATAAGTTTCTAATCGTCATGGCTGAATTTTCACTTTTTAATGGCCAGATGGTGAGTGGAAATTTTGAGTCCCGCTTATACATTTCTCCTGTGTGCTCCTAGAGCCTTGCTAATAGTGCGGGGGTCATATTGTTCTTAATCAGTAGTTCATAGTGTGATTAGAATCAAACACATTTCCGTGGTGTGGTTCAGCTTAGAAGATGAAATACTTTAGGCACATAGACACTGCAATAATTACCTTGCAGGGTTAAGACTGCCTTTAGTGGCTGCCTGATTGACAGCCACTAGAGGCAGTCTTAACCCTGAAAGGTAATTACTTCCTGCTTGCTAGACAACGTTTGCTCTCCTCACTAACGCTGGATGTCCTTACGCCCATGCTTACATGATGTTGGAGGAGGCAGAGTGTCTACCCAGGGCTGAGGGAGATCGGCGCTGAAATCGGGTAAGTACAGCAAGTGTTTGTTAACACTTACACTGCTGGGAGACATGGGTATGGGGGGGGGGGCAAAGGGAAGAATAGTTCTAGGAATACAGATTTAAATTTTTAGCACTGTAGTATCCATTTAAGGAGAGGTTGTGGATCTAAAGAGACCTTTTTTTCACTAGTATTTGTCTTATGCTGTGGATTTGTTCCCACAATGTCTTTATAGTTTTGTGCCGAGGGGCTAATGTCTGGGCTTAAAATTAAACAGATCAAGGTGATTTGCACACAAATTGGTTAAAAAAAAACCTCACAATTCTAAACCACAGGTAAAACCTGTAAGGTACAAAATATAAAAACACATCATAGTGTAGTCTGTTTATATATACTAAGTAGAAGTTGGCTCTGACTGTGTAGGCATTTTCTCAATATTGAGTAGGTATAATGAAAGCCAGATCCCATCAGATGCTGGAGTTTTCTTGCACAGGTACTCAGGAACCAGTTGTAGTAAAATAGATTTTATATAACAGATATAAATATATTGCAATATCAAAGTTTAGCTCTTTGATGTAGCTGATGTGGCTTTGGCTTGACATTCTTTGATAAAAGGGCAATTACACTATTTAACTTTTATCACATTTTCCCTTTTCACATATATATTTTAATTGTTTCTAAAGTTAGGTTGAGCAGCAGTTGGTCTGACACAACATGGCTGCTCAGCCAGATGCTGATCTTCGTAAAAAAAAAAGTGATATTACACTGTATATTAAATGCAATATGAAATGCTTAAAATGGGGTAGTATTTTTTTTATAAAAAAATAAATATATGGATATATGTTATTGATATACAGTGTATATCTTATAGATAAAGATATGTCTTAACTATTTAACTCCTTAATGTATCAGTGATATTTTAGGATTATCACAAAAACAAGGGATTTACTTATCTCTGATTTTAAAGGGGTTAAGAAAAGTATATTTTTCTATGTGAATATACATTCTTCCACTCTATAGAGTTTGATGGAATCAGAAATCTCTTGATATAATTGCCTTAAAATGTTGTTTATTTCATGAATGGAGTTTAATAGCTATTCCATATATACAGACCATACAATAGGGCCAAAATAAACAGATTAGAAGGAACAGTGAAACATGCACATAATGCTACATTGCTGCCAGTGTCATATAATAAATGTAAGTCTAACATTTCAATCTGCAGGAGAAAGCAATAGCTGTTCTTCTCTGTAATCTTCCACAGCTAAATTCCTTGTTCATTCGAATAATAGTTTTTGGTATCATGAAAAATTATGGTTGAATGGTTTATTTTAAATTCAGTTTTTAAATAAAGAATAGAACTTTACAAGACCTAATGGTTTGCGTGTCTGAGCAAACCAAGTCCAGACTGGAACAACAATTCATCCCAGGCATTTAAAGGCAAAGCAGACAAATATCAGGGGTTGAGACCAGAGAGGTGGCATGTTGTACCATCACCTATGACACTAACCTTACCCCCAAAAGTGAGAGAGACAGTTGGTGCCCCTCCAAGGCAGTCCACGAGCTGAGCTCTCACAGGAAAAAAGGTCTTCTGTTCGTTTAACACATTGCTTGTTCTGTGTTTGCTGCCGTTGTCTGTGTGTGTATAGGGAAACTGCCTTGTGGTTTTATATGCGATTAAAAGTTGCTTGTGGGGTAGGTGCATGTGTGTGGAGGGGTGGAGCTGTAGTGTATGTGTGATGACATATGGGCTGTAGGGTGCAGGGGTTAAGGGCTGTAATGTGGTGGGACAGGGCTAAGGTGCATATAGAACAATAAAATATATATTTTTCTTAAATTAACATTTATCCCTCCTCCCTGTGGCTTACCTTACAGGTAGGGGTTTTGATGTACCCTGGTGGTCCAGTGAAAAAGGTATCTTGTCTCTACCCCCCCAGTTGGTGCAGACAGCTTTTTCCTGCCTGAGCCAAGGAAAATAGCATTGCCATTGTAACCTGTTGCAATGTTCTGATATGGAAGTCAGAACAGGGAACTTGCTCTACTCTGCAGTGGCTGTATGTTTATTCTCTCCCTCCACTCCCCCAACAGCATTAGTGTGGGCTGTCAGTGAGGTAGATCTTCCCAGTGGCCATGGAGTCCCCTCTCTGGACTTTTGCTAAATTGCACCAATCCACTGTCGATGTCAGCCCGTGGGCATCATGGCACACCGAGCCTGGTTTGGCCAATAGCAAGTCAGGGCTGAGAGTATACAGTACAACATAAAGGAGTAAAAGTGCTGTAGATTTTTTTTAACACAGCGGATAGATCATTACTCTCGTTTTCAAGTATGTCCTGGGTCCACAAAACATTGCATTGATACAATAGGGTACAATAAAATACAAAAACAATAATAATACAAAATATGTACAAATGTAACCTAGAACAGGTAGGAAATATATAATTAACCATGACACGTGCATTCTGTTTTGAGGTATGTAGAGAGGGAACTCTAGAGGACTTTAGACTTGGGGAAGATTTGAATGTGTGATGGAGGTCGTTCCATAATTGCGGTGCTCTGTAGGAAAAGGAGGATTTCTTTTTGTATTGAGGTAGACTAAATAAAGTGCTGGTACTGGATGGGAGGTTATAGGAGGTGGGTACAGCCGGGGAGAGCATTCTGCTCCGGTAGGGTGGGAGCTTCCCAGAAAAGCTCTTAAACCCAAGACTGGAAAAATGAAGGGTGCGTCTGGATTCCAGCGACAGACAGTTTAGTTCTTTTAGCATGTCACAATGGTGGTCCTGTAATTACACTGTAGCACAAATCGGCAGACTGAGTTATACAATGTATTGCGTTTATTAAGGTGGGTTTATTAAGGTTAACATGCAACATTATTTGCTATATCAGGATTGGCGAACATGCTGGAAAAAACAAACCTGTAACCATCGTGTTGGTTCCAAAAGATTATTTCAACTACCAAGTACAATTTTAAGCCCGGACTGCTCTTTTTTAGTGTTGTAGGAGTACACTGAACTCTCTTTAAATATTTGTATTTATTAAATCCGATAATGTTTCTGTTACGACTGGAACAACAATTCATCCCAGGCATTTAAAGGCAAAGCAGCCCAATATCAGGGGTTGAGACCAGAGAGGTGGCATGTTGTACCATCACCTATGACACTAACCTTACCCCCAAAAGTGGGAGAGACAGTTGGTGCCCCTCCAAGGCAGTCCACGAGCAGAGCTCTCACAGGAAAAAATGTCTTCTGTTCGTTTAACACATTGCTTGTTCTGTGTTTGCTGCCGTTGTCTGTGTGTGTATAGGGAAACTGTTTATGGCTCTGGTTAAGTTAATTGTAACAATACTGACATATGCCTGTTTCAATGTTTGAGTGTGAAACCCTAATTATGGAAGTGCTATAGCAAGCTCTTAAAATCAGGATGCAACTTGAGTATGTTCCATAAATGGACATGTTTAGATACATAGAGTCGATGCTGTGAGCTTCCCATAAATCATTTTGCTTGGGCATATGGCAATGTAACCCTTATTTGATGCTGTGCTTAATGAAAGTTTAATTTTCTTAAAGGGACACTCCAGATCCCCTAAAGCATGGTACCCAAAAGGTAGATTCCCCAGATATTGTATTTCTATAACTCCCATGATGCTTTGCGTATTGTTGCATGTCTTTAGAATAGAAAGGCATCATGAAAGTTGTAGTTTTAAAACATCTGGGGAACTACCTTTTGGACACCCTTGCCCTAATGCACTTTAGCTTGCTGGACAGCTTCATGTGTGAAGAGTGTGCCCTCTTCTCTTCATTTTGAAAATAGTGCAGATTTTAATAGAAGTTGAGACTTATACTGGTTACATCCCCTGTCTTTTCTAGTAGACAACAGTTTTGTTACTTCCTGGCTTGATTAGCTTAGTTGCACTGAAATCAAGAGGCAGCAATTGCCCAGATCACCTGCCTTGCAAAGATTTCTCATTGGCTGCATTGGGAAGTCTGTGATTGGACAGTCACATAAAGTCTGGGGGATTTAGAAGAGGGGAGCTTGCAAAGGCTGCAGACCAGAGATCTGCAGTTTTTGAAGCTGTTTTAGATATTTAGCAAATGCATGCAAGTTGTCATTCGCAATATATCTACTAAACAGTGACTTTTATTTATTTTGTAATTGGGTAGTGGAGTGTCCATTTAATGAATGTTCAGATGTACAATGGTAACATCAGTATTCAGCCCAGCTTTACACTCCCTAGAGTACTATGCTACTGTACTATGTACTGTACAGTACTATGAGCTGAGATATTTTGCCCAATCCATTGATTGCCTATCATTTGAGATTTTATTATTAATATTGTGAGTATAAAATATTCTTAGAGCTATATTCTGTGTAAACAAACCATGCAAGTAACTGTGAGCTAACAAGTTAGACATATGGAAGCAAGAGGTGAAAGGAGATAAAGATGTGGGATATTCTAATTAATCAAAATGTTTAAGCATTCTGTTTTTATATAGTAGCGAAGATAGATTAATTGTTGTGCTAACAATATACAGTACACAGAGGCGTAACTAGAAACCACGGGGCCCCGGTGTGAAAATTGCCCTGGGGCTCCCGCATACATTTACCTCCCACCCCATATGTCCCTGCCCATCCCCTAACATGCAGACAAACAGATACACATGCATACACACACATAGATACACACACTGACACATACATGTAGACACACACATTCATACACAAAGAGACCCATACATACAGACATACATACAGACACACATAGATACACACACAGACATGTAGAGACACACACACATATAGACATACACAACACAGACATACACACACACAGACATACACACACATACATACAGACACACAAATGCACTAACAGACACACACATACATGTATATACACACATTCACAGACATATACACATATACTCACAGACACACACTCCAGACACACACTCCAGACACACACTCCAGACACACACTCAGAAACATACACACTCAGACAGACACACACAATCACAGACACACATACACACATTCACAGACACACACTCAGACACACTCGCACTCAGACACACACATATACACTCACAGACACACACACACGCACAGACACACACACACACACAGACACACACACATTCAGACACACACATACACACACACAGACACATACACTCACAGATGCACAAAAATTATTTGGGGGGGGGGGAATCCAGCAGGCAACCTCTTGGGCCCCACAATGACAGGAGGACCACAGGGGGCAGCATTCTGGTCTGACAGGAAGTGTTCTCTTAGCGAGCACTTCCTGAAAGACCACTGGCCGCGCTACACACAGACAGGAGGGGAGCAGGGCAGTTCTCCCCTCCTGCCAGACACCCGCAGACCTTGACCTTGCAATACAGTATAATAAGATACAAATGAGGAAGTTACTGCCATATGAGATCCACTCACGTTTGATTGAGCTATCTAAGAGCTCTGCTGTATTGCGCATGGACGGTACAATCCCCATCTAAGGATGTATGGTGGTGTAGGCAGTACTGGTGGTCCAAATGAAATGCAAATATGCGTGGTATATATGGAGACAAATATAAAAAGAAACAAAGGAAACTCCAATGGTGCAGTAAGTACTATATAGTTAAAAAGATAACATGTAATGTACTTACATTTGCTAGAGCAAGACTTGCTCTATAGTGATGTCCTGAACGGTTCTTCGCGAACGGTTAGCCGCGGACTCATCATTGAGTAAACTTTGACCCTGTACCTCACAGTCAGCAGACACATTCCAGCCAATCAGCAGCAGACCCTCTCTCCCAGACCCTCCCACCTCCTGGACAGCATCCATTTTGAAGCTGCATTCTTAGTGAGCTGTCCAGGAGGTGGGAAGGTCTGGGAGGGTCTGCTGCTGATTGGCTGGAATGTGTCTGCTGACTGTGAGGTACAGGGTCAAAGTTTACTCAATGATGAGTCCGCGGCGAACATTACTATTGCTCTAGTTAAAGCAGCATGGGTGGTATAATCCCCACCTAAGGATATATTGGTACCAGGTAACAAATAGAAAGCAAATGGCTCTAAAAAGTTACTTTACACCATACCCCAGTATACTTGAAACAAAGTATTAAAAGCAATAAAAGAATCTAAAATTAGATGCAAGAGTCCCACTTGACGCGTTTCGCCTGTTCAAGTTTTTTTTCAAAAGTGTGGGGTGGTCCTTACAATGTTCTGTTTGTATATGGTGATCTTTATTGTAGATTACTGCCTGGTGGATCCAATTTCAGGTTTTGTGTAACGCACAACGTCATACCGGAAATGACGCGGCGGTAGTCTTATGTTCATGATGTTAGTAGGATGTCTTCCAGGATCCTGTTCTCCACTTTGGAACACACATGTCACACAGGAAGTGACGCGGCATAGTTCCATTATAGGTGATCCAAGTAGACTAATGAGGTCTAATTGGAACACACGTATCGCCACAATGGTGTATGTTGCGGTCCATACGCTAATACTGTAAGTCTCTGTATAGTCCAAGGTGGGAGATAGAAGATCCACCTCTTGTGGAGGTGATCTAATAGAGGTGTGATTTCATGGTAGTTTAATTCTTAAATCTGCAGAATAGTGATGGCTTAAATGGTCATATCATGAAAAAAGCAAAATATGTATAAAAAAAAAAATATATATATATATATATATATATATATATATATATATAGCCAAGAGAGAAAGGAGGGGTATTAAAAATACTGGTTAAAAATTGAAAAATTAAAAAATGAATAGAAAAAGAATGTAAAAAAACCCACTAGTTACATACATAATGCAGATATGTACAAAAATAGTAGTGCAGCATAACTGATCTAGTAGCAAAAATATTCAGATGGTGTCCAAAATGTAGATATAATCGTGAGAGATACATACAGAACTATATATCCATTGGGGAATTTGATAGGAGGAGGGTTGTAATGGGGTTGGGAGACTTAATACAGTACAAATAAAGAAGCACTGAAAAGTATAAAAAGAGACAGAGATAGACGTGTTTCCCTAAATGAATATTTTTAAAGAATTTTGAAAAAAAACTTGAGATTAGACATTTCGCACTAGTAGCGCAGTTATAGTGCAAACTATGACAAGGAAAAATGTCTTGTACATCATAACCATTGCCATTTGAAAAAACAGAAAATATCTTGTAGACTGTTGTAGGTGTACCCATCAAACAATATTAATTTTGGATTGAGGATTTGGACTACATTACCTTACCCTCTACTTTTACTGTTGTAGCTTCTATGGACTAAAATGTGAGATGTTTTTAAAACAAAATCATTGTCGAAACAACACCAACTTCAGTAATAGCCAATGTTAGGGACAGCAGATTTCACAATATCCATAAACTAGTAGTGTCCTTCTTTTTTGTACCATAACAATTACAGGCAACATTTAGATGTAGTGTTGGTGTTTTTCAAACTCAAACATTAATAGGGTTATTCACTAAAGTGAAAATTTAAAGTGAATTTCAAATTCAAGTTCAAAGTAACTGAACTGGAAATGCTCTCTAAGTAAGGTATGCTTCCAGATTGGATACTTTTACATTTCAAATTCACTTTGAATTCACTTTCTACTTTCACTTTAGTGAACAATATAAAGGAGTATATTAGCTTATGAAATGGATACTATGAGCTGGAATCTGGTTTCTTTTAAGGCATACATAATGCAACTGAAAATTGTGCAGAACATTAACCTAAAGGGAAAATTAGCATTATTTAAAAATGATTTGGCCTCTGTGTAAGTAAAGATACCTTGCTCTATGGGGTGGCCATCTTTGGAACAACCATCTTAAAATCATTTTTAACAACAAAAACAGGAGGTAACACAATGTGCAGTTTAGTTGTCAATGCCCACTTGTGGAACTACACTTTTATTTGAAGAGCATACAAAAGGCAAATGCTTCTGGACCCCTGTCCCTTCCTCAGTGTGCAAATGCCCTTAAAATTATAGTGCACTTACCACAATATATAGTATATATAAACCAAATCGTCCACCAACCAAACCCTAGTGTCTCCAACTCCAGATTCCTGAGCCATTGCTCCAAGCCAAAGTCTTGCGAGACCGTATTGCCTCATAGGAGATTTAGATCAGGGTGGGTCTTGTTACCAAGCA
This sequence comes from Pelobates cultripes, assembly GCA_933207985.1. NCBI lineage: Eukaryota > Metazoa > Chordata > Amphibia > Anura > Pelobatidae > Pelobates > Pelobates cultripes. Next base: position 234,263,120 of record OW240916.1, read on the forward strand.
ACTGTTACTAGGTGATCCCCTAAGCATGGAGAAATGATCCAGACTGCATGAGAAGCTACAAAGTAAAAAATATTTTTTAAAGATACAGTCCTACAAAATGCGGTAAAGTAAACGCAATCAGATAAGATAAGGCTGTACACACAAAAGTAAAATTATGTATAAAAAGAGATCCTCATATATTCAGGGAGCACATAACTCATAAGCCTCTATGTAATGTACATAAGCAAATGCATCTTACATACATTATATATTACAATTAATGCATAGTATGTGTATCTAAAACAGCCATACAATTTAGTAGAAAAAATGAGTACAATGAATATATTCACATAAAAACAACCAGAGTAGTTTCAAATCCAAGACAGGACACACTTACCATCCAAGGGTGCCCCCATAAGGAAGCACCTCACTGGAACCAGTGCCACTCCAGCTTCTCGTTAAGACCATGGGGTGACACTGTATCCAGGAGGTACATCCATCTAGCCTCTTTTTGCAGGAAAATCCTATCCCCTGCTAACTGGGGAAACATGTTCAAGAACTTGATACCTTTGTTGTGACACATTGTGGTGCATTTCATAAAAATGCCACGCCACTGGCTTATCTGAGTGCGGGTTCCTAATGAGTGCGGGTCTTGTGTTGAGATATTGTCTCATTCAGTGCCAATGTGGTCTTGCTCACATATCCAAGACCACACGGCACTACATAAGATACACCATATGATCTGTCAGATAAGTGAAAAAGCCTTTCAATTAAATGTTCTGCCCAGTCCTTGGGGGGGAACAAATGTCACCCTTAATGATACCATTGTAATGGTTACAAAGAGATGGTCCTCACATACCTGTCCCTTGCTCTCTCCTAAAGGGCATCACTCTATTCTCTCCTCCAACTCTGCTTCACTCCACCTTGTTTGATTGCCATCTCCTGTCCTCTAGTGTTTTATACCCCACCTCCAATAGACTGTAAGCTCGTTTGAGCAGGGTCCTCTTCAAACTATTGTTCCTGTAAGTTTTTGTAATTATCTATTTTATTTTTAAATCTCCCCCCTCCCCCCCCCGATAATATTGTAAAGCTCAATGGAATATGCTGGTGCTATATAAATACCAATAATAACTGAGACCAAAAAAATTACTGTACATTTTTTTGTCATATATAACTGTTTAGATGAACAAGAGATTTCAGCTTTAACCACAATATCTCTGATGTTAGATGCACGATGGTACAAATGTCCAAAATCCATATCCTGTTGCAGGATGATCCAGCTAGAACAAATAATTATCTTCACACGGTTTGACATATCAGAGAATGTGCTCTCAAAGGGAATACATTAGATTTTCTTCTTAGGTATGGTGGACAAGAGAGGCTCTTGGCTCTTAACTGTAAGCTTGGCTTGTTGTAATAGCCTCTTTTTCTTTGAACTTCATAGCAATAAACGTTTGCTTAAAGTTCTCTTTAGTCTTTTAGTTTAGAATTACAGCTTATACAATAAAAGTATCTGTGAGCTTGAGAGAGCAAATTAAGTCACATGGCTTGGATGGATGAATTGGAGGACTATGACTGGATACATACTTCCGTAGTGAGATGAATTGTGGGAAAGAGTATTAGAAATGTATTGGTAAAATATGGCAATAGGAAATTAATTGGGGGAACTGTACAAAGAATGCAATGTTATATATATATATGTATTAAATGTGGCAAAGGATATTAATTGCAGGATGGAGAGAAATAGGTTATTAAATATTTCATTAAAATGTGAATATAAACTATGGGAGCAGCATGGGAAATTAATCATGATCAAAAGTAGAGGAAAGTTATATTTTTGTGGTAGTTGGCTAAGGATAAGCTATGTATGCTTGCAGCTATATGAGGTGTTTTGGGAGCTGCATGTTGTCTTTTGACACAGGAAGCACAAAGGCTTGGTCTGGCATACCCTTAAAATACCCCTTTTAATGTAGGATTGCAAAATGGTTTAGTCTTTCGGTCAAATCAGTAACTCTAGCATGTTAGCTATTTGTGAATAGAATTCATATTGGCTGGATTGAAATAGCTAGGTTGAAATGATATAAAACCACTTTTTTAATGTGACTGCTTCAAAGGACCTTACATCCTTCATCACCATTGCCCTCAAACAAGACACCAAACACCTTCTATTGTGGATAAAAGCAATGGCCGCAGCTTTATTAAACATAACCAATTTAATATTATCCATAACATTGTTAGCTGTTGGGTGGTTGCCCAAGAGACAGTTATACAACCCTTTTCCAAGAGCCTAAACAGCTGGCCCTTACCATCAGCTCTTGTGCAGGCTGTCGTCTCCCAAAAGCGTCTTTTCGTCTTGTTCCTTTTTCCCATCTGTGCTGTCTGGGAATGCCACCAAGCTATGACAAAACAAAAACAAACAAAGAGACACCACATCACAAGCCTCCTGTACTAGGGTGGGAGGGCAGGAAATTCAGTCAGATCCTGTCAACTGTTTTTCCTGACTGTGAAGTCTCCTCCCCCAGTATCTCCCCAAGCTCCTCAAAATGAAAAAAAATAATAATCATTTTAATCCAGCCCAGAAGGCTTGGGCAGCAGTCATGCTCACCCTTCCCAAGTTGTCCAGTGAAAACTATATTGTTTTTCCAAGGTCAAATATATTGGAATGGCCATATATTGGATTTCATGCAGATAGGATATGAGTTGACCTTTAATATACTCCAAAATCTCACTTTCCATGTTGTTTAAAACTTCCATCCAACTTCAAGGTAATAATATTTGCTCTATTATAGTTATAAAGTCAAGTTGTCTATTAATTGGGATATTACATTTTCTACTGATGTTTCTCATTTTCACATTATTGAATAAATGGAGTTGCAATCTTACAGAATAGGTCTTCTTCCTGAAAACAATCTAAGGCACAATCGGAAACTTAACAGTTAGTGTTACTTAAACAGTTATTCTATATAACAATTTGACAATTTGACCACTTGTCTTGTAACTTGATTATAAGCTTACCTCAGTCATACCACAAATGAAACAATTTACGGAACTGAGGACGCCATTCAGTGTTACGATATTAGAAGGAGAAGCTCATGATGTATTCCACTAAAATAATTGGAATATGGAATATATCATGGAAAAAACAGAATATAGAAAAAAAAAACATTTTATACAAAAATATATACATGCCAGATGGTTGTAACTACAATCTGCCACTTATATATAGCTTTGTCAAATTGCACTACCAAGTTTTCTTTGTTAAGCTCCAAATCCTAATTTCCGCTAAATTTGCTTTGCTTCTTTCAGTCTGACGTTTAATCTATTTTTACACTCTCTCCAGACCCTGCAATAAAACTATACTAAGGAGCAGGTCAGGTTTTACATATACACCAACCCTAGTATGATTTTCTCTAAAGAAGGCACTTAAGAAATGTTCTGTCACTTCCTAATACAAATGTATGTAAGCCTATCCTTAGTAAGAGGGTCAGTTAACTAAATTAATTTTTAACATATAGTATTTATTATTTGGCTTTTAACTGGGGACAGGTTGGTCGAGTTTCTTATAGCTACCAGAGCCTGATAATTTCCTTAGAAGTTAAATAGTAATTTGTCGGTATGGACTTTATTACTATTTTATTTTACTTGACTTATTTAACAAGTGCCCAGGATTTTCTTATACATTTAACAATTAGATTTGACAATTCATTTATTTTTGAGACAGTAATGAGGTTAGACTGTTTTTGTTTGTTTGTTTGTCTTTTTCTATGTGTGTCTAGAAAAAGAGTGGAGTGATTGTTGTAATTTATACTTCAGAGGGGAAAATATTGGACTGCTCTTATTCTTTATTCAATTACACGGGTACTGCTAGACCAAATCATATTGCAAATCCCAACAAAGATTTACAAAGCAGGGTTAATAAGAAAGTAGATTGTAATTAGAAATGATAAAGGAACAGCATTATTCAGTTAATGAAAATGTATCGTCCCTGTTTTTGTTTCAGGGATCATTCATCCAACATGTACAATATTTGCCAATGTTTACATGGTAGCTATTTGGCTACCATATAATACATGACAAAGCCCCTGCAAAGAGCCACCAGTAATGGTTCAGCTCAGGTTAACATTGTGCTTTGTGAGATAACGAGCAAGAGAAGCACGTCAATAACATAACAATCCGGCTAGCTTCCAAAAATAAGACTGATAGCAGATGCAGTCATAAGAATCCTCGCTGACAGTCGATCAATTCATCAGTATGCCTTCACTACATTTGGCAGCGAGATTGATAAAAAAGATAAAACACAATCTAAGGAAAAAAGAAATATTCTGGGAAATAAAAGCATACAGCCTACATGAGAAGGACCCTTTTACTGGTTTAGGAAATATAAGCTAACTGAGTACTCTGACCTGGAGGCAGGAAGTGCAAAGAAAGAGGAAGTGATCTAGAAGGGACTGATTTTTATTTGGTCTTACTCTTCTATGATTGGTTAATGATTTTTTTTCTAGATTTTTACTGCTGTTTGGAGGTTTGCAGGAAAGAGAACAATCAACAAATGAAGCCTCCTGTCATGTTTTAAAATTTCAGTTTAGTGTGTGCTTAGTTTTTCGTTTTACATTATGAGTTTATTGAAATTTATGGGAAGAAATTACTTTAAATATAAGAAATGAAAAATTACTAACCAGTCATACAAAATGAAATCAATAAATAAATAAACACATAAATACAAAGTCAGACTACAAAACACAGTTTGCATATAAATGTTGTACTTTGGAAAAATCATACAGAATATATATGTAATAATAAGAAGTGTAAAAAGTGTAAAAAGTTTTTCAGAATCTTGCTCCAAACATCTTGTTCTGTATACTTTGTATATGTTTATCTAAATGGAAATATTCTAAATTAGTTCAGTTATTCTATTTATTAATAACAATTATTTTCTATATGTCATTTTAGAAGATTCATTCATATGAGGGTTTTAAATGTTTTATACTTACCGATTACCAAATAACTTTCTCTGTTTATTCACTGTACAAACTTGTAGATAGGTAATAACACAGATTTCATGAAAGTAATATGAAGTCCATACTTGCATGCTCTCCTCCCATATTTTTTATTTTTATTTGGCAGGCTATTCCGTGTGCTCTGACATACAAAAAGAAAAGACGTTAATGATTTTATGGAATATTCTAGTAAGTTAACCTTACTAGAATTGAAAATTCATCAGGCATTCTCTTCCTAAATCGCAATGCTTCTTAAATGTGACTGAGTGAAATAAATATACCTCTGTTATTTCAATTTTGGTTTGCTTAATGTGCAAATTTGACTTGAAATGCATGATTTCCAGCAATAAACCTCTGTTTAAAATGAATGTCGCTAATGGCAAACACAGAGTGAGTACGTAATAAAAGATATATTATAGACTATAAATCATTAACATAATGTAGAAACAAATTACTAGTATTTAACTTCATAAGAAAGTTCTAAAAATGATATATTGCCTTTTGCTATACTATATGAGTTGTGAATATCACAGTCAAATCAAAGTAATTGTTCTTCAGCTCATTCATGTTTGTATGATAAAACCATGAGTGTACAAAATATTGTATTCATGTAATGGAACATAAAAATATGTTTCTCTTAAAAAGTCCTGACTAAAAAAGTGCCAGGTGCCACACAATTAAGGGTCAATAACCATATCACATGGGATCTCCGACCACAATAGAATAATTCTATTGCTCTGTATTTATAGTTTATTCAATTGACACATCAACATTTTCACCCAAGTTTTAGATATTGAAATATATAGTATAATAAGGTACTATACTAATGGTGCTAATACAATTATTGCACGTAACAAACATGCTTTTGAAATTAAAATAAGCATCAGAACAAACGTTGGCATATCTTACAGTGAGCAATAACATTTGACATACAATACATTCTATGTGTTAACATAGTGAATAACATTGGTTAACAATGGAAACATTTATCATTCTACAATAAAGTAATTAACATGATCAAGTAACATTCTGTAGATTCATAATAGAAATAGGACTGTAAAGAAACAAGGGTCAATGTGTTATAAGGACATCCCTTATTACACATTGTGAAAAAGCAGGGGTTGCTCCTGATACTTAGTGAGTGTGGCTGAACAGGAAAAGGTTTTCCTCCCAGGAGGACCTTCAAAGAATACAATGATGTCCATTGAAAGTTAGTTTTATATTTAGCATGTAACCTATCAGTAACAAGAGGTAGAAATTAATGCCATTTTGCAAATAAATGTTTGTTTATGTTATTCTTTTTATGGAAATACATGTTCATTCTAAATAAAAGACAGCAATGAGACAGGTAAAATCTTAAGTAAGTGTATGGGGTGGAGATTCAATCTATTGCGTAAGAATGGCTTTGTGATATACTGCCGCTTAAAGGAACACTATAGAGTCAGGAACACAAGCATGTATTCCTGACCCTATAGTGTTAAAAAAAAAATCTAGCTCCCTGACCCCATTTTCTCACCCTAACTAGAGTATAATCTTAACTTTATTCAGTCTGCTGCATTTGGCTCTACCTCTAATCTGGCTTCTTGGCTGACATCTTCAGAAGTGGTGATCTGAGCCAATCACAATGCTTTCCCATTGGAAAGCATTGGATTGGCTGAACTTGACAAGGAGGCAGATCAGGGGCAGAGCCAGCACAAGCCAAACAAAGCCCTGGCCAATCAGCATCTCCTCATGGAGATCCATTGAATCTGTGCATCTCCTTCAGGAAAGTTCAGTGTCTACACTCTCTGCATGGAGACACTGAACTTTCCTTATGTTAGTGCTGCACCAATAAGCACCTCTAGTAGCCATCTGAAGAGTGGCCAGTAGAGGTATCCCTAGACTGTAATGTGAACACATTGCAAGTATTTAAACTCACTAGAGACTTAGCAGTATTTACTGCCTGTTATTTTAGTTGTATGTGTTCAATAAATTGGATTTTTATCATCATTTAATGCCCTGGAGCATTATTAAGTGAAGATCTTTGGCCCTGGAGCGTTATTAAGTGGAAGATCTTTGGCACACTGCTTGATTCTGCTCAGCCAGGGAGTGGAATCCCTCCTAATATTCCCACCATCCTGCACATTGAGCCTAGTGCAACTGGCTCTGTGTTTGTGAGTACAACATCTGTTAATTATTATACATGTATATGTACCAGATTATATAGCACTAGGTTGTGTTTTTTTATATACTTTTAGCTATATGTGATACCTGAATTCAAGGTCCACCTTACACCTCCACCTGATTTGTATGTACATATTTTGCTTTGTGTGTGAGGAGAGAGGTTATCACACAGGTGTTGTAGAGTGTGGTGGTATCTATTTGTTGTCACATACTGAGACTCTGTATTCTGTTCATTTTGTGTAATGTGAACACAGCCTTTTCTCTGAAAAAAACAGTGTTTACTGCAAAAAGCCTAAAGGAACTAATTATACTCACTAGAACAAATACAATAAGCTGTAGTTTTTCTGGTGTCTATAGTGTCCCTTTAAGTATGAAGAAGTGTTTTTTCCCCTCCTATGGTAGGTTTCCATCTCCCCTTCTCCTCTGTCATTCCGAAATCATCCTATTGGAAGTTTAAAGAAAAGGAAAATTTTGCTTAGCGAAACTGTAAACTTTCCTCCATAGGGTTTGAATGTTTGTATAAGACTATAAGCAATGGTGACCTTTATTTCAAACATCTGTCAGATAGTAACAAACCCTTGCATAGTTGTAGAATTGTTTTTATTGACCAAGAAAGTCAAAATTTTAGGCAAACAATAGCCAAACTGAAAAAAAAATCTTCAAAATCTTCCTTGTCCGTTATAGACATTTCACTTTCCATTGACTAACCCTGACAGTGGTTAATGGTGAAGGAATTTTGAATTGACAATTATCATATTCAATCAAGTCTATAGGTAAAACAAATCAATATTAAATTTAAGTCATTGTGACAGCTTTGGTAGGCAATCATGGAAACTCACCAAGTGATCTTCAACTCACTCTAGGTGATTTTCACAGTATATTGAGTTTTATTATCTCATTTCATGTGCGTGTTTTCATGTTTGCTAATATCTATATTATGCTCATAATAGTTTTTTTTTTTGTTCCTTAGACTACAGAACCGGACCTTGTTTTACTCAAGTCACCAATCAGATGTGTCAAGGTCAAGTGACTGGCATTGTTTGCACAAAAACTCTCTGCTGTGCTACCATTGGACGCGCTTGGGGACACCCATGTGAGATGTGCCCTGCTCAACCACAACCCTGTCGGCGTGGTTTTATTCCCAACATACGCAGTGGAGCATGTCAAGGTATGAATGTTCATACTAATAAAATTAAATAAAAGAAACAAACAAACATTTTGCAACATGCATTGGTACAAGCATCAAAGCTAGTCAAATCTCACCAATGTTAGTCTTAACATCTCAGACCCTGTAATAATTTCTACTTGCTGAAGTGCTTTATGTGTGTAGAGTGTGTCATCTTTTTCTAATTTTACAAAAAGTTAAGTTTTCAAAAACAAATTTGCACTTTTATAAATTAGCCTTGTTAAATTCCCCTGGCTGTCAATTAGACAACCTGTCTTGTTACTTTCTATTTGTTTTGCTCAGTGGGGCTAAACTCAAGACAGGCAATTGCTCAGGGCATATGCAAGAGATCTGCAACTTTTAAATATACTACCAATGAAAAAACGTGTAATTAAATGCATGCTTTCATTGGGACTGTATCTACAAGCAGTGAACTTCTTTATTTTATTTTATTTGGGCAGTGTCTCTTTAATTGTAATGCTAGTACCATTTTGAGCCCTGTTGGCTGATTGTGGATATGTTAAGGGTATCACTACAAATGTCCCATACATTAAACAGAAGTTCGGAGAAATGTCAAAAGAATTGCACATTGTAAAGGAAAATAGCTGAAATGGAAAATTATCTAATAGTAATGCTTTTTTTGTGCAGTGAAGATATAGGAGGTAATGTGCATACATTTTGTGAGCTATCTTACTCTTAAATAGTTGCGTGTGATATGACAGATACTGATAGCATCAATGTTTTTGCAAGTGAATGTATGTATATACTTAGACCTCTTAGTTAAACAAAAATACATAAATGAGGTTAGATAATCTTTTCAGACATAAACATAAACACGTAGAATAAATTTTTCCAGATCTGATCTTTTTTACTGGGGAGAAATGACTCAAACATCTGTTTAACATAAATTTACCCCCTTAGAGTACAAATGGTCTACAAAATGAGGCCACTTTGACAATCAAAGTGGTTAGATCTGCTTTGGAGTGTTATGCTAGAAAATCCTTTGGCCAGTACCCTAAATAATTCAAGTGCATTTTTGCAGGTGTGAAATTACTACCAGCCCTTACGGGAAAACTAACAACAATAGTAGGTTACTTGGTCAGTTTGAGAGAGAAAAAGGTTAACTTTTTCCATAGTTTTTCTTAAATTTTATTTACTGCTGCTATCTGAGCAGATAATGACTTTGTCTGTTTATCCACATATAGCCTTAACTTTTTTTGTTCCATATAATAATGAAGTACATCTTAGTAAAGTATAAACCAATCCTGTTGTCCAAATGCACACCAATAGTCCATTTTTTGTAAATATCCACAATTGACTAAGAATATTCACCCTTTGAATTATGAGATGCCTGCATTGTTGGTATGCCTTGAGGAAGAGGTTCAAACTAATTTTAGTATAGTTTTAGAATAGTCTGAAAACATCACATGTACTCTGAAAGTCAGTCTGCAGAGCAATAAACATACGGTATTACCTGTACAGAATTATTAACTCCAAATTCACCCATGTTGCCTTGTTAATGGCACCATCCATTATGAAACAGGCTTCCTGTTTGTCTGTACATATAGTACATTACAGAGCAACAATCTGCAATTTACAGCCTCTTCCATGGACATTGACCAATGCTCAATAGACTTTGAGAAATCTCTTTTGTATTATCAATGACCTAATTCACTAACGTTCACATAAATAAATGGATTGATGGAACTATTGATTATTTGAAGGTGGACAGACTTTGAAACACCAGTGTCAAACGGCTTTTGATATATTTACCCTAATGTGGAAAACATTATTGGGAGAAGAAAACTAGAAGATTAATAATTTGCTGATAAATAAATGGAAGTAATTCGTGAAAATTCTATATTTCCTGATGTAAACACTAGACATAAGACAGTAATCTGAAATCAAATTGACTATTTTATGCGTTTAAATCAGATTTATAAAGTGCTACACAAATTGGGTTGTGTAATCTTACGAAACATATTTTTATTTCTTGATGAGCCAGGGTCTGCTGAGATTTCTTTTTTTCACTTGTTTATTTTGAAAATGGACTGGATATTTCAACAGAGATCAAAGACATAACTGAGAGATAAAGTAATGAGCAGAGGATGGATTTGTCAAAGGTTTCCATGGACATAAATACCCAAGGTCAATGACATTGTGCTTTTAAATTGAATGCAACTTATGTCAAAATTTGAAACTTTTATTATTTTAGTGACACACTCTACTTAATAGAGAGCAGTTATTGGATCTCAAATGGATAAGGCATTTGCTTTGGGGGGTCTTTAACTCCTTTGTTTTAAAGAACAACCTAAGCACTATAATCACTACATTTCACTGTTTTGGTTATGAGGTCAGGAGTGCCCTGGTGATGTCCCCCGTAAAATACTAAAACTATTTTATAATCTATTGACTTACCAGTTGCCTCCACTGTATCTAGTCTTGCATAAAAAAAACAGATTTCTCTGCAGAATAAACTATAGTTGCATAACAATGCTCATTGGTTGTCAGGGCAAAGACATCCAGCATGCTCCGTTCTTTGCTTTATAGAGCAGTGGGGATTCTCTGAACATTTACATTCTGTTTATATATTCTGTTATCGTTCTTAACTATCATCAGCTTATCATAAGCTTTCTTACACTCTATCTATGTCACGATGCAGGACAACTCTACATCTAATAATAGATTAAACACATTTGGGTAAAAAAAATGTGGATAAGTACCGTGCCACATATATTATTAAATTTAGCTTTACCACTAAAAAATATGCAAACAGAATTGTATTCTATTCACTGCAAACAAATTGCCAACTTTATGAAATGATTTCAGGAAGATGAATGAATACCTCCAGCTCCGTCATTGTCCATTCTGCAACGACTTTATCTGCCAACAGAGTGGCACTCTCACAATTGGAACTTGATGGAAAACCATCGAAAAATGGTTCTGGTTTAGACACATAATTTGCAAGCTAGAAAAATAATGAGAAAAAAACAGGAAAGACTATTGATATACTGAGAGATGTACCTTCCATAATGGAAGAGAAAGTAAAGTAATAGGTCTCAATGCACATATTATATGTTGAGTACGCGCTGTGTAACACCCATTTGCTCTCTTCCTGAAGGATACAGGTGGCTGATTTGATTGATTAATTATTTTCATCAGTATGATACATAGAAACATAGAATGTGACGGCAGATAAGAACCATTCGGCCCATCTAGTCTGCCCAAATTTTTAAAATACTTTAATTAATCCATGGCCTTATCTTAAGTCTAGGTCTTATGCCTATCTCACGCAAGCTTAAACCCCCTCACTGTGTGTTGTGCCTAATCATTAAATTCATGAAGCACCAATATCCAAAAAGTAATAATCAATACCTAATAAGGTTTATAGCGATATTGGCGGGCACACAACCCAGTTCGGATAGAGTACATTGAGTTATAGGAAAGAGAAATCACACAGAGACCAAGTTGAATAAAAGAATTCACACTACACTTTATTATCCACAAAGGGATCTAAGCAAAGTAAGTTTTACTCTCATTTAAGTAGTTGCATGCAGTTACTTCAAACAGCTGAGTATCTAGATATCAGCTTAAGAAAGGCTTGGTTGTCTCCTCACTACACATGACTGGGGGGAACTCAAGCAGTCACTCGGAGAGACCCTCTTTTCTGGGAACAGCAGAAACCAGCAACACACGTCCGCATTACAGGTGGGTAGTTCTCCAAGGGAGCGCAAGATTCCCTTAGTCTTATATACCTGTCTTCAAGGACAGTCAGGAGTTCCTTATCAGTGCAGCACAGCAAAAGACCTTCGTACAAGCAGCTGGATGGACCTGGCAGTTGGCCTGACTGTTCAGGACCACCAGAACTCATGCCAAGTCTTGTGCGGTTTATTATCTCTTATCTTTCTTTGTACTGTTCTAAAGATGGCAACATAAGTTTTTTGATGGCAACATAAGTTTCTCAAACTGCTGAGGTGCTGTGTCCGCTTATAGTGCTGTGTCAGCTTAGTAAACGGCTGTAGTGCTGTGTCAGCTCTTAGTAGCTGTGGCATAAAGCCTTCAAGCCTGCATCTAGTAATTGTGGCCTTCAAACCTGCATCTAGTAATATGTGCTATGTGTGCTTATATGCTTACCGGTACCATCTTAACTATCTATAAATGTGTTAACCTATACCACGTCAGCTGGAAGGATATTCCATGCATCCACTACCCTCTCAGTAAAGTAATACTTCCTAATATTATTTTATAATACTTCCTGAGATTATAAATCTTTGCCCCTCTAATTTAAGACTATGTCCTCTTGTTGTGGTAGTTTTTCTTCTTTTAAATATAGTCTCCTCCTTTACTGTGTTGATTCCCTTTATGTATTTAAATGTTTCTATCATATCCCCTCGTCTCGTCTTTCCTCCAAGCTGTACATTTTAATATCCTTTAACTTTTTCAGGTAAGTTTTATCCTGCAATCCATGAACCAGTTTAGAAGCCCTTCTTTGAACTCTCTCTAAAATATCAATATCCTTCTGGAGAAATGGTCTCCAGTACTGCGTACAATACTCCAAGTGAGGTCTCACCAGTTCTGTATAATGGCATGAGCACTTCCCTCTTTCTACTGCTAATACCTCTCCCTATACAACCAAGCATTCTGCTAGCATTTCCTGCTGCTCTATTACATTGTCTGCCTACCTTTAAGTCATCAGAAATAATCACCCCTAAATCCCTTTCCTCAGATGTTGAGGTTAGGACTCTATCAAATATTCTGTATTCTGCTCTTGGGTTTTTACGTCCAAGATGCATCATCTTGCTCTTATCCACATTAAATGTCAGCTGCCACAACTCTCACCATTTTTCTAGTTTACCTAAATTATTTGCCATTTGGCTTATCCCTCCTGGAACATCAACCCTGTTACATATATTAGTATCATCAGCAAAACGACATACATTACCATCAAGACCTTCTGCAATATCACTAATAAAAATATTAAAGAGAATGGGTCCAAGTACAGATCCCTGAGCTATCCAACTGGTGACAAGACCATTCTTCGAATATACTCTATTGACTACAACCCGCTGTGGCCTGTCACTCAGCCACTGCCTTACCCATTCAACAATTTTGGAATCCAAATGTAAAGATTGTAGTCTATTAATGAGACTTTTATGTGCAAAAGTATCAAAAGCCTTACTGAAATCTAGGTAAATCAAAACCATGATCTGTCTTCTGGTGATGTTATCATGGAAAATATCCCTAGAAATATTTTCTTTAAGGCTGAAGTTATCACAGTAAATTATAAATTATTTCCTGGGTATTTGTCTAATGTGTGTGAATGTTTTCTACTAGCATATTGTTATGCAGGCTGTGGGGCAAGTCATTATTGCGTATTTTTCTGTGCATAAATGTCTTTGATTTGTGTTTGTGTTTGTAACGCTTTGGTTATCTACAATGTCATACTTCACATATCACTGAAGTATTAAGAGCCAACGTGTTTTTAATTTGAGATATCATCAAAATTATTCTTATTCTTTTTCTTCATCATTACCTTGATCTAGGTTCTCATTCTCCTTATCTTCTTCATCTCTAAAGTTATTCTACAACAGCAGTTTAAATAATATCCCTAGATTTATGAAATAAAATGTTTAAAATATATTTGATATAAATGTCTAAGGAAGGGAATGACATAATGATCTGGAGATGCTAGTCATCCTATCCTCCCAGTCATGTAGTTCCCCTACACCTTAAAAGTAATTAAGTCCAGAGCCAGACCAGATTAAATATCAGGGAACCTAAATGATTTCCTAATGCCAGTACAGCAAGTCCACACTAGTTTGAATTTGCAAGTATACTTCTGTTTATTAGCTTATAGGACTTTATTTTCACATTCCAAAGACTATACTCTTTGTTGTATATATGTATGAAAATATACTGTGCTTGCCTACAATAGTAACTAATCAATTGCTTATTTTAATTCATCAAAAATCAAGGTCTCTTATTTTTATACTTTTTTTCTAGTAGGTGAGTTCAAAAGAAAACTCATACTGAATTAAATATAAATTAAATAATATGTGAGTACAATTTAATTGTCAAGTTAGTTATGTCGCACTCGGAATACAAGGACTAATGTATATATAGTTAAATCCGCTCTCTATCGGACCAACAATATGGTTGGCTAGTTACGCTTTTCACTATTCAGAAACTGATGGAAGTGTTCATTTGCTCGAGTATATGTCCCAAATGTATGCTCACTTATATTTTACAATAAGCCAAATTAATTTTATGTTACCAAATTCATTGATTAAAAAAAACTAATTATATGACATGAACTGAATAACTGACACATATAAAGTGATCAAACAATATAATGGCATTATATAACATTTATGTGTATAGATGCATGAATCAAAGGTGCTTAATGCTTCGGGACACATACAGGTTTACCTTCTACTAACCATATTTTTGAGGGATCATCCTAATTGTTTACATATTTTACATATTTACATATTGTAAGTAAGGTTTCCAATTTCTTTTTGATTTAACAGTGGGTTTCTCTATGATCCTTTTATTTTACAGATGTTGATGAATGTCAGGCAATTCCTGGTCTGTGCCAAGGAGGAACATGTATTAACACCGATGGATCTTATGAGTGTAGGTGTCCTGCAGGCCACAAGCAAAGTGAAACATCTCAGAAATGTGAAGGTAAGGATAGTAACATCCTACATTGAACCTCATAGAATGTGACAGCAAATAGGAACCATTTGGCCCATCTAGTCTGCCCAATTTTCTAAATACGTTCATCAGTTCCTGGCCTTATCTTATATCTAGAATAGCCTTATGTCTATCCCATGCATGCTTAAACTACATCTGCTATTCCATGCATCCACTACCCTCTCACTAAAGTAAAACATCCTGATATTATTTTAACCCTTTGCCCCTCTAATTTAATACAATGTCCTCTTGTTGTGGCAGTTTATCTTCTTCTAAATATAGTCTCCTCCTTTACTGTGTTGATTCCCTTCATGTATTTAAATGTTTCTATCATATCCCCCCTGTTTCGTCTTTCCTCCAAGCTATACATTTTAAGTTCCTTTAATCTTTCCTTGTAAGTTTTATCCTGCAATCCATGAACCAGTTTAGTAGCCCTTCTCTGAACCCTCTCTAAGGTATCAATATCCTTCTGAAGATATGGCCTCCAGTACTGCGTACAATACGTCTCACCAGTGTTCTGTACAATGGAATGAGCACTTCCCTCTTTCTACTGCTAATACCTCTCCCTATAGAACCAAGCATTCTACTAGCATTTCCTGCTGCCCTATTACATTGTCTGCCTACCTGTAAATCATCTGCAATAATTACCCATGAATCCCTTTCCTCTGATGTTGTGGATAGGACTGTCTGAAATATTCAATATGTCGATAGAGGGTCAATAAACTCCACAGTGCTGTTCAATGGTTGAATGAGATATCCATATAATTGCATTAAGACAGGTTTGTCATGTAGGATGTGGTGAAGCTTACCATCTAAATGGCTATTGTTTTGGTTGAGAATGTAGCTGTCTTGGATATTTTTTCCAATTTGGCATCTATGGCTCACAATTTAGTGAAAAGCTTTGTTTCTGTATTCCCTCGTGCCCTTATTCCCTTTGACCATAGGACAAAGCAGGTTCTTTTGTTTTCCTTGTGATACAGTTTGGTTGTGTTAGGGATTATTCTAGCGTCAATGACCAAATAATCTAAATTTGATTAAATTTTGTAAAATTGGTGATACAACAGGGGGTCACCCTGTGATGATGCAGCAGCGGGTCACCCTGTGATAATAAGCGGGGGTCACCCAGATGTAAGAGGGGGTCACCCTTGGAAGTCAAGCTTGGGGTTCACCCAGGTGGGCAAATGGGGGTTACCCGAAATGCAGTAATAAGTGGGGGTCACCCACAGGTTATCTAAAAATAATACCAATAATAGTAATTATAAGCACACAAGCAGAAACCAATGTACCGCTGTAGCAAAAAAAACAGGAGTCATCTGTTATAAACAAGGGGGTGGCACCCTTGTGGCAGATTTATTGTTTGGATATAATAATGAAGGTAACAGATATTGCAGGAGAAAACACTCTTATCAAGCAAGTTGTCTGAACCTGTCAGTGGGGCAAACAGAGATAGAGGTACTCAGAATAAATGCATGCATTAAAATAAGGTATAAACAAAAAATAATAATGAAATTATGGAACCTACTTTGGAACCAGTAGGAATAGGGAAATAACCGGCAAAAATCCAAGACAGGCAGAATAAGTCCAGTCGGCGAGATAAACTGCCGCACACCAAGATGGCAGAGCCGCGCGTAACAGAAAAGCGCGGGAAAGAAAAATTAAGCTGCTAACAGATCGCAGCAGTATTCATGTGAGCTGAATATCAACTAGAAAACAAACCGCGGCCAGATCACGGTCGGCAAAAGACTGTGGGCGGCAATAGAGTAGTAGGAAAAAACACAGTGGACAACACAGTAGAATACTGTGGGGAGCCCAAAGTGAGGACCAAGGCCCTGTGGGCCGACAAAGGTTGGCCCCAAGGGTAGAGACTCAGGAAACAAACGGGATAATGGAAAAAAATAAGCCAAAATATAGAGAGAACTTAATTAAAGAGACATTTAAAGTGTATTAGAAAAATGTATAATTATACATAAACCTATTGGCAAAGGCCTGTATAATTAGAATGGACTCACCTGGGAGGCAAGCAGCAAAGAAACATGAGTTGGAAGGAGTCTCACAGCCATATATTACTGACTAGATGTATTCTGATTGGTTGTTTTTTGTTCAAACTGTTTAACTATTTCTTTACTTCAGTAAAGGAAGTAAAGCAAATATGAAGCCTCCTGTCTTGCCATAAAATTTAAATTTAGCTCTATGAAATACTGAAAGCTCACTGAGGGTGGTGACAGAGACACATTAATTTTGTCTTCCACCACAGCTTGAGTACTTTCCCTTAAATTAGGTTTTCAACCATTCTTGATTGAGTGGTCAGAAGGAGAGAATTGCAACATCCTATCATCTCCCATAGCTCTTATTCTCCCCAGAGCCATCACTCAAAAGGTTAAATGTCTTTGGGCAATCTTTCTTCCTCACTGTAACCTCCTTTAACTGTTACCTAGTCCTGTATCTCGGATGGTATACTGTCATCTGTATAATGGATGGTATACTGTCATCCATTTTTGGTTTCTCTGGCTAAACTGTCCGCTGTTAAAGACAACACAAATTTGCCTAAACATGTTTTTAGTAAAATTATTAGTACATCTTTATTTACTATGTTCAAACATCTGTATTAAAGCATCTGTATTAAAACGTGTATTTTAAAAAAAATTCCTAAGAAATTTGGACCCACAAGATTAAGTGAAAAGGCATCTCCTTCAACACTTTATGTTCTGACCTTAATGTGTTCTTTTCATATAAAGATTTCAGAATTCTTGGACTTTGGTAAGTCTTGGAATTTTCAACTATTAGCTTTATTTCAAGTGTTTGGCTTTCTATACCACAATGCAGATTCTATTTCAAAGAATGTTTTTATTTGGAAGATGGAACAGCCCTTTCCAAAAACATGCATATCCTGTAACTTCCCAAAATTGGACATTTTATATCCATGATATCTTTAAACCAGCCAACAAAATAAGAAACAATAATGTATTTCAATTTAAAGGAATCTACTTAAATCTGTAAAAGTGATTCTTAGGATTAAATCTAAGTTTGTTTTTATGTGTTAAAGCGTCTTAGTCAGTTTTTATTTTCCCTTTTGTAGATATCTACATTACAAAATAGCTCCATTTATTTAGTTATATCCTATTATTAATCTCATTGTGTATAGTATTAAATATAGGTATATGTAATAACAGTCTAGTAGAGCCATGCATATAATCCGTTCCAGATCCACAATATGCTTCAATTAAAAATTTGCAGATCACAACATGGGCATCCAAATTTGGATGAATTTATATGGCTAATTTATGAACAAATCTTTGGGCTATAGGAGAGCTCAGTTTTTTGTCAAACCATTTGACTATCAGAGACTACCTCCAAAGACATTGCATTAAAAATCCAAAAATAAACTGTATTGTCAATGGTGTTTAAAGTGCCTCTTTAAATGTCAATTTGAACTACCGATTTATTATTTCTATGGATGGTATGCTGTACATGTTAAATATAGTTCTCTTAAATATATATATATTTTTGCTTTCCACAATAAAAATATTGTCATAATGGAGTGTATGTGTTTTTGTTTAAAGGAACAGTATAGTCACCTAGACCACTTCATCTCATTTAAGTGATATGGGCCACGGTTCCTTTCCTCTGAACCCTGCAATCTAAAATATTGTAGTTTTTGAGAAACCACAGGGTTAATCCTCCTCCAGTGACTGTCAGTATGACAGCATCTATGGATGCTCCCGCTTCACTGACCTTGTAAAACTTGGTCACGTGACATGGAAGCCCGAAGAAAAACATTGATTCAATGCATTCCTGTAGGAAAGTTTAATGTTAATGTTAGGTGCCTGCATTGAGGAACATTGGATTGGACCATTGTAAAGGAGACCATGCCTCTTCTGTGATACCGCTGGGGGAGGAGAGGTGAGCAGCACCGAGGGAGCCTCATTGATGGAACAAGGTAAGTAAAGAAGGATTTTTAACCCTTTCCTTGCATTACATGGAGACGTGGGACGGGCACATCTAATACTACTAGAGACAGGAATGCTATAATATTAGTTGATGTTATAGTGACTCTTTGTATGTGCTTTGCTTTACAAATCAGTTATTTTGTCCATAAAAATGAAATCTATTTTGAATTCACCTTAATTCTCACTTTAGTAAATAATATTGTTAGTGTGTAAGGTATTCTATCATGGTATAACATTTTCGAAAGCGTAGCTTAACTCTACCTTGACAGATGATTACATTTTCTTCATTTTGGATTTTTGATTTTCTTTGATTTCTGTCTGTTAATTTAACTGTTTATTTTTCCATATATTCCATTTTATATTGCAGACATCGATGAGTGCACCACTATTTCTGGTGTCTGCAATGGAGGAGAATGCTCGAACACAATTGGCAGCTACTACTGCCTCTGCCCACGTGGGTTTGTTACCTCTCTGGATGGCTCACGATGCATCGGTAAGAACATAGTTTTACATTTATTTAACATAAAAAATAAGCATATCACAATGCATATTAAGCACATATAACATGACAAAATGTACCAGGACAAACTCAGACCGGAATTAAATGGTGTTGTCACTTCTTGTCATGGAATGTACACTATTGAAACAAAGCATTGAACATTTCCTATAACGTTTTATACTGTTAAACTTTTTTCATGAATTTGTTTTCTTTTCTTTTTTTTTATTAGAGATTAAGCTGATTACATCATAATCCACTTTAAACAAGGCAAAGTCAGGGCAAATTCTACAAATGAAGAAGAGAAATAGGGACAATATTTAATTTCTCATCTTCTCTCAATTTAGTTTTTCTTATGAGATGCCATTTTAAAAAAACATATTATATTAAAGATTTAGCGAACTACATCACTTTGATACATATTCCCCAATGAGTTACATGGAAAATCTGCTTAATGGCCCCACTCAAAAGATTGGAATCCCTTAGAGGGAGAGAATTGTACACACTGCCAGAGATGGGAACTCAGGCAGAACAGCTAGAATGTGACATTTAAAAGAGAGGGAACCTAGCAAATGTTGAACCCCTACCCACTTAATGGGTGAGCTGCATAGAGAAACCATGCATTGTGCCCCTTTTAAGCTGGAGTTTTGCAACAGTTAGTTTAATAATCGAATAACCACCAGGTTCAGCAAAGAGGCACTTCCTCTCTCTGGTGAGCCCTGCGATGAGGAAAAATCATTGTTACAAAGTTGTCAATAGTTCAGAATATTTCAGAAAAAAATGTTTTTAAAGTATTTTAAAACATAGAAAACAAAATAAAACTGTATTTTGTTTTCTATCTTTTAAAATGCTTTTTTTCCCTTCATTTAAAAAAAAAAAAATATTCTGAACTATTGAACAATTTTGTAACAATGCTCGGTTATATTCCATTATATAGCTGATAGTAGCAAGATGGCTGACATCAAAGCAATAGCAGGTTCTGATACATATAGGAAATACGATTCTAGCTCTGAGAAAGTGGAGAACCAGACAGCTCTGAAATCATCAAAACCTATTGTTTAGGAAACGGAGCCTATTGTATCATACATGTTTTCCTGAATGAGAGACTGTATTTTTCCTGATAAATGTCTTTATAAATAAATAGAATACCTCTCTAACACTCCAGAAATAAAGCACTTAAATGTTATCAGGGATCCATCCAAACAATAGCACAAAGCTTTTTGGAGACTTCAGTGTCCAAAAAGAACAGTAAATACTTTCTACACATAGCACGTTTCTGACTTTGATTCAGTGTCCTCAGGTAACCTTTTAATAATCGCATTGTGTAGACACTTCTTGGATCACTTGAGGTTAAAAGTGATTTGTACTTGCAAAACTTTACTCAATGTATCCAAACAGGTTCCAAGTATAAACAAAATATCCAGCTTGCAGACACATTTTGAAACAGCTAGGTTTCACTTTTGTTTTGTTTTGCTATCAATTACGCAGTATTTCAAAGGTTGAACGAGTGGACCAGCAAGTCATTGGTTTTTCGGCTGAGGTTGAATTTGTTTGGCTGGTTTAATAGGCTGCTGTGTAGTTGTATTTCACAGCAAATTGATGAAAGCTGTCTACTCTAATGGGGTTTGGTTTGGAAGACAACCAGAAGAATTTTGGACAGTGCCATGATTCAAAAGCAGAAGATTAACATCATCTAATGTTGCACGTGTTCCTATGATGACAGATAGGGTCACTGAAGCCAAGTTATGATAGTGTGTGCTGACAACTATATATCAAATGCATTCCAGTAGTGCAACTTAAAATATGTTAGAGTATACACTATATATCACTATGTATGAACTTCCCAGAATAACTATAAGATCATATTATAGGAGCTAAATCTTCTTTTCAATTTATGTTTTATCAGTTGAAATTTAATATGTCTAACGACATTATACTTTTTTATAGTTGCATTTTGTAACCATTATAAATATTGGTATATATAAAAAGGTAACTTATATTTGCTTTATATTACACAATGAGCAGATATACTATTTAATGACATACACACATATACACACACACACACACACACACACACATATATATATATATATACATATATATGTGCAAGCATAGGTACAGTAAGAATTAGGGGAAGAAAGAAGCAGGGAGGGAAGGAAGAGGAAAAGGGCAGTGTAAATGGATGATGGATTTGGAGATGGTGTTGGGGGAAGAGAAAAACGAGGGTGAGAGAGGGGTCAACGAGAAAGAGAGAGAGAGAGAGATATAATGAGAAATATAAAGTGATATAAAAAAAAAAACTCTTATAAAGAACGTGCAGTATATGATAGCCGGATCAACAGAAATCCATTAGTACCTCTTTTGGAGATGAGGACATCTAGATGAATTGGGAAAGACTATTATTTTCTGGTTAGTACCATGGATAATTACGTTTGTTCTCAGAGATCGAAGAAGTAATTCTATCTATTAGTTTTATAGACAAGAGAGAAATTCCTTAGTCATTGAAATAAGTAGAAATAAAAATCCCTAAATAATTCCCATACGGCAAAGTAAAGTATTCTTTACACATAAAACAAACAATTTTCATGAGGAGTTAGAAAAGTGTTTGACAAAAATGATGCTGAATATTTAAAATGTATAACCCAAATTTACTTTAGCTTCTTTAACCATAAACATATGATTGCTCGAGTAATTTGTGGCTACTAGTGTATATTTTTATAACTTAAGACGAAACCTTACTGATTAAACAATTTACACTATCTCTAGTCATCCATGATATGATTAACTTCCAGTCATATATTTTCATGGTTTCAGGATGTGACATTCTTATTAGAATTTTATTTGATTTTTTTTCCCCCATGATATCAATGTGAAGCTGATTATATATACTCTGACATGTTTTGTTTATTTGATTTTTTAAATAGATCAAAGGTCAGGCGTATGTTTTTCCAGTCTGATAAATGGTCATTGTGCACAAGAGTTGACAGGCAGGTATACCAGAATGCAATGTTGCTGTGAATCTGGCCGTTGCTGGACCCTGGCTTCTATACCTGAAATGTGTCCAATCAGGGGTTCTGGTGAGTAGAACCAAACTCTCAGTTTTAGCAAAATAAATGGAAAAACCGAGGCAAAAGATAGATGATCAGGAAAATGTATCCATTTCAGACATAGTAAACTCATTGCTATTTTTTGACTCAGCTTTGCTATTTGGTTACAATTTGCAAAAAGTCAGAGTTTAGTGAATAATGCTACTAGTATTTACAATGATGGATGTTTCTAAATTAGAACAGGTTGTGTTGTATCTTATAACATCCATTCTAATGAGCATACTGCACTTAGTTCAAATGTATCTTTATGAAAGCTTCTGCAGTGGTTAAATACACAGTCCAAGTATCATAGTCTAGAAAGCCTGCTGTAGTTGTTATAGTGTCAGACGTGTCTTGAAGCGCTACCAGAGTAATAAGTCAAACCATTTAATAACTGTTTGACAACTTATCTGCTTCCTGAAGCTCTACCATTTAGTTAAGCCTGACCATGCAATGCCGATCTCATTGGCTGAGAGTGCTCAGCTGATGCCTTCAGCAAATGAGCCAGCCCTGAACTGCAGGGCTTAACTCATTGGGGCTAATGGAAGCTACAGGAGCCAAAGCATTGACCAAAGGATTAAGTCTATCTCCGATACGGAAATTCTTTACAGAACAATGGTTTTGAGAAGTTTTTTGCAAACGTAACTTGAGAAGTTGCTGAAAGTCAGAGTAAGAAAATACTAACGTACAGTATGTACCAATATTAAAAATATGAATGCAAACTGACATATAGAAGATATGAAACAACAGCTAAAGCGGAACTACACTAAAAAGATATTAAATGTATTTATTGAAAGAAAATAGTGCTCCATTATTAAAAGCTGCTGAAGTGTTAATTAAAATGTAACTTTTTCTAAAATAGATGAATATCGGAGGCTTTGCATTGATGGAGTTCCATTTGGAGGCCCAAGACCAGATGGTACAGGAGGTTTTGGCCCTGGATATATCCCTATACCTGGCCCTGGGGGAAATGGATTTCACCCTAGCATAGGTGGAACAGGAATAGATGGACAACACCCTGTTATAAATGGAGGGGTTGGTAAGTGAGAATCAATTATCAATCTTCTTCCATAGACATTCAATGCTCTCTTAAAAAATGTACATTTTATTATGACTGCTGAAAGTATGTCAGTTATAACTAGGCTTATTAGTGCATTTTGAATTCTTTGTGCAACTGCATTTCATTTGTTGCAACATTCTTCCTACAAAACAAAAAGAAGTGGAAGCTTGATATATAGTAGACTGATAAGGCAGTAAAGGGGTTAACCCTAATTGGAGTAATGAGAAAAAGAAAAGAGAGAGTACTGCCATCAAAATAAATACATAAAATTAAAAGATAATCTTTAATAATAACATGATTAAAAAATAGGATATAAGAAAAACAAACCAAGTTAAATTATTTATAAAAGGAAAAAGAAAAAAGAAAGAAGAAAATCTCAATATGCCAAAAGTGGAATATAGAGAGATACTCAATAGACAGACAAATGGTTATAATGGCTCAGATGTTGCAAATTAATCACTTATTATGTTTATACCCTTATGTAACAAAATTTCAATGTTACTGTATAGGCTCAAGTGTTAATATATTTTAGTAACACGCCTATAAATAGAGGTATTGCTTAAAGCATAAATCAATGTGCTAAACCTTAATCTGTCTGAAACAGGTCTGTCTAATAAATACTATTCAATCTTACTGGTAGAGGTAGACAAGAACAAAAGTATGTGTATATAAGTCCCTTCGGAAATTGTAGTTTGTCCGATTTAATTATCGGGGTTTTGGGAGATCTTTCTCATATTTGAATCACCCTAGCTTTAATCTCTAATTATTGGTTATTATACTTTCGGGTGGGATCCTTTTTGCACTATGGAGCATCTCTATTGAGTATCTCTCTATATTCCACTTTTGGCATATTGAGATTTTCTTTCTTCTTTTATAAATAATTTAACTTGGTTTGTTTTTGTTATATCCTATTTTTTAATCATGTTATTATTAAAGGTTATCTTTTAATTTTATGTATTTATTTTGATGGCAGTACTCTCTCTTTTCTTTTTCTCATTCTTCCTACAATGTTTAACCTTGTGATCAATGCAAATTAAGATGTATAATGATGACTATTTTTGATTTGTACATGTCAGTCTACATGCACAATTTCATTTAATCTAAAGTGGAACTCCATGCATTATAGACATATAAGCTCCTTACATATGATATTTTGCAAGGCAATACCCTGTTTTACTGACGGAATTTTAGTTGCAGTAGTATTGCTAAAATTCCCTCCCCTCATCACTCATAGACTTCTGTGGGGAACTTATGTGTTATAATATGTGAACTGAATGCAGCTTTTCAGAAAGTTAACTTAAGCAGTAATTCATTGTTTCTTTAGCTTTCTAATTAGTTTCAGTCATGTATTTTCAATAAAGAAACTGTGCTGAGTGCTTAGCAACATATACCACAAACCCCAGCAATCATCTACAAACACATTTACTGGCCATTAAACAAATGTCTAAAGTCACATCAGATAACCTTTTTTATATCTAATACTTAAAATGAATACTACACGTAGACGATGTTTATGTTTATATAAAAACTAAGGGCTTTTAAGTTATTAAGGTATATATGATGTCGTCGTCATGTAATTGTGTATTTATTTGTGAACTGCATTATGTTTGTGTTATTCTAGTATGGAATAAAATGGCATTATACATTTTTGGGATTTTTTGCAGCAACATTAAATCAGACTGTAGATATTTGCAAACAGTACCCTAATCTTTGCCTGAATGGACGTTGCATTCCTAATCTGAGCAGTTATCGATGCGAGTGCAATATGGGATTTAAACATGATACACAAACTGAATGCATTGGTATGTATCATCTGTATAGTATATAATGTCCACATATTAAAATGTTATTTATGTTATTATTATTATTATTATTATTATTATTATTATTCATAGTACATAGTAAATACATAGTAGACTCACAACTGAGGCAAAATTGCATTATAAATTATCTTTTATAAGGTTAAACATATCTTTAAAGGTGGTTGGAGTCAAAATAATTCTTATCAATAAAATTGGAAGGGACATGTCAGGTAGATAGATCTCATAAATGAAGGATTACGGTGGGTACTAGAGTAATGAGTTAGACATCTTCAAATAATTGTATTTTAATTAGCTTCCTTAAAGTAGAAAAGTATTATGTCCTCACATCATGTAAAATGTAAGTAGTGTTCCAAAGTGCTTCCAGAACAGCCCTTATTTAAGCACAAATCTCTTTATCGTAGTCTCCCTCTTTTCTAGATTCTAAATTTTTATATGTGTATGCATATATAACTGCAATTAAAATTGCAGTGAGGTTCAAGAGATGTGATAAAAACGTGATTACTCTCTATAGAGTCGTCAATAAAAATATAGGAGTTTTTTGCCACACATAAGTGTATCAGAATACCTATTTTAATAACACGAACAACTATCAGTTCAATGACACACTCTAAAAAGACCAAAGATGTGTTATTTGATCAGTCCAACACATCCTTTTCAATGACCAAGCAATACATTTTTGGCAATATGCTTCTATTGAGTGAGGTATTAGACACATTGTTGTTTTTCTCAATTAATAGAGCTAGAAATGATGTAGAGGCAATCTTAAGGCATTATGATAGAGTGCTAATGTGCAATATTACATTAATATTGTGGCAGGGGGAATACGTTTTGAATATTGGAGTTAAAATATTTGGAAAATACAGAGTAAAATTTAAAAAAAATGCTATATTACCATACATTTATATGTATGTCTCTTGAGTCAAAAGTAGTGTATTTTCTATGTCATTTTCTATATTTACACAGTTAGTTCATTTTATGTTCATATATATAATTTACAGTAGATTAATTTAGTCTATTCAATTAAAACAGATGTCGATGAGTGTATATCAAACCCTTGCACTAATGGAGATTGTGTTAACACACCTGGATCGTATTATTGTAAATGCCATTCAGGGTTCCAAAGGACCCCCACAAAACAAGCTTGTATTGGTAAGTAATGCTGATACACTGGGTCGATGACAAGTTTTGCTGTTCTTTGATTGAAGTAGCAGAGAAGCTCTGAAAGTGAAGTCAAGTAAGTAGTTGATAGAAACAGGCAATATTCCAGTGGACACGGCTCTTATTAATAGTTTTCCTTGAAACAACTAAAACAAACGCATTATATAGAATGCTTTGCAGTATAATAAAACAAACATAGACCCAAACCATTGAATGATGAATAAACTATCATACAACATGAAACTGCAAACTTATATAATACACTGATGTGCCTGGTGCTGAAATTACAAACTGTATACCCAAGATGTTGGTTTAGTAACTGTAAGAGAGCTTAAAACTTGGGGTACCTGACTTGAGGCTTCACTGCCTGAGAATTATTGGAATTACAGTCTACAGGATCCTTAAGGTTCTCCCTTACCACTCTAAGTCCCTTTAAGTCAACCTCACTAAAATGTAACTTTTAAAAATAGAGGTCCCCAGGCGTCACAACGTAGGGTGAAGTAAAAAAAATATATTGATCGGAGATCAAAAAGGACAAAAAATATACAATGTTTTGGCTAAGAGGTTTTAGTCATGTTTCACCATATGACTAAAGCCTCTAGGCCAGGGGTTCTCAACCCAGTCCTCAGGACCCCCTACCAGTCCAGGATTTGGGGATTACCTGGGTGTGTCTCAGGTGTTTAGAAAAAGGGAAGAAAACACCTTAGACTCTAAGGTGTTTTTTTTTTCTTTTTCTAAACACCTTAGACACACCCAGGTAATCCCTAAACCCTGGACTGGTAGGGGGTCCTGAGGACTAACGTTGAGAACCCCTGCTCTAGGCGGAAACATGGTATCTTTTTGTCCTTTTTGATCTCCAATCAATATATTTTCTTTTAATGCACCCTACGTTGTGACGCCTGGGGACCTCTATTTTTAGTTGTTCCTGGTGGGCTGTGAACCCCCTTGCACAGAGCTCCCATGTAAACGTACTTGTTTGTAGCACTCCATTGACTTTATGCATAAATTGTGACCCTAATATAGCCTTTCCCGTAACCATAACCTTTCCCTAACTCCTTAATGGAATTCTTTTGAATGTTGACTTTGGTAATGGTGTTTCTTATGAATGTAGAGACAGTACTTAATCGCCAAGTGACACTGACATAAAAAATGTGTTTTTTCTTTGCTTTAAATGCATATTAACAGTATGTGAGTGTGTTAGATAAGTTTTTAAAAGAAAACAAGCTACTCAATAAATACATTGTGTTTCTTACCATACAGATATTGATGAGTGCATTCAGAATGGTATACTTTGCAAACATGGCCGCTGTGTGAATACCGAAGGAAGCTTTCAGTGTATATGTAATGCTGGCTTTGAGTTAACTGCTGATGGTAAAAGCTGTACAGGTAAATATTTCTCATATTCACTCTTCTAAATATTGTATCATTTGGCAGTTTGTTTTAATTCCAAAGTAATGAAAATCTGTTGTATCAAGGAGGTTTAATAAAAACAGCGTAATTATGAAAAGAACAAATTTATAACAGACGTATTTTCATAATTTGTTTAGATTAATTTATACGATAATATCTGCAGACATCATGGCGTGTTATAAGGCGGTTTATATTATTTATTAAATTTCAGTTGTTACCAGATAGTATCATAAGGAACAGAGTAAACAATAAGATTATTTGTAATATTTATGTGAGTCACTTAGATTATTTATTGTACAAGCAAGAGATTATCATCAGTAATATTACTCATTATTTATCTTTAATCTTAAATGTTTTTGCAAGTAAGGTAACCATCTTTTTTGTGCACTCTACTCTGATATAGCAGTATTGGATAGAACGACAAAGCTCCTCTAAACCAAAAGACCTTAGCATAGAGGATGATTTTAAATAAATAGATTGCATTCATCCTAACTTGTGCGGAATATGTCTACCTTTTAAGTAATCGCACTTTTAATTTGCCTGGCAAATTTACACCAGTTCCCATTGACTTCTCTATCAGTCCCCCATATTTAATCTAAAATTATGTATTTTGTGTTCATGTAGTTCATGCATTTGGTTATAAAAGGACATTCATTCTCCCATTGATTGGGACTTCAGCGCATACGTGGTCGGTGTGCATCTTATAAATTGTCGTGTGCATCAAAATAAAAATCTTCAGTCGCTCACTCAAAAATGTTCAATGTTGACATAATAATTTATTATAAATGCAGGTGTATATGTAGTTATTATAATCTGTAAAAATATGGTTCTTGAACTGAAATTAATACTGATAATTTACAGATCAGAGTAAAATCAAACAAAAGAACGCGGAATTTTCGATATTTTAAGATCATTAACTGGAAACATGCAAAATCAGCTTTATTTCTTTACATTTTAAATGATTTCATATTTTTGGATAAACTTTTTCTTCTTCAAAATGTTAAAATATCTAACATGTATAAATTATCAAAAAAATCTTAATATTAAACTAAGTTTCAAAATATGAAATAATCATTTGAAAAGGTTATCCAAAATTGCACCGTTCCTAAAACCATTTTCCAGCAGTTTGATAATAAATAAGGGCCATTGCCACCCACAGCCAGGCCTCTGGTGTAGGTATGACTAAGGGAGAGATTACACACTTCCTTCTAGTCATACCAAATCATATCAGCATTGGGCATTGAGAGAGGCTGAATATGATCAGCTGACTCTCATTACTCAATTACTGCTCATGCTAATGATTCCTCATTAGCCCAAGTAGCAAAGTAGGGATAAAGGAGAAGATGAGGGTCCTATTCCTGTGGGAATTTACAATTTAGATAGATTGAGAGGTGAGAAAAAGGAGGTGGGGAGACTTATGTTAATATAAAGTGAGATGATTTAATTTATTGGGTAAGTGGAATACATTTATTATGGAGTTTAGTGGTAGGTGTCCCTGAACAATGTATTTAGGGAGTGTTTAAAGGAAGAGATACTAGAGGAAAGTCTGTGATCATGAGGAAGTGTCTTCCAGAGGGTTGGTGCCACATGAGAGAAATCCTGCAGTGTAGCATGGGAAGAGGTGATAATAGAAGATGCAAGGAGCATTGTTGGGCCTACAGTGCCCCTTTAATCTGGAAACACATAGAAAGAACAACAGTCCAACAAAATATATCCAAGGAGGATAGCTTGAAGTGTCGACTTTACTTTTTAGAAATTGCCCTTTTGTCTGTCCAGAGCCCTCCCTTTCCAGTTTGCATGGCAGGACACTGTCCAGATATATGATACCCATCAATCAAAAACCAGGAGGTCTCTGTTAACAAAATATAAATCTACTCCTGAGTCTCCAACTTGCATGCTGGATACAAGTTTGTGTGATATCTTTATTCAGTAGTGGCTTACTATTCTGTAGAATACCGACACTATATACAAAATGTTTTATTTATGTCCACTATATGTTTTAATTCCATCCTGGAATATAAAGAAATATCAAATAGGAACCATTGTCAATTATATATAGTTAAGCCAGGAAAATGTACATGTTAAATGATTTCTTCACATTTTAAATAATGGATCTTAATGACCTCCCCCTTTGACCTAGATTTGGAATTTAGCTCATATCTGCTTTACTGCTACTTTGTGGGCAGATACTGGTGTCATTTTAAAGGCCTATAATTACCTCTTGTAGTACCTACCCTATAGATCCACAACAATATATATTACATGTGAAATGCAGTACATCTGTTTTAAAAAAAAAAAAAAAACCACAGCTGAAATTCACTGGCTACAAATAATAAATAGAGTTTGCTACATCCACATTACTATACTTAGGGAACATCCACAATGCATTCTTCTCCATATGGCAGTCAGTGGAAAAATAGTATTATGTATCTACCTCAAAATCTAACTTCCTAGTCTTTCAACAGTCCACATCAAAGACTTCCCATGCCGGTTTGCTGCTTACAAATTGCTTTCTTGTGGAAAAGCCTGAGGTGCTTTGCTTTGTATTACATTCTCTGCCAGACCTGGACAGCATTTAACAATCTTAGTTTCATTTTATTTGTGTTCAGCATTGCAGATTTTTTTTTTGTTT
This sequence comes from Pelobates cultripes, assembly GCA_933207985.1. Taxonomy (NCBI): domain Eukaryota; kingdom Metazoa; phylum Chordata; class Amphibia; order Anura; family Pelobatidae; genus Pelobates; species Pelobates cultripes. The sequence continues at coordinate 234,293,735 of OW240916.1, forward strand.
ATCAAATTATACATGTAGTAAACGTGTATATATTTAATGTACGTAGCTTGTTCAATAATTTGAGTAATGAATTGTACCTTTGATTGTTGTAGACTACCATTCTCATTAAGCACAATCAGCCAAGATGACTGAGCGCTATGTAAATGATAACTCATAGAAGCTGTAGACAACAGAAATAAAGTGCCATTTCCATTGTTTCCAGAAATTGTGTAGCAGTGCAACCTTCAATTAATGTGTTTACCAGCAGATGTCCTCATTAAAAATAGCTACTTACTGACTGCCTTGGACTGGTAGCATTGTAGGGAGTGGAGGCTGGTGTATAGGGGCAAGTGGGGCTCCCCCCCCCCCACAGTCTGTGTGGCAAATAAATATTTAAATATGCTGGCTTGTAATGACGTCTGATAAGTGTTTGTGTTAGAAAAAACATTATTATATTTGCAGTTTCCATTCTCTTCTCTGTTGACGACGTGAGATGCAGTTGGCATCTCTTGGGGTTAAGTGGGCAGAGTCCAACAAGTCAGGGTGGGCAGCACCCCACCATCTTTTAACTTGATCAGCCGCCAATCTTTGCAGCCCAGTAAAGCCATGACCAGCTGCATTTCCCTTGTAATAACATTAAAGGGACACTATAGTCACCAGAACAACTACAGCTTATTGAATTTGTTCTGGTGAGTAGAATCATTACCTTCAGGCTTTTTGCTGTAAACACTGCCTTTTCAGAGAAAATGCAGTGTTTACATTACAGCCTAGTGATAACTTCACTGGCCACTACTCAGATGGCTGTTAGAGATCCTTCCTGGGTCATGGCTGCCTAAAATGCATCCAAACATTCAGTATCTCCTCCCTCTGCATGCAGACACTGGACTTTCCTCATAGAGATTCATTGATTCAATTAATCTCTATGAGGAGATGCTGATTTGCCAGGGCTGTGTTTGAATTGTGTTGGCTCTGCCCCTGATCTGCCTCCTTGTCAGTCTCAGCCAATCCTATGGGTAAGCATTGTGATTGGATCAGGCCACCACTTCTGATGATGTCAGCAGACTGCTTGTTTTTCTGAGTCTAACAGCATGCAGAGTTACAGCTTCAAGCTTGAATACAGTAAGATTTGTACTATATTTATGGAGGCATGAGGGGCCTGGGGGGCTAGATGGTGGTTTTAACACTATAGGGTCAGGAATACATGTTTGTGTTCCTGACCCTATAGTGATTGTTTAATCACCTATCTCAAGGTAGAATAACATATAATGTTGGGCAATCTCGTTTTTCCAGATCATGATGAATGTGCCACAACAAACATGTGTCTAAATGGAATGTGCATAAATGAGGACGGCAGCTTCAAATGTATCTGTAAGCCTGGCTTCGTCCTTGCTTCGAATGGCCGCTATTGTACTGGTATGTACACTAATGATTGTGATTAGGAAGAATTATGCTGTACTCTTAAGCTAACAAAGTAAATTGTTTAAATGAATACATTAGATGTGGAAACAGTCATTATTGTGTCAATTATCTACATATTAATTTTTAAAATAACATTAGTACTTAAAATGGGCCTAAATGATCAACTTTTAATGATATATAGATTGCACAATTGCATTTTACCAAGAGTAAAGATATATCCTCTTTTTGAGATTCCAATCTGTTGCATATATTTGTGCTTTGGAACAATGCAATGCAGATATAGACTTTTTTCCATTTGCTTTATTCCTCTAGACGTAGACGAGTGTCAGACTTTAGGCATCTGCATGAATGGTCATTGTGTCAACACTGAAGGCTCGTTTCGATGTGACTGTCCACCAGGATTGGTTGTTGGAGTAGATGGCCGTGTTTGTGTGGGTAAGTCGCTTTCTATAACAAACATTTGCAGAAACTCAAAAGGAGATTGTAGTTTAATTGCATGCTTCTTTTATGGGGATTATGTGAAAATATTTGTAAACTCTTCTAAAGCTAGATGGGTGTTGAAACATAGGTGTTTCATGTACTACACTTCAACAAACTGAGATAATAATGGTAATTTTATTTTAAGGTTTAGAAATAGTATAAATCAAATCAAAAGTGCAAAAAATTAAATGCTAATGTTTCTTCTTGCGGTATGCCTCAGTCTAACTTTGAACTGCTCTCCTTGTTGTCTCTTACGTTACTCTTTGTTGTTTCTATAGAGTACAGAAAAAATATATGTGATTAGTTGCAAAAACAGTAATATGTTAATTATATTAATTTTTGTTTGGCCATTTAGAAAGTGTAAGGAAGTTTATTATTTGATTTGTCTATAGTGTCTTTAGGCTTTTTTTCCTCTTTGATCAGCAAAGGAAGTTAGCTTTTTATACATTAATATTACTCTATATTTTAAAGGTTTTAAAAAATCATAACTTGCTCCCCATCTTTTAGACACACATATGCGCAGTACTTGCTATGGATCGATCAAAAAAGGAGCCTGTGTTCGTCCTTTTCCTGGAGCTGTAACTAAATCAGAGTGCTGCTGTGCTAATCCCGACTATGGGTTTGGAGAACCATGCCATCCATGCCCTCCAAGAAATTCTGGTTAGTTCCAAAAATCTGTTTTGGAGGCTCATCATCATCAATGTAACTCTGGGGAATGCAGAATCAAAAGTATTAGAAATTAGCCTGTAAAAACCACAGCATTTTACAGAAAAATAGATTAAATGCAGGTAAAACCATAAGGTTTAATTCCTAAGTTGTATTGAAGACTGCCCAATAAGCTGCTAATTGTTAAAAATTGTGTCACTAACGAGTAGCAAATGTTTCCAATGTAGAAATTCTGACCAATTGTGACTTCCAGCTGACGAGAGTTTAACTTCTCCTATACAAATAATAGGATATGATAAGCACTATTTAACAGCTTATTTTGACTCTAGACCCTATAGGTGTAATGAGAAAATATAAAGTTAACAGTTGTAAATGCTCAATATACAATATACAATCCAGGGGGCTGTCCAAAAATATCTACCAGCTATAAGTTATAACAATAGCTTAAGATTGATACTTGGTAAACTCATTGGAAACAAGCCCTCAATGCGAGATCCTGTAATGTCAGTGATTGGCTTTGTGATTTGACTATAGATAAATGCTCAAAGTATAGTGTTGATAGTCATTAATAAACTAACCAGTGTTTTTGTTTTCAAAACAGCTGAATTCCAAGGGCTATGCAGCGGAGGCACAGGTATAACTGTTGATGGACGAGGTAAGAAAATATTTTTTATTCAAATGTGAACTTTCCGAATTATTTATCATGATGTAATTGCACTAAAGAGGCAAATGCAGGCACATATTTATAGCAGTTATTTCTTGATGCTTATTGATCTAATGAGTTGAATTACTATTTGATTTCTAATGGGGTATTCTTTCAATTGTTTGCATTAATTCACAAATGTAATGTGTAAGATTCTGCCTTTGTCGGCATCATTAAATAGGGGGTGTCTTGTAGGAAGATATGTTGAAAGACATATCAGTTCACAACAAATCATTCAAAACAATTATCTCTCTGTATATCTCTGGCTACCAACAGATAGTAATGGATTGGTATTAATGATTATTATTATTATTATTATTATTATTATTGCCTTTTATATATAGCCAACAGATTCCGTAGCGCTTTACAATATTATGAGAGGGGGAATTTAACTATAAATAGGACAATTACAAGAAAACTTACAGGAACGATAGGTTAAAGAGGACCCTGTTCATACGAACTTACAGTCTATAGGAAGTGGGGTATAAAACACATTAGGACAGGAAATAGCAATCAAATAAGGTGGGAGTGAAGTAGAGCTGGAGGAGAGAGTAAAGTACTGCCCTTCAGGAGAGAGCAAGAGTCAGGTATGTAAGGTAGAGGTTACTCTTGGAGGCCATAAGCTTTCCTAAAAGCACTTCTTAAACGATTGAAGACTAGGGGAGAGTCTGATGACCTAAGGCAGGCTATTCCATAGGAAGGGAGCCGCCCGCGAGAAGTCCTGCAAGCGTGAGTTTACCATACGGGTGCGAGCTGCGGACAGGAGAAGGTCACGGACAGAGCGGAGAGACCAAGAAGGGCCATACCTATGGATCTGTGAAGAGATATGATGGGCTAGAATTGTTCAGTGCTTTATAGGTATGGGTTAGCACTTTGAATTGACTCCTATAGGATACAGGAAGCCATTGCAAGGACTGACAGAGAGGTGAGGTTTTGCTAAAATGTGCGCCCCTTCATTTAGGTTTGGTCTAATTCCACAAGTGTTTTAGAGTTGATGGAAGATTGTTAGGGAGTGATTCCATGACCTGTGGCTAGCTGCTATTCTGCAGAATCATGGAAAAGTGACAGAATCCAGGGAAGCTCACACACTTGTGGGTGAAGTTGATGTTACCGTCACACACTGGATTGGCCCTGATACTATGTTCCCTTGCAATTATTATATATCTGCCTGGCTATTGGCTATTGATGAGACCATCTGGAAAATGTTACACAATGGATCTTCACAATGGTTGGAATAGCTGTATGAATGTTTTTTACAGCACTAATATCATGATCAATGTACCTGATAGCCTTTCTGTCCAGCTTGTAAAGTAGAATGGGATATGGGGTATGGGGAAGGGATCAGAAAATATACCTTGATGTGGTAGATGAAAGCTCTCCTCATCTTCCTGATACATCTGTTAAGCATAATCAGAGTCAAGGATCTGACTTGATGGTGTGCTGAAGTTGTCAGTATGATGGTCTGATCCTGACGTCACAGGTATGCAACAGGCTGAGCAGGAACAGTTTTCAACTTTACACAATAAAACCTCCATTGTGTAGTTACGAAATGAAAAAAAGGTTTTACATGGACAAAGACATTGTGATTGAACTTAAATCTGAACTCTTTCCTATTTGAGACTTCCCTTTTCTTTCTATTCTTTATTGTTAACTAGTATTTATAAATGTATAGAATGACAGCAATGTTTCAGCATAATTTTACTATTTGTGATCTTTGTTCTTCCTGTAAATGTATTGTAAGTTAGCAATTGTTCAATTTGAATATATACTTTTATTACTAAAGATATGTTTGATGTTTAATTAATTGTTTTGAAACTATGAATAGATTGTTGCAAAAAGTATGATTTTACTTTATTACAGACATCAATGAGTGTGCACTTGATCCTGACATATGTTCTAATGGAATTTGTGAAAACTTGCGTGGAACATTCCGTTGTAATTGTAATAGTGGATATGAGTCTGATTCTTCTGGAAGAAATTGTATTGGTAAGTTCATTATTTGACTTTTGAATTGATTTGTTTTCATTTTTAAAATTTTCTAATTAAAATGTAATATTTGACAATGGACTCTTTAATAAGCCTGTTAAGTTATCTCTAAACAATTGTGAGAAATTATAGCCATTGAATAAAGCAAAGGTATATTTTTAATGACAAGTTTCAGAATTGAAAGACATGACATACGTCTCTCGTTCTCAAACATTTAATACATATGGAAAATGTAATTGTATTAAAATTGTATTGCATCAATGTACTTTGTCAAACCTTTCTTTTTTTGTTACACTACCCAAGATAACATCATTAATCACAAGCCTTAGATTCTGTTTGAATTATTGTATTCGCTGTTTGGTTGTCATTTCTAGAAACCAGATCACAATTCACTGACTGTTTCTGGTTGAGGATATTTTTTTTAATGCAGCTACTATTGCGTGAATGTTTTAAATGTGCACTATATGTTATGTTATTTACTTTAATAGCACCCAGATTTTTATTTTGTTATTACTTCCAAAGGTCATCTACTCAGGGATGGTGTTTGCAGTGTTTGTACTGCCCATGTGGAAAAATATTTGTTCATTTTTTATTAGAGTATTAGTTGAAAGGTGTTTTCACTAGTTAATAAGTCATTTTGGCTATTGACTTTGATAAGGAAAAATGATTCAGGTAATATGTTAAATATTTTTTGGAATGAAGGTAAAATCACTTAAGAGTAACATAACTAATGTATAAGGCCCTTTTTTGCCAAGCCAATAATGGCAAGCTTTGCCAAAAAGAACACTGTGATTGGGTTAAAGGCTCATTACAAACTGTGTCGATAATTATCAAACAATAGATTATGATCTATTCAAAGTAAATTTCAAATTTAAGGTAAAAATAGTCAAATTGTAAAAAGTTATGTCAGCTATGGTTCCAGTTCAACTACTTTAAACTTTTATTTGAAATGTACTTTTAATTCAAGTGTAAATTATCACTTTAGTGATTGATCCTGCATATGTTGTAATTATATTTGCACTGATAATTACTGACAACTCGCTTTATGATCATTACATTGCTATTGGTCAAAATACAATAAAATATTATTTATTTGTTCAGATCTGTGATTTTTGCACTGTATTATAACATCATAGAAACCCTCAAATACCAGAAAGCAATGTGAATATTTATTGCAGCTGCATAATAATCCGCCATTTCAAAAGTTTAAATTTGACTAGGAGGTTCTGGAACAGACTTCAGAACTTTGGAAGTAAAAACAAATCATTCCACAAAATAAATATTAGAAACTCAGAGTAATGAACAACTAATATTTGAAGATGCAAGAATATACAGTTCTTCATTTTAACACCTGGGTTTATGTTGGCAGTAAAGAAGTTCTCTAGTGTTTTGTCTAAGAATATTGTGCTTTTGCGGCATAAAAAAGACAAGGGCATTAAACATAGTTTTCTTTTACATCAACATACAATTTGTGCTAATGAAAATAAACACAAGCTTTCCAAATACTCTTTACATCTGTTTAGGTTTTGCAACTAAGACTAATATACTGAGTAAATGATTTGAATTATTCTGGCACATTACACATCCTCACCATAATATGAATAGGATGGTTTTAAAACATTTGATCACCTTGATTCCATTTTCAAAATCTGTCTATGTCATCAAGTCAAATGAGGCCAAACAAAAACGTAACAAGTCAGGTCTACAGTCCTGTTTCATAAAGAACATTAGACAAGACAGCAATGATCAAATACAAATATATGTATTGTACTTACTCCTTGTTTTGGACAAGACAAAAGAGGCATTTTATGTTGGAGCTCTAAAGTCTCAGCTCTGATTTGTCAACATGCTTATAAATGATAGACAGTAGCCAAAGATAAGTGTAATTAATAATGATGGAATACAACTTTAGAAAAAGTTAAATTACGTCATTCAAACCTTAAAGCAAATTTGATACTTTTTGGTTGTCAAGTATTACTTCCTGAGAAGTACTGCAACTTAAAACCATACGTTATCAAGGAAGTAGGCACTGGAAAAAATCCAGCATTGGCTCTTGCTCTCTAATTGATTGAAATAGGAATAGGATGTTAATAGTAAATAGTAGTATTGCTATAATGGTAGGAATTCTGACCATGAAATACTCAGTATTACTGTGAGAGTGCACAAATTTGATTTATGCCAAGGTACACGTTTTACTCTAAGTAGATAAAATAGAAAGTCCCGGACTCCCTTACAAAGCAGTGTGCATCTGGACCAGAGGTTAGCCAAACATCAAACGTTAGGTGAAAAGCAGAAGACGGTTCAGGCACTCAAGGTTCAGATCAGTAGATTTATTGGCAGAATGTACAGCAGCAATGTTATGAACCAAAGGGTCTTTGTCAAGAACTGTCCTCTGCTTTATTCTAAATGGTGATATAATTAGCCATTTACCATCATGGTATATGTTTTTGAATAAAGCCAAATATAACAAATGCAAACAATGTTTATGGTATTCATAATCAATGAATTGCTGGACTGCTTGGTACATAATTCTCTACCATCCATTTTCGAGGGCCATGATTGGACACTGTGTGTATAAATGTATGTTTATAAGAAACTATCCGGTCTCTATATAAGGGTCTTACCTGGAGGTGGGAGTCCAAAGTGATGAGTTAAGACACACCCTCCAGTTTAACACAAACTGTGGAGACTCTAGGAAGAAAACTCCTAGGTTATGAAACAATGCACTGGGGGCTATGCAGGAAGAGTACTCCTGGACACGCGGAACAGACAAGGAAATTCCAATAGAGTAGTCAGGTACGGTTTCAAAGGTCAGGGCAGGCGGAAATCAGGCAAATACGGTAAACGGTACTGAAGGTCAATCAGGAATCAGATGAACTAAACAGTTTCCAAGACAGGTAACAAAATGATCTGACAAGGAGGAAGATGCAAGGCAGGGCTTATAAGGGTAGCTAATAAGCTGCCTAGTCAGGAACCACGTGCAAGTGTGATAGTAGTCCAGATTAATGAATCAGATACCATAGCATAAGCAAATGAACAAGAATGAACATGAGAACTGGCAATGAGTTAAGATCACTGATGAAGACCTAGGTTCAATCCCAGCCAGGGCCTGAGAAGTGATGTCCACGTCTGGCAGTCTGCTTGGCACAGTGGGAACCGTGACACTCTAGAATTTACACCACTGAATAAAACTTTAAAAAATAATCACCAATCACTTGTATTAACCTATTTTTCCATAGTATATGCTATTTTCATTTTCGTTTTTATTATTGATTTAGCAAATAACATCATAATCCAGCTTACTCTAGGCAAAGCCAGGCCAAACATTGCAAATCAGAAGGAAAAATCGACACAATGTATCATTCATCCTCTTCTCTGAATGCTTTCTCTATGCCGACTGCCAGGTACAGACGCCCAGAGGTTATGATGGAGGCGCAGAGTTGCAGGATAAAGAAATGTGGATTTCAATATTACATTTTATTTTTCACACCTTATTAATTCATATATGTTAAATATAAGGGATAAGTAAACATAATCTTAAAACTCCTGGTTAGTGACTGTTCCTGTTGACTATGAAAATATAAAACTCAATATTTGTATAATCAGAGTGAGAACCAATTTTTTTGTTGCACTTCGAGTTTCATCCTTTTTAATCAGTTTATTTGAATTAATTTGTTTTCTAATTATTAAAACTTGGGATTTTTCAGACATCGATGAATGCTCAGTGAATAGATTGCTCTGCGACAATGGACTTTGCCGGAACACACCAGGAAGTTACAACTGTGTTTGCCGCAAAGGTTATGTGTTCACACCAGATACTGACACCTGTGAAGGTAAATAGCCCAATGACTTATTTTAAGGGAATACAATTTCTTGCTACTTATTTGAACTTTGCCATAAATCAAACTGTGCACATACATATGTCTTGCAGTATTCACATATTTTGTGCAAATATTACCTATTATGGAACAAAGCTGCTAATCGCAAAATGCAGTGCCAGCACACTACTACATCTATACAAAGTTGGAGTTGTGATGTCAAGTAACAACAACTAACCTTTGATCAAAAGACAAGATTGCATATATATATATATATATATATATATATATACACACACTAAGAATTCATGCAGCCTTTTCAGGAAAAGACGGTGTTTACACTGCTGCCTAAGTCCACCTCTAATGGCTGTCACGCGGACAGCCACTAAAGGGACTTCCTGAGGTAGGTCCTGCTATCGTTGCAGGACCTACATTCAGTGTCTCCACACTCTGCATGGAGACACTGAACACTGCCCAAAAGAGATGCATTGATTCAATACATCTCTATAAGGAAGGCTGAGATCATCAAGATTGATTATCTCAACTCTCGACCAAGGAGGTGAGGCCGCCATTTTGAGACTAGCACGACAAGGGTTGAAAGGTGAGTTAACTCTAATTGTTTAGCGATCATGGGGGAAGGTAGATGGACACAGAAATAGTTAGCAGAACACTATAGTGTTAGAAATACTCTTGTACAGTTGTGTTGTACTTCCAATTACAGTATACACTAAGCAATTGGCTGCTGGAAAACATAACCTGCAATACCATCAGCTCATGGCTAAAGCAACATTAATGATCACATGACAAGATATTGTGCAACCCCAGCACACTGTTCAAAATCACTTTTGCTCATCAACACCTTTTCTGCTTATCTGATATAAATTATTGAATGAATATAAAATGAATTCTATTTTTGCTTAGGACAGATAAATGAGGGGAAGTTATTAATCTGACCAAACAGTGAAAGAGTGAAACATGTCATGGTAAATCTAGGTCATTGTTTTGTTCAGAATCATAAAACCAGACACAGCTGTATATTGCATTTTGTGTCTCTAGCCTTATTTAACGTGCACAAAACTGGTGGAGACTTGCAGAAAATTGTGGAAACAAAGAAGTCTTTCTGTTTGTGCACAGCTTGATACTGCACACAATGCAAATAACTTTCCATTAAAACTCACATTTCATTTCTCAAAACACAATTAGTTTTGATTATGGATTTTAAAAAAAAAGGCTCAGCCTTGGTTTTATTGTATGTCAGAATAAAAAATGCTGGATATAGTTATACACACATCATTATCCAAAACCTCGCCACAAAACACGCAAGATCCCTAAAAGAAATATAAACTTCAGATCAAGCAGACATTTTGGCATATATTTTAATGTATTCATTTCACTTTTCTTTTCCACTTAAGGCGTCTAGAAATGTGTATTTTTCTCTATGTGTTTTACAGACATAAATGAATGTGAAAGTAATCCATGTATCAATGGGGTTTGCCAAAATTCTCCTGGTTCCTTCAATTGTGAGTGTTCTCCAGAAAGCAGTTTGGATCCAACTAGACTTATCTGCATAGGTGAGCGTTTCCCTCTCTATATCTAGTCTTGACACAAATTATTATATAGAATCAGCAGTGTGTTGCCAAAGAGGGTTATTCTGTCCATCCACAAATGCCAGATTTTGACAAACATAGTTCGACAGACCCTAAGAAAATACATTGAAGCCAAATCAGAGAATGAGAATTATGAAAATGGGTAAAAGCTTAGAGAAACTCAATACATTGCCCTTTATTAAATCCCATCTCAGGTCTCAAAATTTGCTCACTAGTCTGACAGATGTTCTTAAGAGAAACGAGAACCCCATTTGACCAATGTTTCCTCTCACTGTCAAATCTGCCAAAGAATTGATACAAAAACAAACAGGAGATATGAGAACACTGAGAATGAGAAAAACTTAATAGCCCTTGTCTTAGTCCAAGCTCAGGTCTCAATCTGGTTTTTGTTCACTTGTACTATTTTAACAAGAATCTTAGTCTATTTCATATCAGACTGTCCCACCCATGAAAGCAGTCCTGAAAAGCTGGCAGGTTAAGAGACGTAGAAACCCAAAATGACTGTTTCAACCTTTGTTTGGCCTTGTCATAGAGATATAGCTGGTACCTCTCCAGGCTTTTTGAGCAGGGAGTCCACATCCAGATTACCATTTTAACTTAAAGAGATCCTAAGCAATGGCATTGCAGTAAAAACAAACAGATAACATGAGAACACTGACAATGCACAAATATTCTTGACCTTCGGTTAGTTCTCACCAAGGTCTCACACAATATATTTTATATATTATTTCTTGTCTTTCTTCCCCAACATAATTTCTCCTCTTATTCTTTGACAAATAGTGATATGTATTAAAGAGAATATCAAAATTACTTAGACATTATTATTTTTATTATTATTTTTCACAGTCCCTCTTATGCATTTTTTTACCATTAGATTGGGTAATAATGACTTGTAGACCCCAAGATGTACTTGAAAACTAGTAAAAGCTAACTGTAATTTAGTTGCATACTTTAATATTATGAATTAGATTGTATGCTTATTTTTGCAGGTTCCTCTGTTAATCTCTTCTTTCTATTCTGTTCGGTAATGTTTTGTTCTTTTATATCTCTATTGTAAATTTATAAAGCACTGAAAAATATGCTAGTAATAATAAATGTAATAATGGTATTGAAGATATAGGCTATGTGTAAAGAAATGCCCACATACAGAACTTATGTACTCATAAACTATGAATGCATTTCTATGGAGTTATGTTTACGACTAGTGAAAGAGTAGTGATTACAGCAGCAATAATCTGTTAGTATAGACCAGGTATAGGCAACCTTTGGCACTCCAGATGTTTTGGACTACACCTACCATGATGCTCTGCCAGCATTATGGGTGTAAGAGCATTATGGGGATGTAGTCCACAACATCTAGAGTGCCGAAGGTTGCCTATCCCTGGTATAGACAGAGAATTATGTGTGTGTGGGTAAATAGTGGAATTTAATAGGAATGAGAGTTGGCAAGACTTGAAAATAAAGTTATTAGTTTATTGCCAAAACACATGTATATAGAAATATTGTAGCATTTTCCTTTTAACAAAATTACATTCTTTGCATTTAGATAGCCTTAAAGGAACTTGTTGGCTTAATATCCAAGATGGTCGCTGTGAAGTGAACATTAATGGTGCGACGCTGAAATCTGAATGTTGTGCTACGTTGGGAGCTGCGTGGGGAAGTCCATGTGAACGATGTGAAATAGGTAACTCACTATTCCTTCAGTAATGTGAAAGTAAAAATGTACATTTGTTTAACACATCCAGCTGTATTCCAGGCATTGGCATGCATTGTATTTGTGCATTTACATTTCTAATGTTTGATTTTACTTGCGTATTCAAGTCATATTTTACATGGCTAGCTAGATGCTTCAAAACCTGTCCTCAGGCCTTAAGAGCTAACAAGTACTGATGTTTATAAGAGAGTTCTCTAAACTTATCAAAGACAAGTCGTAGATTTAAGTGTTGCATCTGTTGTAACAAATCAGCACTGTTATTCTACATGGCGTTGAGATGTTAGAATGTTAGAAAAGCCTTTCTGCATCCCTTCTTTAAATAGTGACAAATTGTGGTATAATGTTCTTGAAAATGAAAACATTTTGAATGAAGATCTTTTAAGCACTCTCCTTATCATGGCGCACAATGGAGAAAGATATCTCTGTGATGATTTTTATTCAACAGACTATATATATATATATATACTAAAACAACCAAACCAGTAGAAATTGTTATCATATGTACTTAATTTGGAGAGACAATGAACACACTGAGGTTAAATTACTGGTTGGTGATGCCAATCATTTCAGGTGATTTGACATTTTTAAGTCACAATGATATTCTCTAAGTGGTGTAACCAATGAGTAAATTTTTATTCCTCTCTCGTCTTACAGTTAGATTTATTTATAGAAGAATTGTAGATAAATATTACGACTAGAATTATCAACACCATTTCATTCATTTCTATGGCAGTAACTTCAAACTGTTTAACTTTTGTTGAAAGCAGCTCAGTATTACCTTACTAAATAAATACGATCCCTTATGAAGACGCAGTCACAGCAATAAACACTGCCCTTATCGACTGCTGTACACAGCCCTTTACAACATAAAAAATATGTGATGGGAAAATACTGGTACTTTTTACTATTAAGTACAGCAGAGATTGAAGAAATGTAAGTCAATCATACTTGTTATATGGCATCCTCTATGAGCATGATTAACACAAGAAGGGTTGCGATAGACCAGGTAATCGTAACGTTGTTTACTTTCAATTTCCTTTCTAGATTCTGCCTGTCCACGAGGATTTTCCAGGTCAAGAGGAGTTGCTTGTGAAGGTGAAAGTTATTTTAAGCTTTTATCTGATTATGTTTTAAAACGTTTTTTTGCCTAAGTATTGTTGTTGGGTTTTTTTTGGTAAACCACTTAAAGGGACACTGTAGTCACTATAAGCATTTCATCTCTTTGAATTGCTTATAGTGCCTGGAGTGCCCTGGCACTGTCCCTCCATTCAGTGTTGCACCATGTTCGTGCAGTATGCCACAAAATAAGAGTCCCTGGCCACCCACAGTCTGGCCCCTTCAGTATGTGTAGCTAAGGCAGAGATTACACACTTCCTTGTTGTCATACCCATTCATACCGTCAGTTGGAACTCTGACTGGCTAAAAGCAGTCAGCTGATACTCTCAGCCAATCACAGCTGCCTATTGTTGCTCAGGCTAATACTTCCTTATTAGCCAAAGCAGCACAGAGGGGATGGATTGCCGGGGATTCTTGTTTAGCATTAAAACATTAAAAGTTTAAAAACTGTTTAATGCTGAAAGAAATTAGGGCACCAGGGGACTCCGGACACTATAACCAGTTTAATGAGATGAAGCAGATACAGTGCCTACGGTGTCCCTTTAAAATAAAGGTTAAAATAGTTGAGTTTGAAATTCTTCTAACTTACATATTTGTCTTAATCATCAAATTTGGTGTAAATATTTATTTTGCAACTCACCATTGTTTTGCATTTAGTAAATCAACTCCTGACCTTTTCATGCATCTAATTTTATTTTTATTTTTTTGGTTTCACCAGTTCTCTTATTAGTGTTTTTTGTTTGGTGTTATGGTGTATTATGTATAACATGTACTCCAGGGATGTGACAGTTTATCAATATCTTCAAGGCACGTCTTTATCAAAATAGATGTAATTAAGATGTTTCTTAGTCTTGACTAGCCAAGTGGGCTGAAGGTTCACTACTTGCTACTGGACAATGTTAACTTATAGAACATGGTGCAAAAGAAACATTTTTTATAAGATATATTTGTAGTTTGTTTTAATATATTTTAAAGATCATCAGTTTGAAAGTTGACATTGAAATAAAATTAGTCAGTATACTATACTGGGACATTTATTTATTTTTTGTTTTGTTTGTTTTAAAAAAAAGTGACTGTCCTTAAAATATGTCATCTATATACAGTTAAAAAGTCGACAGTTAAAGATATACTCTGGCAAAAAAATGACCTTTTGAAGAACATTAAGCATGATATGTTAAAATGTCCATATGAAGTCATTGATTTAACTGAAGTTAGTGTTCAACACTTAGTGTCGTATATATAAGAGCATTAAATGTGTGTCTGTGGCTTAGTCTTTAGCTCTGAAATCATGTCTGGCATTTGGGAGCTACAATGGCCTCATCCCTCCCACCGAGAACAATCCCCCTGCAGTTCTCTTATGTCAATATCTCATATCGTTTGAAGACTGGAAAGTCTTGATATACGTAATTGCAAGATCTCAGCCAGTAGGTTCCTTATTTGTTAGAAAGAAAATGGTTCCAGAACTCGGTCCTGTTTTTTTAGGGGGGGAAAAAAGATTTAGAAAGCCTTCAGTGTTTTATAAAGCTGCCTAAAAGTGGTATATCTTAAAATAAAACTCTGCCAATAGTTATTATCTAACTCAGTGTAGAATTCAGAAACTTCTTAAGTCTCCTCCACTAAATACCTAGCCAAATTAAGTATTGGCATTGGCTAGTTAACTAACTGGAAGAGGGATGTGCTATATTTATCAGATGCAAAACAAATATTACTGAGGCAAAGTAATAAAATAGCAATGACCTGGTAACAAGTAGATTGCTTCTTCACGTTATTACGTTTTCTTAAAAAGTCATGGGTGTATAATGTATTGAAGGAGGGAGTAGATTTGGAATGAAGAGTATAACTATGGTGGTAGTTTAGAATATCAATATATGGCGGGTAATATGGTCAGTACTGGTTTAACTTTTTAATTTTTTACATTTTTTTATTTCAAAGTTACTTCTTATAATTTGTGTATTTTATGGATAGTAACTAAGGTGATGAGTAGATGCTAATAAGAATACAAATGTTTCAGAAGAGAACCCTTATTTTCTTTGGTATTGACTGAATAAAGTACACACACACATGAATATATACAAGACATACATATACATGGCAAGTTTTACATCAATACATCAATAAATGTGTTCATAATAGATATTCTGGCCTCTGTTACTTTAAAATGTCTGAAATGAATATTTTTTATTGCATTTTAGATGTCAACGAGTGTGAAGTCTTTCCAGGCGTGTGCCCCAATGGACTCTGCCGTAATACTAAAGGGTCTTTTGTTTGCGACTGTCCAGATGGATTGACTTTGGATGGAATGGGTAGATTGTGTATAGGTAAGGATTCTTTCATAGTACTAACTTAACGGAAGGATACACTCTTGCCTTTCCTAGATCAGTTGCTAGTTTTATATTGTGCAGCAATAAAAACTATTTTTACATTGTATCATAATTTACAGTTCTAAATCTTGGTTCTGTATGATGAGATCCCTGGATCGATAGTTGTATGATTGTTTTTGATCTGAGATGGTCACAGGTAATTCTAAACACTATTTTTGGAGATCTATGAATTAGACAATTTTATAATTCTGTAAAAAAATATTGCTACTTATGTGATTGTAGGTGATAACACATTGCCTTGTATCATCACATATTAATTACACAGGGGATTTACAACTTCCAGTTTTTGACAAGTTCTCTTATGTTTAGCTCTGTTGTAATACAAGGCGATTACACATTCTGTGTCTGGTAAGTTACAATAAATTACAATAAGTGACTATATAGGGACACATAATATAGGAACATGTTATGTGTTTAGTATAATGTTTAGTATAGTGTCTATATTTGATCTCATTTCCACAGGAAAACACATTTTACACCAAGCCATTGTATACAAGAGTATTTGTCATGAAAGTGTTAACTTTGATTTGAGACAGTTTCCATGTGCCAAAAAAATGATATTCACACTTCTGTACTTGCTCTATAGATTTACGTATGGAGCAGTGCTTCTTGAAATGGGACGAAGATGAGTGCATCCAGCCTGTTCCTGGAAGGTTCCGCCTCGATGCTTGTTGCTGTACTGTTGGAGCAGCTTGGGGCACAGAATGTGAGGAATGTCCAAAACAGGGCACTAATGAATTTAACCTGCTGTGTCCAAGAGGGCGTGGGTACACCAACAGAGGCGATGTTATATCAGGCAGACCTTTCTATAAAGGTAATGTGTTTGGCTTGCAGGTACATACAATATTGTATATACTATTTCATATTTACATTTTACATAATGGTAACTATTAAATGTATATTCTTGTTTGATGTTTCTGTATTGTAATATAGCATAAACATGTCAATAGAATGAAAGCATCCATATGTGTGAGTTACAATATAACTCTCAATACTGTGTACTATATCGTGTTCTGGTTGTGCAGACATTAACGTTCAGTCTGAATTTAATACCTGTAATATATTCTAGCTTTTGAAAATAGGTTATTGGAGTAATCCAGTGCCTTAACTTAGGGCATACCCTCTATAAGTGTGCATACATACTCCAGGACATACCCTCTATAAGTGTGCACACATACTCCAGGACATACCCTCTATAAGTGCACATACATACTCCAGAACATACCCTCAATAAGTATGCATATATACTCCAGGACATACACTCTATAAGTGGGCATACCTACTCCAGGACATACCCTCTGTTAGTGCACATACATACTCCAGGACATACCCTCTATAAGTGCACATACATACTCCAGGATATACCCTCTATAAGTGGGCATACCTACTCCAGGACATACCCTCTGTAAGTGTGCATACATACTCCAGGACATACCCTCTATAAGTGCACATACATACTCCAGGATATACCCTCTATAAGTGCGTATACATACTCCAGGACATACCCTCTATAAGTGTGCATACATACTCCAGGACATGCCCTCTACTGGTGTGCATACATATTCCAGGACATACCCTCTATAAGTGCGTATACATACTCCAGGACATACCCTCTATAAGTGTGCATACATACTCCAGGACATGCCCTCTATTGGTGTGCATACATATTCCAGGACATACTCTCTATAAGTGCGTATACATACTCCAGGACATGCCCTCTATTGGTGTGCATGCATATTCCAGGACATACCCCCTATAAGTGCGTATACATACTCCAGGACATACCCTCTATAAGTGTGCATACATACTCCAGGACATACCCTCTATAAGTGTGTATACACACTCCAGGACATACCCTCTATAAGTGTGCATACATATTCCAAGACATACCCTCAATAAGTGCACATACATACTCCAGGACATACCCTCATACCCTCTATAAGTGTGCATACATACTCAGTAGTGAGCTATGTATATAACTTTTTCTCGAGCCTTTCCTGCCAATTATTTCCAGCTACTTTTAAAATGATTGTCTCTTCTTATTGTGTCATAGTCAGGGGCCTTAAGTACCTATGTCACTAAATACTGGAGCAAGGGTTTTCTAGGCCATACAAATCAAATGCCCTATTTTATAACCCAAATACACAGTGTGGTAACTCTGTGAATGACATTTCTTCAACTTCAGTGCCTCACTGGAACATACACATCTTTAAACACTGAACTGTGTAGAATACCAAATTTAAAGGTTTACTGCTATATATACAATAGATACATATCCTATAGCTATCATTGTGGATAAACTCATTATATATTAGTGAGCTTATCCAATCCACAATGATTTACAGTTGACATTGTATTAGCAAAGAGATTTATATACTTATAGTATGATAGGAAGGAGTCTGGTTCATATAAATCTGAGCCTATTATAATCTAACTCAAGAGCAAGTATTTAATAAGTTCATAATATGTCATGTAAATAAATTGGTTGATATTTCAGACTGCCTGAATCAAGAGATATTTCTTTCAAGGGATAAAATACAAAAAACAGCAACTAAAACTCTTGTCAGTTTCAATATATTAATTGTTATAATAATGAATAATATGTTGAAGTCCTATAAAATATGTATGTTAGCTCTTCACGTATATGTTAAGATATAATATTCTTTCTTTTTCCTTAAAGATATCAATGAGTGTAAGGCTTTCCCTAGCATATGTACAAATGGGAAATGCAGAAACACACTCGGAAGCTTTAAATGCAAGTGTAACAACGGGTTTGCATTGGACATGGAAGAACGGAACTGTACAGGTAAGAATGAAAATTCAAACTTTGTTGGCATTCATTACAGACCTACGGTCTAATTTTAATTAAATTAATCATAAACCCACTTTTCTCAAACTCATTTCACCCATTCTATTAGTCATAAAATCCATTGCTAAAACACCTACATCTCCAGTTGGAGAAATGTGATACCAATACCTACACAGTTGTTATCAGTGAAAAACGAATGGTGCTATATAAATAATAAAAATAATTATAGTGCCAGAAGTACATTTGTGCCATCCGATGGTAAGTAATTCAAGAATTTTAGTATAGTTTGTCTTGTTACTCCTGCAGGGTAGCTGGATGTTATGCTGGTGGACATGTTGCTTGGAGTTGTTCCTTTAAGGCTAAGGAAATTAATTTGAAATATTTTGGTTAGATATACATTTATACTTCAATAGACATTTTCCCCATAGACCAAAATGGCTGAACTGCTTCCAGCTGCCAGAAGTAAAATGAATCTCTGGGCAGAGAATCAATCCCCTTCTCAGATGAATTTGAGGTTGTATTGAAAAAATGAGAGATTGATAGCGATGGCTTTTGTATCATATTTTTATAGTAGCCAGTGTTAGATGTAGAGGGCACGGATATGTTTTTCTTTATAAGATTTGTTGGGAGGTTTTATCAAGTGAATACATTGTGGAATCTCTATAGTATTCTTGTATACATACAGTACAAATTGAATGTTAAGTGACATCTGCCATCTCTGTGTTTCAAACATAGGTAACAACTCCTTCAAATACTTAAAATGCTGGGAAGAAGAAAAAGTTATATATATATATTTTTTTTTTACTAACAGTGCTATCTCCATCAGCCTGGACATTCAGGCTTTTTCTCAAAAAAATGATCTGGAAAAATTCTCTATATTGGCATAGTTGGTATACTATTTGCCTCCATTTTGCTAGTCCAGTTTAATTTGGATGTTCAGAGTTTAGTGAATAATGCTGACTGTATTTTTCCTGTTCCTGACACACTCACTTTATAGGAGCAACATGCATAATAAGTGTGTTCAAGTACAATGCTTTGCATAAATATGCAACATACTTTGAGATTTCCACATTTTGTATGTTACACCCTATAATTAAAATGAATTTTACTTGGACATGATCATTTGTCTTGCACAGCATATCAAACATAGGAGGTGCGAAATATGGTTTCTTTTTGGTAGAATAAATGTACAATAAAATAGATTTTGTTGTTGTTGTATTAGTTGTTACCCAAGTTATTATGAAAAATATAAACAGAGATGCAACCAATTACCTTCATAAGTTCCACGATCAGTTGAATGGAGTTTGCCTGTGTACAATTAAACTATCACATAAAATGAAAGCATCAGAGTTTGTTAGAGAGTTAGCTCAGTAAACAGTATCGTGAAGCTCAAGGAACTAGCAAACAATTTCCAAGTTGTAACAGTACAAAATGTAGGAATGTCCAAGAGAGGAGGGAGTAAGAACTAATACCAGGAATAAGAAAAAATAAATAAATCAGCAGTTATTGCTTATGGTATTAGCCATTCAATAATTGAGAGAGAATGTGAATGTGGTGTGAGTGAGAGGGCTTATAAAAGCCAATCTTCATTGTGCCCTTATGAGAGTCAGAAAAAGGGGAACTAGGGGTCACACATAAAATATGCATTTCTCAGGAGTGGTGATGCTGTAAAGACCAAAATATATACAAAATACAGATTAAGGGACAGCACATATACACAAAATCAATTTAAAATCTTACAAGGCTACTTAAAATGAGCTATCTTAGCAAGCAAATATGGGGATTAAGAACCACCATATGCCCATATCGTGTTAAGCCACCACTTCATCCCAGTGCATCAATATTGGTGGGTGCTACAATTTTTTTCCATTTTACATGGAAGATAAACATGCCAACTGCAATAAAATGTATGCTATATTGTGGTCACCTCGAGAGGGAAACCTAAAATAGAGGGGAGGGGAGAGGGGGAGGGAGGGGTGTTTAGAAATTACCCGTGATCACAGACCTGTTATACCAAGCAAATAATGTAGTCCCTTCTTCACTTTATGTCCAATTCTTGTTTGCAATGGAATTTAATTGAAACATTTAATCTTGTGTGATAGGCATTTTTAATAAAGAATTTCATCTTTATTAAAAACTGACCAATGACAGGTCTTCTTGCAAGAGATCAGCAGGTCACCGGAGGTGCGGACTGGCCATGTCAGGGAATGTTCAATAATATGAGCTGGAATGTAAGAGGGTTGCGGAATTGTGAAAGGCTTTGTTTTTCAGGGTCAGGAGTGCAAATTTTATTCTTGATGAGACGAACACATAATGAAATAATTAGATTGCCAAGAGAAGACAAACGGAGGGAAAAGATTAAGAAAAAAATATGCAGCTTTGTAGGATTCCAACAGAATGAAAGGCAGATTTCCCTGTATTAGACAGTGAATTTAAACTTTTAGTTACCAGAAATATATATTTTAAATAATATATTTTATTGCAAGTTTTACTTATTAAAAATGCTCCTTCAAACAAATGTTTAAAAAGTTGTATTTCATTTTAAAGTGAAAATCAGCAAAGCTGGTAAGAGGTCATAATTGGAGGTACACTCCAGGCACCGGCACATTGCGTAATAGTTGTGCTGTGTTTTATATGTGTATTTATATTGGGTGATTTTTTTAAAATTAATCTTCTTTAGTTCTTTAATAATAATAATTTATTTTGTTTCTTATGCCACTTTTTTGCCCATTCCTATCGACCTGTTAGAGGTGGAGTTCAGTAGCTAGCGTAGATAACACAGACTGCACTCTAGTGCATGGGATAGGCAACCTTCAGCACTCCAGATGTTGTGGACTACATCCCCCATAAAGCTCTTATACCAATAATGTGGGCAAAGCATCATTGGAGGTGTAGCCCAAAACATCTGTAGTAGGTTACCTATGCCTGCTCTAGTGCCTATTTAGGCAGCCTTAAAAATGTAAACCGATATATGCATAAGACATGTGGCATGTAAGAAATAACCAGATGAATGTATGTAGTAATTGCAATAACAAATGTGCAATCCGTATGATGTCATCATCCAATCAAGTGGAAAAATGATGAACTCCCAAGACATAGTATGCAGTTCCGAACATTATGGGTGTTATGTTACATCATATGTCTTTGTAGTTATTCCATTACCAAATACTCTAACTTAGTTTTTTTTTCCCTGGTAACCTTTCTCGTAAACTAGATATTGATGAATGCCGAATCTCTCCTGATCTTTGTGGCAGTGGTAATTGTGTCAATACTCCAGGCAGCTTTGAGTGTGAATGCTTTGAAGGCTTTGAAAGTGGCTTCATGATGATGAAGAACTGCATGGGTGAGTAATACACCTGGTTTCTACATTTTAGATTAGTAATTGAGTAATTGTTATTCCTTAATGGATGCTTTCTTTACCTATGAAAAGTTAAGGTTGCTGGTCCACAGATGCATGCTTTTGCTCAACCCAATGCTAAGAAGGACAATATATGTCAAAAGATCTGAAAAGATCTCTGCCCCTCCCCAGCCACACCCTGTCCTAAATAAAGTCTTCCTTTTAATACGTCAGAGACTGCCAGCCATGAGCAGAATCTATTTACTTTGGCAGATTCATTTATTTTTCCATCTGGGGCAGCTGGAAAAAAAAGCTTAAAGAGGACAATTGGCATGGCCATCTCTTGAACTATGTGGAGCCAAGAACAATAATATTTACAGGGCCCCTTCTTTATTTTTACACATAATGCAATATGTTATCTACTATCTGTCCGCCATTTACTTAGATATGTTTTATACAGACACAATTCAATGTATTTTAAACTTAGAATGTGACTGCAGATAAGAACCATTCAGCCCATTTAGTTTGCCCAATGTTCTAAATACTTTCATTAGTCCCTGGCCTTATTTTATAGCTAGGATAGCCTTATGCCTATCCCAAGCATGCTTAAACTCCTTCACTGTGTTAACCTCTACCACTTCAGCTGGAAGGCTATTCCATGCATCCATTACCCTCTCAGTAAAGTAATACTTCCTGATATTATTTTTAAACCTTTGCCCCTCTAATGTAAGACTATGTCCTCTTGTTGTGGTAGTTTTTCTTCTTTTAAATATAGTTTCCTCCTTTACTGTGTTGATTTCCTTTATGTATTTAGATGTTTCTATCATATCCCCCCATCTCATGTTTTCTCCAAGCAATACATGTTAAGATCCTTTAACTTTTACTTGTAAGTTTTATCCTGCAATATATGAACCAGTTTAGTAGCCCTTCTCTGAGCTCTCTCTAAAGTATCAACATCCTTCTGTAGATACGCTCTCCAGTACTGTGTACAATACTCCAAGTGAGGTCTCACCAGTGTTCTGTACAATGGCATGAGCACTTCCCTCTTTCTACTGCTAATACAACCAAGCATTCTGCTAGCATTTCCTGCTGCTCTGTTACATTGTCTGCCTACCTTTAAGTCATCAGCGATAATCACCCCTAAATCCCTTTCCTCAGATGTTGAGGTTAGGACTCTATCAAATATTCTGTACTCTGCCCTTGATGCACTATCTTGCTTCTATGTGCAACAGTGTCAAAAGCCTTACATAAATCTAGATAAGCAATGTCTACTGCACCACCCTGATGTATTATTTTAGTTACCCTATCAAAAAAATCAATAAGATTAGTTTGGCATGATCTTCTGAAGTAAATCCATGTTGTCTCTCATCTTGAAATCCATGTGATTTTGTTCAACAATTCTATTGATTTTGTTCAACAATTCTATTGATTTTGTTCAACAATTCGATTGATCCATAGATGTTCAACAATTCTATCCTTTCACAAGGTTTCCATTACTTTCCCCACTACTGAAGTAAGGCTTACTGGCCTATAGTTGCCCGACTCCTCTCTACTACCTTTCTTGTGAATGGGCACAACATCCGCTAACTTCCAATCTTCTGGGACTACTCCTGTTAACAATGATTGGTTAAATAAATCTGTTAATGATTTTGCTAGTACACCACTAAGCTCTTTTAATAGCTTTGGGTATATTCCATCAGGCCCCATTGACTTATTTGTCTATACTACTACCTAAGATGTTTAACCCCTTAAGGACCAAACTTCTGGAATAAAAGGGAATCATGACATGTCACACATGTCATGTGTCCTTAAGGGGTTAAGATACTGTACAAACGTTATTCATTTTGCAACTACATTATCCTTTCCATGTACCACTTCACACCCACAGCACATACATGTTTTCAGTTTTGTTAATGGATTGCATATATTTGAGCCACCCACGCTTATAGAGTAAATTCTGACAACTTGTATTGCTGGAGAAAATGACATATTTATTAAATAATTGCATGACAACCTGTTGTATTCTTACAAAGCTTTCAATGTATTCTTCAACAATGTAATATAATGAAAATATAAATTATTCCAATCAATATACTGTATATGTACATGTATGCATATGTATGTTTTTTCAGATATTGATGAATGTGAGAGGAACCCTCTGCTCTGCCGGGGTGGGGACTGTGTCAACACGGAAGGTAGCTTTCAGTGCATCTGCCCTGCTGGACATGAACTGACGCAATCAGGAGATGCCTGTGTGGGTAGGTTGAAATAAAATGCATAGTATCTAAGTTGTAAGTCCAGCTTTAGTATAAAGTAATAAGTACCATTGTCACTGGAAACAAAAATGATTAAAAATAACATAGAATTCTAACAATCATAAAAAAAGTCCAATTCCTTTTAAGGGGCTCTGCCTTTCTTCTCCATAAAATGCAGCCATAGGGGACACACGGACATTTCAGCATAAATCAGAACAAACACTAAGAATGCTAGAAAGGAAACGGATATGTAACATTAATATTTTTATCTATATCATTATTGTGTTCTATGAGTATCAAAATGTAAGAAACCACCCGATCATAATAAACAGTATTTAAAACTGTTCCATTGACAAATGAAAGGTTATTACGGAATTAACAGATTATCAACAAAATGGTTGATTACATTAGACACTTTCTTACACCTTATACTCACTCAAAAAATACTAAACTGATTCCCAGTGCAGAAAAAATAAGGGTCTAAAATGGTAGTTTGGGTGCTGTAAGTCCAAGTGTAAGCATATTATGTACCTAGAAAAAAACCATACAAATAAAGTGTGCTGTATCTTTAAAACACCTAATATAAAATACTTATGAAATACCTGCTTGTCTTTATCTCTAGCTGAAATTCTCATTGTTTTTTTTTTTTTTGTAGATATACCTTATATTCATTAGATATACCTTAGATATGCTTTTTCAATGTAAAATAGGTTTCTCGATGATAACCTTGTTTAGTCCCTCCTGTAATGAGGAATTATAAAGGTGTTTCATGCTAGCAATGTATTTAGTATATTATTTAACATAGTCATTACCAGGGTTTTTATAGTTGTTTATATTTCTAAACTTGATTCAATATCTACTCCATGCAGATGTTAACGAGTGCTCTCTGAGTGACAATCTTTGCAGAAATGGGAAGTGTGTGAATGTCATAGGAAGCTATCAGTGTTCCTGCAATCCTGGATACCAAGCCACCCCTGACAAACTCGGATGTACAGGTATGTCTGAATATCACTATCTTATGAGTCACTGTCTACACCAAACAATGGTCTGATTATAGACCACTAAATCTGAATCTGTAATATCATGAAAATGTTGATATTAATGTTTTTTATCTGATTGTTTAGCTTTTTATAACACAATGATCTATGTACACAAAATGTCAAATTAAGTAAAAACTAGAGCATGGATTGCCCACTTACCTTGCCCCCGTACTGTACAGGTTAATGGTCTCAAAATGACATTTATAAACCATTGTGGGAGACATATTCAAAAACTTGAACCAAATCTATCTACTCCATTGGTTTTCTTCTTCCACCCAAGCTTGTCCATTCCTTGAGAATGACAGGGATTAAATATATGAATTTAGATGTTCAATTCTTTCTGTTAATATGACTGCAATCTTTATCACACTACTTCTGTTCCCCAGATATTGATGAGTGTATGATAATGAATGGAGGCTGTGACAGCCATTGCACTAACTTGGAGGGAAGCTACGAATGTAGCTGCCTTGATGGCTATGCACTGATGCCCGATAAGAGGACTTGTGGAGGTAATAGATGCTCTATCATTGTATTGCATCCAATCTTGTATATGTTTTCTCAGTTATCACCAAATATTAATCTTCTCTATACATCTTTATAGTAGAGCTTATATAAATAGTTATGTTTTACAGTTTCTTTATATTGGTGATTATCTATGACCAGATACTTGGTTACATGTGTATCTTTGTGTAAGCTTCTTTAGACAAAAATGCATTCAACAACTATAATTCTCTTTTTAAAGAAAGAGGATGTAGACTATTTTTTCTTTTTTTTGCTATAAACAGTTAATATAACTTTTTTTTTGTTCTCACCATTTTTAAGATATTGATGAGTGTGAAGATAACCCAGAAATTTGTGATGGAGGACAATGTACAAACATACCAGGGGAATATCGCTGCTTGTGCTTTGATGGATTCATGGCTAGTATAGATATGAAGACTTGTATAGGTAAGATATTAATGTACCATAACTCTAGATATAAGCTAAGTGTTTTACACTAGTCAAACTAGTTCAGTTTTGAAATACGCCTTATTACTCTTTAATTTAATTTCTTAACTTTAAGTTGTTGTATCTTTTTAATTCATTAGTTCCATGAAGCATCAAAAATGATGTGTAAAAGGATGAACTCAAGCCCGAAGTGTAATCAGTGTTTAATACCTGGACAGACAATTAGTTGATATCAAGGAAACATTTAGTGATTCAGTTTGCCTAAGTACATGTAAATACATATACTAAGTGTTATGAAACTTGAATTCCCTGGAATTGTATGTGAAGTGCTTTTACTGGAAAATAAACTTTGGCAACCTCCTATGTGCTTACTCTAATCCTCTATTTAGAGTGCAGAAATACAAATACCATTAAGTCATCAATTTATTAAACACAAAATCATGTGTTGTTTTTAATTAGTAATGTAATATGGAACTAACTGGAACTAAGAAAATTAAAAGTAATGTATACTGATTTAACCTTTCCGTTCTTTATACAGTTTATTAATCAGATCATATAATATATACATTAGGGGATATTTCTTAAAATGTTTTATTCTAAAAATTGGTGCAAGAGTGTAGAAGTGGAAGAGTAAATATCTCCCAAAGTGTCAAAAATTATTGTTACAAAAAGTAATGTTACATCTGGCTTGAAATAAAATGGGCATAAAAATAGTATTGGCATATAATTTGTATATTCTTTTGAGATTTTAGTTCCATTTTACTCATTAATACACTGGCTAAAAGTTTGAATAGCTGACTGTAGATTGCATGCAAACCTTTCCCTTTTAACCTTTCAAAAGAGATACATAAATTGCACAATATGTATATGTATATAATTTTTAATTAACTCGGAAATCCTATTGCTTTCTGGTCTCTTATACATATATGGTGAACATATGGGCATAGAGTGGATAAGGAATGTGATGTAAAATATTTGCACATGACCATAGATTGCTTAATGTATCATCAAATGTCACGGTCACTTGTGTATGGGGCTTTCACATGTGAAATCAGCCTTTGTATTATAAAGCTGATTGTGGTTTGTGGTTAAAATATCAGCTGCGAAAATACAAACCGGACTGTGCATAGCAATTGAATTACTAACCTATCTCGATATTCTATGACTGATGCATTGCCCTTTCCATTGCCTCCACTTTACTAATACAGTCCTGATGTTGTTTGACATGATGTGGCACTGGCATCTATAAATATGAATAAAACCAACAAACAGAGTTTCATTCCTGTGCAACAGCCTGTACGTGCATTAAAAAAGAAAAAGATAAATTTACTTAGGCAGTATTTCACAATGGACTCTGCATTAAAGGAGACTCACTTTATGTGCATCCCAGGGCTCAGGTGGTTTTCCTTTTATTTTATTGAAAAGAACACAGTGTTACCATACAGATGAGTAATTTATAAATGTACTATTTTGTTTTCTTATTATTAATATTAATATGTTGCAGTAGTAGTAATAGAAGTAGTAACATAGTTGTCCTT
The DNA here is from genome assembly GCA_933207985.1 of Pelobates cultripes. NCBI lineage: Eukaryota > Metazoa > Chordata > Amphibia > Anura > Pelobatidae > Pelobates > Pelobates cultripes. The sequence goes on from OW240916.1 coordinate 234,321,531, forward strand.
CTTGATAGCTTACATCTGCTTTTCATGCATGCGAACATCATGAGGGTATTTTATAAAATTAGTTAATAAAAGAAAGTAGTCTTCAGACGTCTTGCATGATTACTTTATAGTACCCTGTTGAATATAAATCTCAGTGGTCTGACTGGTCACAGCAACTAACGTAACTAAATACAAGTTAATACGAGTGTATGAAAAAACAGGGCTAAACAGAGGTCAAACCATGACAGATTCGCTTGGTAGTCTCAACTTTTCATCTTTTTTTTGAGGATTACATATGCTTTCTTTCTTGTGATATAATAAATTGAAACCTTTTTAATTGGCTACATTTGCCACCTTTTAACATTTTCATAACTATAGGCTCTATAAATTCAAAGTGTTGGGAAGTACAGGAATAGTCTAATCCAGAAGATTAAAGAATGAAAATGATGCCAGAAGATGTTAATTAATCATGGAAGAGATTAACTAGAAATCACTGAGATTCATAAATTATTTCTCTGGCAGCATCCAACACCTACATACTTCTGAGAAACACTCATTTGTTTTCTGACAATGATTGGAACACAGTGATGTATGTGGTTGTAGCAGTGTGGTTGTGGCTCAGCTTAACAAATTCCATTGCATGTCACAAATAAATGTAAGATAATGTAAGGCACCACAGACCTGATGACATTCACCCAGGATTACTTTTGGAGTTTAGGGCAGTAATTGCCAGACACCTATTTTTAATATCCAGAGATTTCCATTGGCTTACTACCACCAAGCTGAAGCAACTCTACTTTGCTACAATTATTAAAAAAAAGGATCATGAACGAAGCCTAGTAATTGTCAACCAAATGTTTGATATCAATAGTTATGACACTTAAAAAGGGGTGTTGTATTGGTATATGTTGTGGAACGTTGGAGGAACTTTGTATATGAACCAATGTGGTTTTATGAGGTATAGGTCTTGCCAGATGACTATCTGGGTTTTATGGAAAACTAATTAGGAACTTGAACCAAGTAAGTGCTTTAAATGTTGTCGATGTAGATTTTATTGAGGGATTTGCCAATGGAGGCGATTTCTCTACAACCTATTTTTAATGTATGCACAGTCTATTATTGTCAGTCAATAAAATCAGTCAATGATGTTCAATTAATTTGTCATTTCTAGGTATGTTATTTGAATCAGTGTTGCATAAAAAAAAAAAAGTAAAGCAGTGGTAATTTTGAGAACAAAATAAAGGTACTTTGGTTGTCTCTTATTGGAATCTCTTGGACATTTTGTGTCTTTGATTTCTATTTACCCTCTGCTCTATTAATTCATGATGTCTCAGACTAGCTATATGTGATCTGATATAATGTGCTTTACTTGGTCAATGGCAGCCCAGTTAATGTGAATCTTTTCTTAGGTCAATTAAGACATAGTATTATTTTGGGGAACAAATAAACAAAATGCAACATACCTTTCCTGACTAATGAAAAGATGAGGTTGTATCACAAATATACAAGGGCAGGGATTTCTGCCCACTGCTACCTCTACCACTGGTCTTTAACTGGAAAAAAAGTTGAGGTTCAGATATTACTTGAAAAACACCTCTAGATCTCAATATGACCACATAGAATATAGTTTGTATAAATGTGAAGTTGCATGGTATTACAGTAATGTCATTTAACATTAAACTGATTATTTTCAAGGTCACTTTTTTTTCTCATTATGTTTCTAACATTACTTTCAGTATGATTTTGGTACTTTGGATGCCAAATTCCACTTTCATTCAACATTTACCAATAATATTAAGATTCATTATTTTTTTTCAAATGCAATTAATGTCACAATTTAACCTCAAGTATCAATGATGCCCTGTGTCATTATAAGAATCTGTTCTTTAAGGATCCTATTTCAAACTAGAGTGTAGAGTGTAGTGTTGTAAGTTGTCTCAGGACAAAATTATGATGTCCCCAAAGTAAAACATTTGGTCCTTAATGGAGTTAAATTCACTCTAAAGTGCCCATGTTTTAAGCATCCTATGGCGTATATAAGCCAGGAGGTGATTAAGGTGATTTAATGGTGCAATGCTCAGTATCAGTATTTTCAGTATTTTCTATACATAAAACACTAGCCATTTGCAAGTGAATATTCTGCCTTGGTAAGTAGAAGAATTTCATCCTTGGTGAGTGTGCCATGGACCCTTTACAATCGCAGTGGCAAGTAACTTTTTGGCATGTCTACTAGCATGAGACTGTTTGCATTTCTTCCAGTTGTAGAACATTCATTGATATGCTGTTCAATGTGCATGGAATGTCTTGATAAACCTGAAATGTATTTACTTTCTTTCCTTCACAGATGTGAATGAGTGTGACATAAACTCAAATGTCTGCATGTTTGGAGATTGCGAGAATACCAAAGGATCATTTGTATGTCACTGTCAGGTTGGGTATTCAGTGAAAAAGGGAACCACTGGCTGTACAGGTATAGCCTAAAATAATGTGATTGTGTTACATTTCATGCTAGTTTGTATTTTTTTTCTCATTTAAAAATTAAATTGTTTTTGAGCCATCCAATAAAAGCAAATAAGTAGAAAACTTCCTCTGTTTACATAAACTGCCAATTTTGATTTAGCTGTTACATCCAGTTGATGTTAGTGTTTACATTTTACTGTTGCTGTCACCTGATTATTTTTCAGTCTTTCACAATAAAATTCTTCTAATTTGCACAACAGCGTATATCTCTTATTTCATATTTTACACACTTTCTACTAAATCTGCTATTTTACAATCTAAACTAAATCAGAGGGAGATATTTGTTCATGGCTAGTTTGCATGTATTCCTACCATAAGTGTCATAGGTACTCTGTAATACAGAGCTTGGTGGCCCTAGCTGAAACCCTATTTAGGTCCCTAAACGCACTCATGTGCCAATTTGAAACCGCTATTTTCTGGTCGAAGATGGACATTATCGTTTATGATTGGAAATGTATATCCCAAGAACAAAATTGTATTTGGTTTATTTTAGAAGTTAGTTTTGAAAGCTAGTAACACTGAAGTTTTAATAAATATGATTTTTTATTATTATTTAAAAAATAAAGAAATAATTTTTTTTGTTGCACCACTTAATTAAATGTGCTATGCACACCTTTGATTTAGCTGTATGAGCATGGCTATATTAGGGAGGATCTCGTCTGGAGGGATCATTTTTTCTTTAAATCCTAATTTTACAGACCTGACTGGTTTCAAAATACGCAAAAAAGGAGACTAATGAGGATTATATATACATAGGAAGAACAAATAAAATTTCCCCAATCTGTTAATATATAAATCCTTTTGACTTAGTAATGTACCTACAGTTATATTTCTGCACGCAGAAATGGTACAGTTTTAGAGCAAAGTGTCGACTAAGGAGCAATCACCATAGAAGCCAATTTAATGTTTCTACAAATTTCAAATGTTTCATCAGAACTGTATCTTCCCTTGATAGCATTAATCATGCTTTCTTAATGCCTGGATTTCTAACCTCATTTACTACTCAATCAGCTAACCAGTAAATTCAATAACTTTGCACCACTTTTATAATTTAAGTATCACCGATACTTAACAGTACTACTTGTTAACATGGCACAACTTCTTGTTAAAAAATACACTATTACTGCATAGCAACATAGAATGTGACGGCAGATAAGAACCATTCGGCCCATCTAGTCTGCCCAATTTTCTAAATACTTTCATTAGTCCCTAGCCTTATCTTATAGTTAGGATAGCCTTATGCCTATCCCATGCATGCTTAAACTCCTTTACTGTGTTAACCTCTACCACTTCAGCTGGAAAAACAAAGGAAAGGCTGTATACTTGTATATTGTCTCTGTAGAGGGTTAGAGGGTGACCCTCTGTCAGGCCGCTGCCTTTTATCCATTTTATTATTAGCGCTAACCTTTCCTAAATTTTTCACTTCAGCTGGAAGGCTATTCCATGCATCCACTACCCTCTCAGTAAAGTAATACTTCCTGATATTATTTTAAACCTTTGTCCCTCTAATTTAAGACTATGTCCTCTTGTTGTGGTAGTTTTTCTTCTTTTAAATATAGTCTCCTCCTTTACTGTGTTGATTCCCTTTATGTATTTAGATGTTTCTATCATATCCCCCCTGTTTTGTCTTTCCTCCAAGCTATACATTTTACAGTTTTATCCTGCAATCCATGAACCAGTTTAGTAGCCCTTCTCTGAACTCTCTCTAAGGTATCAATATCCTTCTTAAGATACGGTCTCCAGTACTGTGTACAATACTCCAAGTGAGGTCTCACCAGTGTTCTGTACAATGACATGAGCACTTCCCTCTTTCTACTGTTAATACCTCTCCCTATACAACCAAGCATTCTGCTAGCATTTCCTGCTGCTCTATTACATTGTCTGCCTACCTTTAAGTCATCAGAAATAATCACCCCTAAATCCCTTTCCTCAGATGTTGAGGTTAGGACTTTATCAAATATTCTGTACTCTGCCCTTGGGTTTTTACATACAAGATGCATTATCTTGCACTTATCCACATTAAATGTCAGTTGCCACAATTTTGACAATTTTTCTAGTTTACCTAAATCATTTGCCATTTGGCTTATCCCTCCTGGAACATCAACCCTGTTACATATCTTAGTATCATCAGCAAAAAGACATACCTTACCATCAAGACCTTCTGCAATATCACTGGAACTTCATTATCATCATTATTGTATTGACACTAGAGGAGCATGCTGACACGTTTGTTTTCTGTGAAGTTGGAGTATATTATGTCCATTGCCTGAGAAACGCCATGAAGGTTGTACAATGTGTAGCTTAATAGAAATGTAGTTAGAAATATAGTGATTAAATTCTAACATAATGGAGTAGACCATTTACAATAGCTGTTGTCTGTCTGTCCCATAAATTATATGAATGTTCCTTACTGTGAATTATTTATTTTCTGACTAACACTTATTTACATAATTCTAGCCATACTGATTTACTAGTCTTAATTAATTTCCAGATGGAATCCAAATTTTAATGCTGACACTTATAAAAATACTAATTTTAAGGACTTGTCCAACTGATTACTCTCTGAAGTCAATCTGTTTGTGATATACTTTACAGTGTTCCACTGTGCATTAACTGAAAACCACACTAATTTCTAATGATTGTGGCAGAGAATGATCTCGTACATTACATTATAAAGAAATAGACCCCAGAAATACCTTTTAGTTAATAAATATAGTAAACCGGCCCCCACTGTCATATTTTCTTACTTTCCCATAAGATTATGTATCAGAACAGGATTATAATGTAACCTTCCTTTGTCCCTTACAATTATGTTTTATTTTCAGATGTGGATGAATGTGAAATTGGGGCTCATAACTGTGATCTGCATGCCTCATGTCTTAATGTCCCAGGAAGCTTTAAATGTACATGTAAGGAAGGCTGGGTTGGAAATGGAATCACTTGTAATGGTAAGCACACCTGTATAATTTATCTATGTATATTATTTTAAAGTACGTGAATGGATAATAGGAATGATAATTAGCTCGACAAACTCATCTGTGAGTTGTTCTTCTATAGTGAAATTATGACCATGGTTGATTTGCATACTGTTCTATTTCAATTGGCATCTGTATAGAAATAGTTATGATCATAAAATATAATTTTATTAATATATTTTACAAAATCACACGCCTTCTGTAGCAAGCAGTGACAAGTACAACTACTGGATCCATCTACCTAGTTCACGCTTTTCAATCAACTTTTAAAAGAACTGAAAAAATGTTCCAGATGAGATTTTGAAGATGGACCATGCTTGAGTTATCCAAAATAAGCCAAAAATGTGAACACCAAACATCATCTGACTCTTATTAAAGTCAGAATAAGTTGTATTGAACCAGCCACTTCAAGTCCACTTGAAGCTTATCGGTTCTCATGAACAGTGTTTGAAAACCAGTTTAAAAAGACAATTGTCAGGTAGAAGCTAATCAGCACAATGGACTCCTAAAGAGAAAAAAGGTACATTGGTATTATTAAAGGAACACTTTAGTGTCAGAAATACAAACTTGTATTTCTGACACTATAGTCCTGATGTGGCATTTTAAGTGGCCATGCCTGCTCTTATCTCGCTGTAAAGGTGATTTTAGTGTTTTTTTCCACACCACAATAAGCTGTTAAACCATTCAAGCAAGGATTGACAATTTACCTAGGTTCCACTGTGTGATGGCCTGTGTCAACTGACCGCTCTCAGTCACTGACTGCGATAGTGTATCGCTTCTACTTTGCTTTAATGTTTCATCTGGCCTTCTCCTGCTGGAGAAGCCCAAATGCAGTTGATGTAGTGTGGGCACCTGGCAGGTCTCAGGTAAGTTGTCAAATTATGCTAAAACATATGGTGCTTGGCCTGTTCCTTTAAGTATTTTTTACCTTTTTTTTTACGAGGTTTCAACTTGAAACTCAATCAATGTACCTGAAAAAAAGCATTTTAAAAATGTAATCTCTCATAACTCTTGGATAAGTTAATAAAAGTAGTAGCCTGTGTGTAAGATCTTGTTTGCGCACAGTAATGTAGCTTTTTATATACTATAAGTTCTAAAAGCAAAGTTTAGTCAACTTATTAAAAATAAAATGAAAATATAAAACTAGATACATTCTTAGTAAAAAAAAAAATATATATTTTTTTAACAAAAAACCCAAAAAGTGTATATGTAACAGTTGTTGGGTTAACATGTTAATGGTATTATCCCTGATGTTAATGTATTATAAAATATCACAACACCGTTCAAATTATACATTATATCTTTTACTTCTTTTTTACCTCTTTTACTTTTTTTTTACCTCTAGATCTTGATGAATGTTCTAATGGAACCCATCAGTGTAGTGTTTCTGCACACTGCTTAAATAGCCCTGGATCTTACCGGTGTGCCTGTATAGAGGGGTACACAGGAGATGGATTTGCTTGTTCAGGTAAGAGAATACAACTTTTAAAGATTCTCTAAATCAGAAATCTTGCTTAAAGTTTGTCTTGGAAATAACATAAAACACTAAGAAATAATAGCTAATAAGTAATAATAATTACTGCTTATTTGATGTAAAATTCATGTTGAAATTACAATTATTTTTCTCTGTAAATAGACATTTTGTAACTAAAAAGTATAATTAAAAGTATATTCACTAAAGTAAATGGTGGTGATCTGAAAGCCAGGTAGAGAAATTCTAAATAAAATAGTTTGTTGTTTGGAGAACTAGTTTTGAACTGAATTTGGTTTTAAATTTACTATAGTTCAGGTTCTCTAGTATTTTTTCTGTTAACCTTGAGCTGCATTAAGGTGAGAGCGAGTTGCCAAATGTTAGTAAAGTGGGCGAATGATACAAACAAAGCAACTCTTTCACCTGAACTATTTTATCCAACATTTTCCTGTTTGTTAAACAACTTACCATACTATTCACTTTATTATATAACCTACCTATTAAAGAAATATGAGAGGGCCTCTAGTAAAACAAGATGCATTTCTGGAAGCATAAAAAAATGAGTGACCTGATTCTACCCCCATAAGGGCAGGAAGAGGTTCTGGATTGTAAAAGACTTAACAAAAACTCTATCGTGAGTTCACACATCGTCAGGTCCTTACATTAATGGACAAAAATATTATGTCACTTACCTGGATTGTTAGGTTTTGAAGGGAACTTGGGACACAAACCCCAACTGCAATAACACCTTAGTTTGCCCTTTGTAAAATAGAGAAGCCATGTCTTAAATAGATGTTAGACTAAAGTAAAAGCTGCAGGGGTAAAGCATAAAATGAGAAATAAAAATTTAGAGATATAACTGGTAAAAGGATTTCCATAGACTGGCTCTCTATTTGGACAAGAGAATTTGTGATTCACAGGCTGTCCAAGAGTTTCCAAAATTTGAACTTTTGATCCATCATATTGGGCAAGTCCTCACATTTGCCGGCACATAAACATATGAAAAGGTCCATTTCATTAAATGTATTCCAGATCCATGGCTGTTACTCTGTCCTCTTCTCTGTGTCTTCATAACAGTTCTAGACTGGGCAGCTAAATTCTAAAAGCTATTCAACGCAAGGCAAGGTCAAAAATATCCTTTAAATCTTTGGACTCTGTCAGTAACTTATGTTGAATGTAAATAATAGTAGTTTTGCATGCTGTAATTGTAAATACTACTTCTGAACCAGTGCCAAAATATTGTTTATTTACCAGAAACGCATGCGCACCTGTCACCGGGGTACCCTTTACTTGGTTCTGTTTCTTACCTTGCTTTGTGCAATGTCGCTTCTTACTCGAGCGCACATACAGAAACTGCTTACCCCAGATAGTAGATGAGTTACACATGCCATTAGAAGTATCTGACATCTTAGCATGGTCAAAGAAGTTTATATTCGTGCATATCACAAAATGTTCTCTCATAAGTCATTAACTAGTGTCTTAGCATTTGTTTTGCTTTAAAGCATGCCCTTTTTTTTAAATGTTCTTAAGCCATGTGTTCCATATGTTCCAAAGATGTCCTTGTCAAAATTGAAATAATATGTGGTTTATCACCAAAACATAATTCATGCTCTGTGCTGTGCTAGCGTGGTCATTCTAACAAAGTCATTGATTTATGTAAAAAAAATTAAAATGCCACCCAACGATGAACATTCTTTCAAACAAACATCTACATTAAATGTTTACATTTTAAAGCCATTAAGAGCAATGCTATTGAGTTTAGCTTTGGAGAACATATCATTAGGGTGAATTTATACTTATAAGGCTTAGATTTCTAGGTATTTTGGACAAACAAGGACTTGGAGACTACGTCCACTAGTTCCAATTAATCACTAATAACCACGCTAACATTACCCTAACTTCACCTATAACATTTCCCTAACCTCCCCTGTTAGAGGTTTCAATTTATAGTCACTGTCGCATAAATGCACACTGCAAAGTTGCTAAAATGTATACAAGCCCTTGTATAGGTCTGTTAAAATGTGAAAAGCTGTTAATCAAGTCAGCCCTTCTTTCAAAATGTGTGGGGAGATGGAGAGAGTGCAATTCTTTCTCTTCATATATAAATAAAAGAAGAAGGGCTGTATTAAAGACCACAGCATTAACCCCTTAAGGACACATGACATGTGTGGCATGTCATGATTCCCTTTTATTCCAGAAGTTTGGTCCTTAAGGGGTTAAGACAGCAGCTGCTGCCTGAGAGTGTAACTCTGACCAATTTGGAGCAGCCACATGTTTGTCCTTGTGCTGCCTTCAGATTAAAGGAGCCCTAAACCGAAGTTTAAAAATCATTTTTTATAAAAAGTACATAACGCTGAGGCTTATAAGTGGGAAAATAATGCAATCTCAGGGTTGCGGAGACATTTATAAAGCACGCAACGTTTGGTCTTTTTATTGTGATGTATCCAGAACCTCAATAACATTATTTGTTTTTAAATACATCCTTTTTGTGTTGTGTGTCTTTTAGATTCCATGATTTTTAGAGTTAGTGTTAGAACTAGAAGTAGCCTCACAGTCAGGACATTCTCTTGATAGCCCCTCTCCTGACATAGGGGTGTTGCTGGAGAGGAGGGGATGGTGGAAGGGTTGAGAGGGATCCCGAATGGGGTCCTAAAAAACTGTGTGTCTAAGTTTTGCCCCATTTCATTAATATCCCGAGTCTTCTGTAATACTGAGGGAGAAATAGTAGCTCCAATTACACAGTTAGTGACAGCACCACTTTAACCCCTTAAGGACACATGACATGTGTGACATGTCATTGTTCCCTTTTATTCCAGAAGTTTGGTCCTTACGGGGTTAATGCATCATAATCAGAGTTAATTATACAGCACAATGCGGGGGTATTGTTGAGGAAGCAGGGTTAATGCATCATAGCTAGTGGTTTATACAAGTGTGGAGTTTATACATATAGGTCTATATTATACACTGAATTCTACTCTATATTCTATATTATACTCCTATGTAAAAGTCTTAGGGTGTAGGGTTGACATATTGTGGGTATTTGAGAGGGCTTACGTTAATATGTGCTAGAAAGAACATATCATTTACCATAGGGCTGTAACAATGCCCTTGCCTGATAATGACATGCTGGAAGAGGAGCTGGGTGCAACAGACTATTTTTCTAGTTGGGGATTGAGTTCAGCACCTAGGCAATTTATTTTTTCAGTGTTTAGTGAGTTGAACAGAATGTTAAGGTTGTCAACTATTTAAAGGTCTTTATTAAGTTCTGATGAATTGTGGTGTTCTGCATCCTTACAGACAAACAAATACAGAGACAAAAAAAAAACAACCTGATTTTCATGCACTGACATAAAAATATTTCCAAAAGCAGATTTATTGTTCTTACACTTTTAACACATATTTCGAACTTCAAGAAAAATGAAGGGGAAACCAAGAAGTGTTGTGTTGTTCATCATGTGAAATCACTGGTAACCTGCCAGCCCTCTTGATCTGCGTGATGAAAATAGAAAGAAAAATGGTCTTCATATTAAAATGGAATGCAGTAGTTCACAATTCTTTTCTTCTCATGCACAGATGTTGATGAGTGTGCAGAAAATATTAATCTATGTGAGAATGGGCAATGTCTGAATATCCCGAGCTCATATCGATGTGAGTGTGAGATGGGCTTTACTCCTTCTGCAGACAGCAAATCTTGCCAAGGTATGTCCATCATTATTTCATTTTATTTTTTTATCTTTTATTCTTTGTTTTTTTTCGTGTGTTTTCATTGGCCAAGTGAACGGAAATCATATAAAGTGTAGCAGGCAAATCACACGATTCCTATAGCAGAGACATTACTATTTTTCATTGCGAAAGTAGCTTTTTTTTAAGAATTAGATTTTTTCAATTATTTTTCATCATTATTTATTTTACTTCCTTAGCAGATAACGACCTCACTCTTGTATCTAACTTTAACACAAGAGTTAGATCACACATACAGAGATATCGCAAAGCATTTACCATGAATGCATTTGCTGTGATATTTACTGTAATCTCTGAGTACAGAATTCCTTGGTCCATAGCAGGCGGCCAGGGTCAACATTATTTTAATGGTGTTACCAAAGACATATTTGCCATTATTTTGTTCACAAACAGTTATATTGTGCTTTGTGGTTTAGTCCCTTTAAATATGTTAAAAATGTAATTTTTCCTTTTAAACATTTCTTAGCAAATAAACATCTGCATATTTCAAAAGCAACATTTTCAATGTATGGAGTTTTTCTTAAGGCAGTCATTAGTCAAACTACAGTGCTCACTGCAGTATTTAACTACGTTAAGAAAGCTTGTTGTTCCTTTCATCTGCCAGACTGAAAGGAAATGACGGTGTCGAGTTTTTTTTGTTTTTTTTTTAAGAAGCATAAAGCAAGCTTGGAGTTCTCAAAACATTGCTTTATCAAAATGATGAATGTTTTTTACACTGTAATAAGGAAAAATTATTCAACACTACTACATCTAGTAAAAGAAAATAAACAATCCTTAAAGAAACAACTAGCACAAATGTCTAGTCTTTGGACTTTTAAGGTATGTAATTAAAGACATTAAAATATGGACTCCAAAACACAGGTAAAGTATAGCAAACAAAAATCTATGTATGTTAGGTCATGAGAAACACTGAGAATGGGCAGAACGCAATAGTGTGACCTTCAGTTTGTCATTGCTTAAGTCACATACATCTTGGTTTGCTTTTGCCATTACAGAATATCATGTGCACATCAGACCGATCTCACCCACAATGGCAGTCCAGATCAAAATGCCAGTATTTCCTTTCTGCACAAAAAAGACATCAAAACCAGATGACTGTTTTGGCCTCCACTGGGCCTTGTCAGTGAATTAGCTGATATCACTCTAAGCACATTAAGCAAAGGGTCCAAATGTGGATTACCCTTTTGATTTAAGAAGACCCTCATCATATGCATCCAGGCCAAAACGGATTTGGAGTTTTCTTTTTGTTTTCAGAAATTCTGGCATATTTGTATATGACTATGGTTTCTTTAAATCTTACAATAGAGGGTTCCTTGTTCACTATGATTAGAAGGGTTTCAGCTAAATTTCTCAAAACTACTTGAAGTCCACTAAAGACATAAATGATTGTCCAAGGTTGCTGTATCTCTCATATATGTACTGCTCTTGTTAGTATTAGCAGTACTAGAAATATTACAAGATGCATTTCATTTGCTTACACAATATGGTTAGCCAAACAATAGCAGCCACTCAAACCAAATTACTCTTTGAGCATGCTTGGGAATTTTTTTTACCAAGATCTTGTCATTGGTCATAAATGCAGAATGGAACATCTATTATTCAGTTAACAGTAATGACCACATGCTAGTCGCAAGGTTATGTACATTGCACAAATCATTATGAAGGCATTATGATTCGGATACTAAAATAGAAATTATACTCTCTACTGACGCTCTAATGCATCTTTTTACCATCTGCATCTTGAATCCATGTATACTAAACATGGAGTACGCCCTTAAATAGCATATTTTATGTGAATATAGAATGATACCACTTTACGTAACATAGTATGGTATTTATAACTAGTGCTAGTCAGATTGCTAGGAAATGTATTGATTGCATATTCCATATTTATGTACTATAGCCTTTACTACAGTGGGAAGAGAGGTTTAAACTCAAGAATAATAATACTGAATTCACTTTTATTGTATTTAATTTAAAGGGCTATTCCAAGCACCATGACCACTTCACTGATTGAAAGTAGTCATGGTGCCTGGAGTCTGTATGTCTAGAATGTAGCAATGAAATGTTGCACATATAGAGAACAACCCCTCTACTGCTGGATGTGTAACTGCACCAGTGTCACTGGGATGTCAATAGGCAGCCTATTTCTAGAGTTCTGGGCTGGCTAATGCCAATTCTGTGTCTGAGAGTGGTCAGCTGATGCTCTCAGCCAATGAACAACTGATAGGATTGGCATCCAGTTCTGCAGCACTGCAGAAATTGAATTCACTTCACAGACAGTCAAATAGGGGATCCAGGGTCTGTCTGGACCAGGACAAAGGGCACACCATGCAAAAGGCTGTGGTGATCAGGAGTGTAACTAGAAACCTACCAGCTCTGGAGCAAGAATCTGTTAAGCACCCCTCCCTGCTATAGAGCACAGGTGGACAATAGGCAGCTTCTTAGCTGCTGTGCAAATCCCATGATACTTTGCCAACTTTGGATCTACGATTTACTCATCCTTGCAGTGTTCTATCTGTACGCAGTGTGAATGTAGGCATGTTTTTGGTATGGAGTACATGTACTTGTGTAAATATTTGTTTATTTGTGTTTAATGCTGATGTTTGAATGCAGTATTGTTTTTGTGTACACTGTACAGTGTTGTCGTTTGAATGTAGATCTGTGTTTGTTAATACACATTTGTATGCAATCACCGATATTACACACAAACACATATGCAATGCCACACACACATAAAAATTACATTGAAATACACAGAAACACACCTACACTGCCACACAGATGGCCACAAACAGAATACACACATATTCAATACAAGGGATACACCCACAAATTGACATTCATACACGGTTACACTGACACATACTGACATACATGCAAAGATTCACACACAGATTCACATATACAGATACATACACTGACGCACACAGACACTGGACACACATAAGCACTGACACACATGCATTAACTGACACACACATTCACACCTAGTATGAATAATGAGTCCAGTTTAAGTTAATGAAAAAAGGGACAGCAAACCCAAATATGTATTTTATTAGGGAAGAGTGGAATAGAGAAAAAGAGAACAGTTATCCATCCAGAATAATATAGTCATATTTGAATTATCTAGTAAACATTATTACAAAACAATCAGGGAACCACTTGAATAATGCCAATTCTGAAGTAAATATGGAAATATGCAATATTATTGTTCATTAATTATTTAAATACTTTAAGCACTTAGGTGCTTACACCATAACGTGTGAATCAAGGTGTGCCTTGTATTATTTCCATGCCTTTATTTTGTTTATTTACCTTATTAATATGATTTTCTTATTTGATAGTGCCTAACATGATGATGATGGTGGTGTTTTTCAATCAATATGCACAAAATAACTTATTTTTATATATCTCAACAGATATTGATGAATGTGCTTTCCAGAACATTTGTGTATTTGGAACCTGTAGTAACCTTCCAGGAATGTTCCGTTGCATCTGTGATGATGGCTATGAACTGGACCGCACTGGCGGAAACTGCACAGGTCTGTAGTTGTCAGGATACCTATCTCTGTAGCTCATATTGGCAACAACATTACTGTGACTTCTCAACAAACATTTGTTTTTTTAAATCACTGTCCCAGATTACTGGGTCATTTTTTTCTGTGCACGTGCCCTAAAGAATTGTAGCAGCACCACATTAATCCAAACCACCTGATAATCCTTCACTGCTATGGACTTCTTACTTTTTTGTAGCCCTTGGATGTGTTTCCTGGATTTGATTCTTCTTTAGATTCAACTATTTTTTATTTTTCAGATTTTTTTATGGTTATGTGCATTTCTAGTATAATGGCCTTGGCTTTATTATTTACTAATCTAGTCTGTGTGCATGCGTTATACTCTTTCACTTTCTTGAAGGTCTTTCATAAAACCAAGCACTACTAATGTTCTGGTCTACAATTTGTGGGTTTTGGTTGTATTGCCTGTATTATTATTATTATTACTGGTATTTATATACCGCCAGCATATTCCATAGTGCTTTACAAAATTATCAAAGGGGGAGATATAACAATAAATGAGACAATTACAAAAACTTACAGGAACGATAGGTTGAAGAGGGCCCTGCTCAAACGAGCTTACAGTCTAAAGGAGGTGGGACGTTAAACACAACAGGACAGGAGGTAGCAATCAAACAAGGTGGAATGAAGCAGAGCTGGAGGAGAGAATAGAGTGCTGTCATTTAGGAGAGAGCAAGAGACAGGTATGTGAGGTAGAGGCTACTCTGGGATGCCATAAGCTTTCCTAAAGAGATTGGTTTTGAGGCATTTTTTAAATGATTGAAGACTAGGGGAGAGCTTAATGGTCATAGGCAGGCTATTCCAAAGGAAAGGCGTCACCCACGAAAAGTCCTGCAAGCGTGAGTTGGCCGTACGGGTGCGAGCAGCGGACAGAAGAAGGTCATGGGCAGAGCATAGAGACCAAGAAGGGGAGGGGCTAGAATTGGTCAGTGCTTTATAGGTGTGGATTAGTACTATTAGTAGTTTTGAATTGACTCCTGTAGGATACAGGAAGCCAATGTAAGGACTGACAGAGGGGAGAAGTGTGAGAGGAGCTACAGGAGAGGAGAAGCAGTCTAGCTACAGCATTCATTACAGACTGTAGCGAGGCAATACGACTTGTGGGAAGACCTATTAGGAGGGAGTTACAATAATCCATGCAAGAGATTACTAGAACATGGACAAGCTCGTTAGTAGCATCTTGCTTAAGAAAGGGGCGGATGCGGGCTATGTTTTTAAGGTGGAACGTACAGGATTTGGTAACAGGCTGGATGTGAGGCTCAAATGTGAGGCCAGAATCAAGTATAATGCCAAGACAGCACGCTTGCAAGGATGGACTGATGTGGGTACCACTAACTTGAAGGGAGAGTGAAGGAGGAAGATCAGTATTAGGAGGAGGAAAGACAAAGAGTTCAGTTTTAGAGACATTGAGTTTCAAAAAGCTGGAGGACATCCAATCAGAGATGGAAGAAAGGCAAGCAGTGACACGTTGCAGGACAGCAGGTCCGTGGAGGAGAGGTATAGCCACCTACAGCCACCTCTTGTTCAGTAGCCTGGGAGAAAGTCTGAAGGGTAGGAAAGGCATGATCTAGGTGTGGTTGAGAAATAGAGGGGCAAGGTGGTGAGAATTATTTTCTTAGCTGTTAAATCTTGTTTGTAAAGTAGCATGCAAAGCTATCGGCTGCAAGGTTAGTTTGGGGGATGGCAACAGCAGGGCAAAGAAGGGAGTTAAAGGTATTAAAAAGATACCTTGGATTGCGGGAGCATGAGCTAATGAGTGACTAAAAGTATGACTGTTTGGCAAGGGCAAGGGCTGTGTTGTATGAACTCGGCATGAATTTGTAGTGGAGGAAGACTGGGTGCGTGACTTCCTCCAGCAGCATTCAGCAGGTAGCATGTTGATTTAGTGGGCCACTGTTGGGGGCGTGTTCTCCTCAAGCTGCATATTTGGGGCGGGGTTTCAGCCTCCAGGGCATAGGTGAGGGTAGTGTTATATGAGGAGATATCCAGTAAGGGACAGGAGAAGGTAGAGGTGGATAGAAGTTGGGAATCAAAATTAGCTGATAGCTGCTGGAGGTCAATATAATTCAAATGTCTTCTTGGTTGAGGATGATGGGGTAAGGGGCTACTGAGAGCAAATGATAAGAAGTGGTGATCTGAGAGAGGAGTGTTGCAGAGATTAGAGATTGTACATTGATGAGAGAAAATGTAGTACAGGAGGTGTTTTCTTATGCTCAAAACAGTGCATCATAACAAATGTTTACATGTATTTAATGGTTTGTGGTGCACTTATTTTATATTAAAGGATATAATATTTTCAGGGAGGCTAGTAGTACAGTCACCTCTAATAGACATAGCAAGCATGCTAAATACATAATGGCACCTGTTCTCCACACAATATAATAATTCTTAGATGCATAACATCTGTCTGCATTAATTATTGGTTTATTCAGTAAACAATGAGACCAGCTTTAAAATGTTTCCAATTGAGCCAAGTTGGCATTTGTGTACTAAATTTAGCTTGACTTTACATGCAGTTTAGATATGTTTAAAACTATCGGTTAACAGTGATTTAAGATGAAGAAATGAATCAGATTAAACTCACTTGGCACAGTTGTCATTTACTGTATACTATAGACTTTTGTTAATACATGACTAAACACGTATTTTTATCAGAATTTCAAAAATGAATGTTGCTAATAATACAAATATTCCAGAATGCTACACCAAACAAAAGGCACACTTTATTGATGTATCTATTGCTCTGTTTTCTGAATCCTATATTAGATTTGGGCAAATAGTAATATGATCTCTACTTGTATTGTTTTATAGATGTTGATGAATGTGCAGATCCAATTAATTGTGTAAATGGCTTCTGCATCAATTCACCAGGACGATATGAATGCAACTGCCCACCGGACTTCCAACTGAACCCAACTGGAGTTGGCTGTGTGGGTAAGGTACCATTACATGTCAAAGGCATTAATTATTTTTAAGTTCTAAGTGACATACTTTATTGAATTAGGATTCTAAATATTATTATGGTATAATGACACATGTTGTGAAATAATCTTTCTTTTTCAACAGCATAGACAAAAACTAGTTAATGATGCACTGCAGATGTTTCTGAACTGTACTTCCTATGTAGTTCACAAATGGTTTCAATGCCAAGTTTAAGCATCACTGGCATAGACAATATTCCAGAGAAAACATGATGGTAAATGAGAGAGTTTGGCATGAGAGATGCTTGGAGCACTGTTATAAAGTATAAAGAAGGAGGAAAAAAAGAATTGCTATTTTAAGTAACTATACACACCTGTTCTTACTTAACTAGGCAGTCTGCATTGCCACGAGTTACAAAAATCTTCCAACACTTGAGGAATGAAATTGTAAGAAGTTTATTTACTAAGTACCTCTATACAGCTTTGCAGTATTTATGGGCATGTTTCGCCAACTCTATTTTTTCAAGAAAATATTTATTTTATAACAACTGACCCCCTCAAGCCATTTGAATGTCATAATTTCAGAATTAAATGCTGTAATGATGCAGAGAGGTAGATTTTTCACAGTTAGCACTAATTGATAGATTACATTTAATGAGAGCATTGTTCAGACGCTACACTGATTTGGAATCAAAATATATCAAATAATATGTGATTATTTTTAGTTGTATTCTTACAATTCAATCTCCTCTGGAGTATAGCTGAAACGTACACATATTTGTTTAGAATGACTTAATATTAAATATCATTTCATTTTGAATTGCTTTTGTTTAAAGGCACTGCACTGCCCAGATCACACACGCACTGACACCCACATACACACACTGTCCCCTCGCACACACTGCCCCCTCCCACACGCTCCACTCTTCACACACACAGCACCTCTTACACACACAGCACCTTTCACACACACATCACCTCTAACATACACTGTGCACACCTAACACCCGTTACATTGCTCACAAACACACACACAGTGCACCCCTCACACACACACTGCACCTCAGATACACACTGCACCCCTCACTACATGCACCACATAGAAATATAACCAGTGCAAATCAAACCTTCCTGAACTTACTAAGACAACAACTAAAGTACTTTCTTCCACACTGGCAAATCCATGCATTGACCTCTTTTCTATAAAACGCATTTCAATATTCTTCCCCTACACTTTCATTTAGGTTAAATGACTCTTGACTTTCTTCCCTTACACTACAGATTACTCAAACATAACCAATCCAACATTTCCACAATAAACCAGACAAATGACCTTTGCATTAATTTACAGATACAAGAGTTGGCAATTGTTATCTAAACCATGGACCTCGTGGCGATGGAACAATATCTTGCAGTACTGAGATTGGAGTTGGTGTCAGTCGGTCTTCATGCTGCTGTTCCCTTGGAAAGGCTTGGGGAAACCCATGTGAAATCTGCCCTCCGGTTAACAGCTGTAAGACCTTTTGTTTTTTTGTATAGATACTCATGTTTCAGTACTACGTATCAGAATTGATACTTAATATTCTCATCTTCTAATTAGAAAACATTCTTATTTTATAAGCTAGGGTGATCTAAACAAGCACATACACCAAAATTCATGTATCCTACTAACATTAAATTATGTTGCCACATAGGCATATACAGTCTACATATAAACTTTCTAACTTAAGTAAATCTTCTTACATATAAAGGTCTAGTGATTGACCAATATACAATTATTGATTATACAAGTGCAATTGTGTCGAGTATATTAGCACAGATTGATAAAGGAAAATAGTGACAGTGGCCTTATGAAAAAAAGTTGTAAATGGCCGGCACTAAAGTAAATATATCTTCTAACTATAACCATTGCTAAACTAACCCATGATAATTATGACATTCTAGAACACCCTTTTTTCAAGTTTAGACTTTTCACCTTTCTTTAGACTTTTAACTCCCCCTCCCCCCACTCCCCCAAGGTAGCATAACAAGATCATAAATTTCACCAGACTTACTTAAATTTAGATTTAATAAATTCCATCATTAGACTGGCAGATCAATTATATATAGCTAGATAGTGATATTAAGTAGCAAGAATAAGTACAATACATATTCAGTTCTTCTTTGAGCAGGTTATGCAGTTATAGTTAAATATGTTTAATGTAAATATTTGATACAATGCTTACTTCTTTTATCAAATGGTTACATTTTAACGCTTCAGATTTCCATATTATCAATTCAATAGAAGTTCACATATAAAAAAAAAATCAGAAATTTGACTCTTATTAATATGTGTGATATGTCATTTAATATATTTAATAAATATATATTCCATACTTCTATATTCCTGTATTCCTTTTATTCTTATCTGTAATACTACATTATTGAATATGCTCAATTCAGCATGTTTTGTTCTTAAACTTTCCGTTTTCAGCTGAATATAATACATTGTGCCCGGGAGGAGAAGGATTCAGGCCTAACCCAATTACCATTATATTAGAAGGTGAGCATTTTATAATAGAGATATCTGATATTACATGGCAGTGTTGTCAAGCATTTTGTGGGCACTCATAGACTAGTATTTCAGATATTACTTCCAAACACTTCTGCCAAGATACATAAAGAGAAATTACTGTCACAAAAGTAAAGATTTGTACTGCCACTTAACAATCTCAAAGTCATGGGTGTGGATGACACATTGAAAAGTGTTGCAGCAATGACACTCAAAATGTTACTACAATACAGCTCTTTAAGTCCATTGTGTAAGACTGTTCATACTCAAAGTTTACATTTTATGTTTGGAATATTTTCAACTAACGACAATTGCTTTGTGTAAGTGAAAACGTTTTGTGGTTAGTATTGTATAACATGGAAGACATGAAGAAGAAACTAAGCTCAAATATTCAAATTGTTCCACTAGTGTGCCTGCCTGCTCTGTAAACAATTCTGATACATTCACTTTTAATGTTTTCTTAAGAGATTCTGCAATATGATGCCAGATGGAACTTACAGTACAAGTTCTTGCGTAAATTGTGTAAAATGTTCTTCAGTTGTCTTCCTACTCCAGGATCAGACTTAATGCTTTCATTTTCTAGAGTATACAATTTTCTAGAGTATACTTCTTGGATTTGCAGTAACAACCCATCACATCTCACCCCAATGTAGAATTTGAGGTTTATTTGTTTGTTTGTTTTTTGTTTTAGCCCATATGGTCTAGAATGTAATTTTCAAATTTGACTAATCATTTTTGAAAACCACAGACTTATTTAACTTCTTTTTTTTAGCAAAGCGTATTTTAAATTATAAAATGGCACAATACTGTGAAACTTTAAAACAGAAATTAAAAACAAAAGTGTGCATTAAATGATCTTACATAATTGTTTTATTCTGGGTTTCCACTAAAGGGACACTTTGGTGGACATATCCTATCATCTAGACTGTAAGTTCCCACAAGCGTAGGGCCTCAGCCCATCCTGTGTTTGCTTGTCAGATGTTGTATTATCTCCTAATTGTATTGTACCTTTGTCTTTTTACTTGTACCAATTGGGCCCATTGACAGCGTTGTGAAATGTGATGGCACTTTATAAATAGATTATAATGATAATAATAATAACCCTTTTGGTTGGCAGTGTAAAAGGTAATGTTTATATTTTTCCAAGAACACACCTCTAGTGGCAATCAGTCTTAAAATTGAATATCTGAGCATTCAGCACTATCACGCACAGCATGATGATGCAGAACATTGGTATTGCTTCTTAAAGAAAAGCTTTGGATACAGTGATTCTCTATGAGGCGATTGCCAACCATGTTCCAACCATGTTCCAAAGATCCTGAGTATTTCTCTACTGGGAAATGTTGGATTGGAATGCAGATTATTAATCATTAGTCATAATGTCGGAGAGAGTCCTATTAAGAGAGAAGATGATGCTTTTCTATAATTTTTCTTTTCGGTTTTTTTCATAACAAGGAGCAAAGTAAAAACCAGTACATTAAAAATAAATAACATTATAGTGTCTCTATAACTCTTAGTAACGTTTTGAATAATGTTATAAAGGACCTTAGAATGTTCCTTTAAATGCAAATATTTTAAGAATTTTGTAGTAATGTTGAGAGGAAGGTTTTACTGTAATTTGGTAGCATTTTGACTAACAATTTGATCTAATATTTCTTGACAATCAAGAATGATCTTTTTAAGGGTACGGTGTGAAGTTTACATTTAATTAGCAATTGTCAATGTCGGATATGGTTTTCTATGGCAACATACTAAACTATGATATTGATGTTTAAACATTTTAGATATCGATGAGTGCCAGGAGTTACCAGGTCTATGTCAAGGTGGTAACTGCATTAACACCTTCGGAAGTTTCCAGTGTGAGTGTCCACAAGGCTATTACCTTAGTGAGGAAACCCGCATCTGTGAAGGTGAGTGGACTTACATCAAAAGAACAAGCATGATTGCTTTACATATTTTTGTTTGTTTCCTGTATTGATGTGATTTTTTTTTTTTGATTCTAGATATAGATGAATGTGTTACACATCTTGGTGTCTGTGGACCAGGGACATGTTACAATACATTAGGCAACTACACCTGCATATGCCCTCCAGAATACATGCAAGTTAATGGTGGCCACAACTGCATGGGTATGTATACATTAGCAAAATATGTATAGTATAGGCAGGAATAGTTTAGGTGTAATATCGTTACAAATATGTTTTCCTAAATGTTTTCCATTCTCCATTATCCAACTTTTTTTACAAATGAATGTTAATGTATAATGAGTGATAGTTCAGAGCACTAAATATGTGACATCTAGGAATTAGGGGCAAAATGACCTCAACTGATTTAGAATTTAATTTTGTTAATTTTTATTTCATTTATACAAATAGTTGGTAAATTTGCCATAGAAACTTTGGAAAACCAGAAAATCAACAGCTTCAGCTTGGCTGAGCTGGAGGGGATTTGTTTTTAAAATTGTGGGTATTACTTAAAGAGGCTCTGTCAGCTCTCTTCACTTTAGAATCATTTCTTAAAGATGAAATCCTTATAAAATTTGCATGTTGATAGTGTTGGAATTCCATTGTAAGATGTCAAAGTAGAGACAACTCGCAGGGTTGATCTTTTTCTGGCTAGAGGGTTGCTCATTTTGGAAGACTATTACTCGAGCATAATGTATTGTGGCCAGTCACTTCAAACAGTGTCCACTGTTTCTCTACTTTAACATAGTTCTCTGTAGAGCACCTTCCCCTCATCTTCAGGTATTTAACATGAGGTTACCTAAATAGACGGACAGATCCAACGTACTCCTACATCAGCACAGCATTTCATGCATTTCACAATACATTGTGTAAAACATTGTTGCTATGAAGTACTGAGAAAGTAGATAAATGTAAGTGGGGAGAGGTTTGGAAGATTCACTGATCCTTTTAGGTCTTAAATAGTCTTTTCTTCTATCATTATGGTGTTTTCTTAATCCTACTTGCTTCAAAAACATGATTTTCAGTGCCAGGTGTTCAAACAGGGCTGGATTATCAAAGAAGAGTAGGGATTTAATCTTTTTACTCAATAGCTATTTTCTTAAATACTTTAAGTATGGAATCACTATTCAGTAAGTAGAGTAAACACTTCCTCTGCTTCCTGAACCAGCTCATAGTTTATATGATGTCTGCCTAATTGTATAATACAAACATTGGAGCTTATGAGATAGTTTAGGTTCTAGATCCATGTTAAATGAGCAACAGAATAGAGAGATACTATCTCATCATTGCATTTTTCATAACAAAAACGTATTAATGTATTGTAGATATGAGAAAGAGTTACTGCTACAGAACGTATAACGGAACATCATGTGATAATGAACTTCCCTTTAACGTAACAAAAAAGATGTGCTGTTGCACATATAACATTGGAAAAGCCTGGAGCAAACCTTGTGAGCCATGCCCAATTCCTGGAACAGGTAAAAGGAATTTGTTATTTTTTTTAGTTTATTTTTTTCCTGAGAGCTGAAAAATACAATATTTTAAATATGTATATTCACCATTAGTTTCACTGCTTCCTATTTTTTACTGAAGGTTTTTGAATATTGTCCAATTAATTTCTGTACGTCTGTCCAAACCTTAACCTTCTTAAGGTTTATTATTTTTTGTTAAACCAAAACACAATAGTTGTTACAATTGCAAACAGAGCAAGTTGTAGAGTATATGAAAGTGTTGCAATGCTTCTTTCAATGCTATATTATTTGGAATTAATTAATTAATGGTTTTAGACCTCTGTTATGACATATATCTAGACCCATGTTTGTACAGTGGTGCATAAATAATAAGTCTAACAAATACTACCTTAAAGAAACACTCCAAGCACCGTTACCACTACAGGGATCCATGGGTGCCACTGCTCACCTCTGTAACTGCTTTCCTCACCTAAGCTCTTAACTCAAACAGAGTGCTTCTGGCCCTCTGTTGGAATTAGTGAAGGTATGGAGCAGCACCCAGTGGACCCCAGATAAGAAGTCAAAATTTTCTAAAATAGCAGTAAAGGTCAGCGTCTACTTTCATGGATTTATTATCATATATTTCACAAATAATTCGGATCATGGCAGAAATTTTGCATTAAAGAAGCCCTCATTGAGGCTTAACCTTGGCACCAATCTCAGCAGTTGAGATGGAGCTTGAGTGATACTCTAGGATCCACTATTTAAGGATATTTATCAAAGTGTAAAATTATAACAAATGTAAAGTGGTAAATGCAGGGCAAATACCATGGAGAGTATTGAAACCAACAGGCACATTCCAATTGTAATTTCTCCTTTTTACATTTTTGCACAGCTTTGCAGAACACAACACAACACTGCAGGAGATGTCATTGAAACCCAAATGTAAATAATTAATTTTTTAACTGATAGAGGAATTGGCAAAAAAGATGATCGCCTTGTCCAGTTCACTATCACTATCTATTATCTAATGAGCACTTCATATCATATACTTCACTTAATTCCATTTTTCTACGCAATTAGAATCTTTACAAAGAATTGATGATGGAAGCAGAATGATTTATATCTACAGCATGCTAACCTGCATATAACAGGAAATTTGATGTACATCAAGTTAAGCCTTCAATTTTTGGGGGGGATATGCTTTTTAAAATTATGTAATATTTTTGCATATACTTTTTAAATGATTTAAAAAATATATTTTTTACATTTATAATATTTTAAAAATATCAATATATCAAAATTTTCAAAATATATATATAAAAAAATGAAATAATTTTAAAAGTATATCCAAAAATATTAAATAATTTGAAAAGCTTATCCAACAATATTAAATTGAGGCCTGAATCTGTGTTGACAGCGCCCTGTTTGGGTAAGTGCTGTATGAGTGAAGAAGGTGGGACAAAGAAGATATATAACTTGTTTACTACTGTGTGTGTATATATATATATATAGTTTATTCTCCAACTTTAATAGTGGTAAAGTGGTACAATTACAGAAAATGTAAGTAATTTGTAAGAAGGCATTTATACTATTAACCATGATAGCATTCTAGCTCCCCTCTAATTTTCATCCACAGCAATGGAATGTTTTAGTTAATGATCATTATTTCCATTTGGTTAATGTAAACACATATATTGAATTTATTAACATGCCATAGCAATGACTACGTAGTTGGCATTGAAATGGAAGCTGCAGGATGCTCTTGTTATAATCGTTACAAATTGAAACATCTTTCTCCATGGGAATTAGATTCTTTGAAAACAAGCTTCACGCAACTTAGATTAAAACACAGGTCTGTAATTATGTTAATCGGTTTTGTAACTAATTGTACTATGTCAGCGGGTAGTAGAGGAATTTTGTCAAAGTTATTTGGTACAGAGAGGAAAAAGCCTGCCAATTTTATGAAGGAAATTTGTCTACTCGTTCCAAACAAAGCCAGCAAGAGCCTGGAAATATTTTGCATGTGAATTGAAGTCAAAACTTATGTTCAATGTCCTAGACACTACTTCATTCTATATGAAGGTTTTAAGAGAAATTTGTTTCCAAGGAAAATGGATAATGCAAACAATAGACACTATTCAACGGAGTCATAATACCTCACTAACCATAGTTACAAATCAAAACATTTCACTTTATGTAGAAGTCCAGCAATAGCCATCATCCTGGTGACTGATGGGGAGGGATATTTTAACAATACTTGCTTTAGAATTGGTAGATGTTAGAAAATTGGGCGAATTTTCAGGAAATTACCATTAACGGATTCCAATCTGTAGACATGTTTGAATTCTCCACATATGAACTTCCAAGATCGTTTAGTGGAATTACTTCTCTCCAGTTTCTAGATAAATGTATTGGAAACCTCCTGCTTGATACAGAATTAGGGAGAAGTTGGGTATTAATTAACATCTGCAGTGTAAACAAACCTGCAAAACTTAACTATAAGCAACACTCATTCGTACCCTGGTCCAGTATGTAACTTTTGTACTTCCCATTATTTGTTATACCACTGAAGTCAAATAGCATTATTTCATCATCATCGTCAACAGTCAGTGAAATGTATTAACATGTGTATCACTTAAGCCAAGTATAAATTGGTTCTGTTAAGTTTTTCTAAAAAAAAAAAATACAAAAATAATAATAAATATTTCCCTTCCCTTGAAAAAAATCAATAAAATATAACTGTCTGAAATTGATGAAAAACATAAGACACCAATATTCACAACCCTCTATCTATTACCTTGGACTGTTCTAATGGTCTTGTGTAAACTTTCAAACAAACAAACAAACAAAAATAAACAACCCAACAAATACAGCAGATGAACAACCTGCCATACATGCAAAATAAAGTGAAGATGATTAGGGGGTTCTAGCTGACAAGTGATTGGTCTGGTTATGTAAGATAACAAAACAAGATTTATCTATGCTAACCTGGTCGTACAAACTTCAGTTTGTTTGTTTTCTGTGTAAGACAATACTTTTTTTTAAAAATCTTTATAATTTCTTAAAACATTTTGTGTATTATTCAAGAGCTTGACGCAAGGACCTACATATGCTTATATGAACATATTGTAAACAAGAAAGTATGTTTCTGTATTATCATTTATAATGCACATATTAACAATTTGATGAAACATTAATTTATTATCCTTCCTTTAAAGGTGATTTCAAAAATCTCTGTGGCTCTATCCCTGGATTTACATTTGATATACACACTGGCAAGGCTGTGGGTAAGATGATTATTATGTTAGAAAATATTTGGTCATTGAAGTTGGCTATGTAACATCAATTCAAGGATCTTTTGTTTATTATAGCATGCTTGTAATGTAAAATATATTTTAAAAAAATGAGTTAAATATATCAGTGAAATATGAGTATTTAAAGATATATCTTCAAATATATTGTAATATTTTACTACTGCTTAATAAGTAGCAGATGACAGATTGGAATTTACTTATGTGTTGTTAGAGAATATTCCCAACCTACCCTTTTAGATAGACACACAATAAAAAAGTGAACAGTGCGCTATAACACAGTGATAATATACTACAACATAAAATAATGTAAACATATCACATTCACATTTAAAAAAAATGTGTAATATGTAGGTTATCCTAGTGAGGTATTTTGATAGTAGTATTTCCTTCAAAGCAAAAATAGAAGAAATGCACCACTTGTGAGATAACGTAACAATATTTATTAACAACAAAAACATGAAACCTTACATTCATGTTTGCTGGGTGCCATAAAACAAGTCCACACAGGTAGGTTCCAATAGCACAAAGCATTTCAATGCAGGATGATTTTTTGTTGTTTTTGTTTTGTTTATATTTTTAGGTAGTTTATGTGCTAAAAAATGCATGTGTCTTTCAGTTGTAAATTGCAGTTTCACTAGTGTAAATATAATACGAGAAACAACTATAATAAATTCAAATCAGATTGAATATAGTGATAAAAATACTGAATAAGAATAAGCCATATAATCATGATGGATTCTGTAGAAAGTGCCAACATATTTCTAATTGCCATAAACAGTTGAGTAAATGAAACAGATATGCCCCCATGTAATGATAGAAAACATATAGCAAAGCAAACATTTCTTTTTCGAAACATTGACACAGACCGTTTGGGAGTTCCCAGTTTAAGAGAGACGAGGAATGTGTATTTTAGCCCTAAGTGATTTTTTTTTTTTTTTTTTGGAAGAGAATAACTTTTAGAGAATGTTTAAGGTTTTGGAAACTTGGATCATAAAATATATATTTTTTCTTTTAAATATTTTCTACAGGTGAAAATGTTATAATTTGGCATTCACCCTACGTACTGCTGTGTGACTGTTAGCAACTGTGTTCTTTATCATTTTTAGACATTGATGAGTGCAAAGAGATCCCTGGTATATGCGCAAATGGCGTTTGCATCAATCAAATTGGCAGCTTCCGCTGTGAATGCCCAACTGGATTCAGCTATAATGACCTGCTGTTGGTCTGTGAAGGTAAAAGGAAACAAAATAGACACCATTTTTAAAAGAACTGTGGTTCAATTGGTTCAATAAATTACATTATTAGTGCGTATGCCAAATTCCAACTTTGGTTTGCAGTGAGTTCTTTACCAATTAAAACAAGGGTTCTTATGGAAACATGTTCTATTCCGGATGTTTCAGGGTCATTTAGGGATAACTTGAAACAAAATGTGCTTTGTCTAAAGAGTTCTTTCTAAATCTCAGAGCTACGTTACACAAAATATGATTACTACCATTTCCACAAGCACCTATAATTATACTTTTAAAGTAGGATTTTTTTTTAAATTTATTTTCTGTTTTTGCCAATGTTTTATGAAAATATTTATATTTTTACTGCATATTTTATACAGTTCTGGCTGTGACTGTTAATTGTGTTTAAAGTATATGTAGTCATGTAAAAAAATACCAAATTGTATATTAAAGGATCACTCAAACAACCATAACAACTTTGTATCATTTAACATTTAACATACAACCGCTGCAATTAGAAAAATGTGACTCTCTATAAAATGACAGCAGAACAAAGAAAATGCAGAAACAAAGAAAGCAGAACAGTATAGTGGCATAACACCAATCCATAGAAGTGGCGAGATTGGCGAAATGCCTGCAAAAGGTAATAATAAACTGGAACAAGTGAGGTTAAGGGAGAACAGAGAATCAGCAACGAGAGTAGATAAACCAAGGTCATGATTAAGGAAAACAGCAGACTTAGATTGTAACCTAAAAATAAAAAAACAAGTACTATATAAGTACTGTATAAATCCACTCTCATGTAACTAATGCCCATAACAAGGCACAGACAAGAGCATCGTCTGGGCTTAAATAGTGATAGACAACAGCTTATATGCTAGCTTTAATGAAGAAATGGCACAAAACCACAGTTCCTGGAATGACACAACTACTGTGTTATTTGAACCAAAGAAGTGACAGGTAGTGATGCAGTCTACATAATGTATGAC
Source organism: Pelobates cultripes (assembly GCA_933207985.1). Lineage (NCBI taxonomy): Eukaryota > Metazoa > Chordata > Amphibia > Anura > Pelobatidae > Pelobates > Pelobates cultripes. The sequence goes on from OW240916.1 coordinate 234,350,217, forward strand.
ACCAAATTGACACATGGCATCACAGCATGGGCCGAGCCAGAGTCGGGAAGAAGCAGAAGTTATAGGTAATGTGGGAGAGATAAACATTATCCCATAAACACCTGTGGGACAGGGGCTTATTTATTTAATACTTTTTTTATAAGGGTTTACATTTGAGGCTATAAAGCCTAATTTGGGATCTGCTCATTGGAAAAATGTAATGGGGCCAATAGATAAATACTATTTGAAATTACCTCCACAAAAGTTCATTGATTTTAAAAGTAAGTAGCCAAAGGTATGGCACAAGAGACATTTCATGCAGCAGTATATAGCTCTGCCATAATTGTGGTGATACTTTGTATGTGTGTGAAAAATACATAAAAATATATTATGTACAACGCGTTTGCACAATAAAATAATTAGAGTCTCAGAAAAGTGACACAGGCGGAATTCACAAAAGATGATTTGAACTAAATATGTTGTTTTTTAAAGTACAAACAACAACATTATTGTATTTTAGTGTAAGCATAAATTATATGTGTGCAATAACCAAAAAATATTTTCTAATATTTCAGACATTGATGAGTGCAACAGTGGGGATTATTTTTGCCAGAGAAACGCTGATTGTATCAACAGCCCCGGTACTTATCGCTGTGAATGTTCTGCTGGCTTCAAGCTTTTACCAAATGGTGCTTGCATAGGTAAGAGGCAACTGGACATATTCCATGATTTAATAAAGTATTCATGTAAGTGTTTTATTTAATGTGTAATATTACATTTATCTTTATTTTACACTTTCTTCTATAAAAAATCACTGATGTCTGTAGCTTAAGTAACAATAAAAAAAAAAAAAGATTCAATGGAATCCTGTATACATACAGATGTAGAATTTAATTCTACCTTCAAAAAAGTTCACTAGAAAACATGTGGCTAATGTTACCCTTTAAAAATACTAGCATTTGCTGAGACATTAAAATCTAGGAATAGCATCTTTATTATCAAATGAACTAAAAAAGTTATAGTTCAACGATAACATGACTAGATTAGTTAAAGCTCCAGCAATTGATTTTGGAATATTTGGGAACATTCGTACTACATATTAATAACATTCTTCCTTTCTTAGGCTCAAGAATAATGTTTGCTTTACTTTACTTGTTTCCTTATCTCAGTCGAGATAGTTAATTCCCCATAACTGACAAAATTATCTTTGGTTTCCCGTATTCCAATTAACAAAGCTCTGTTAATCGCTTCTAGTAAAAGAAAGCAAATATATATATATTTAACTGGAATTCAGAAAACCAAAGTTCATTTTGTCATTTATGGGGAATTAGGCATCCCGACTGCTTTATATTTTATATATATTACAAGTGTGTGATATATTATTGCATTGTTTAAGGAACAAAGGCTCAATTAACTATAATTTTAAAAATGTGTACCTAAATGTACTCAGTACGGATGATTATCCCCCAGAGGGAAACACATCTGCAGGTTGAAAGTGTTGCTTCTTGTACCTTTATAAACTTCAATCCATCCCAGCCAGTTAATTGTTCTATGTGATTAGCAATTTCTGGTTCATTAAAAAGTAACTTAGACAGGGATTAAGTGAGTGTTTTAAAAAACAATTCTTTCTAGATAGTTTTTTTTATGATAGATAAGTGATCACCATATACAGTATAAGGCTACACGGGTACCCTCTGGAAACGATTAATGGCTACACTGTGTTACAGTGTTTGTTTACATATGTTTTGTGCATTGTTTGCTTTGCAGATCGCAATGAATGTCTTGAGATTCCAAATGTTTGCAGCCATGGCACATGTGAGGACACAGAAGGAAGTTACCGGTGTATATGCAACAATGGATTCAAAGCATCACCAGACCGGACTATGTGCATGGGTACACATTGATTGTCTATTAAATTTGTATGACTCTTGGTGGGTCAGAGCCCCCTTTTCCCCCTGTTCTGATTGAAGGTGATTTCATAGGAATGGGAGCAGAGTCAAGCACAGTAGAGTCAAATTTATTTTCAAGTGACTGGGCAGACCTAAACTACTCTGTGTCTCCAGAAAATTAGGAAAGATTATCAAAGAGGTGTCAGACCTGGAATCTAAAGGCTAAACGTGCAGGCACATTTTTGTAGAACACAAGAATAAACGTTTGTTCTACCCATAAAAAAAAGAACATGCACAAAGCATTGTGCTCAATATGACAAACCGGTGGAATTTACTGCAAAGATGAGAATTGATTCGTTACTTTATTAATATATAATGAAGATAAACTATATATTTACCGAATCCAATCTGTCTCTTTACCATATTGCTTAAACTATCAAGTTTATTCTACTTAATGTCATACAGCAATTTTTCTAAATAGATTTGTTGCTAATTTAAAGTTTACACAAATGAGGTCAGGTGAGATTTGTTTGATAAAACACATAAAATAAATCCAAGATAAAAATAAATCCATAAAGAAAACAAAATGTAAATAACACATTCAGTAAGTTACTTCTTTTTTGGAAAAAAAATAAAATATTGTTCTGAAACCAATTTCTTTATACCTACAAAGTGATAACAAGTACAGGTACAACATACAGTGTATTGCAAACACAAGATGCAAAACAGTCATTGCCAGATTAAGAGCCCATTGGGCCTGGTGCTGACAATTATGATGGGTGTAATAACAGAATCTTATCGACAGAAAACACTAAACCACTTACCTCCCAAGAGTCATGTATCTGGTGGAGGTGGAGCTGGAGGGAAACTCACAGGATATAGCTATAAGAAAACACATACCCTATGCTAATCTCTTGCTTTCAACTTTCAAGTAAACCCATATCCCCTAACAGCAGTGTCCCGTGAAGCAGGATTTCGGTGGGCGGGATAAAAGGGTGGGCCAAAGATGTGAATCATGTAACCAGAACCACCTAAAAGGACAAACATGCCCAAAAAGAGGGCATGTCTGCACGAAGAATTAGATGGTCAGCCTGGTGTGAATGCCAGTCATGCAGGATGACCAACCAGTGTGCAGAGAGCACACTGAGCTTAACAAAAATGCATCCAATGATGCGCTAGCTATACGCTTTCCAGGGACTGTCCCCTAGCACTCGCTGGGCCATTACTCTCCTAACCTTCTTACTAACAGGCAGAAGTTCCTGTTATATAGTCTTGGAATCAGAAAATGTGTATGTAGTGAGTGTAGAAGAAAGGGGACATGCCACAGTGTTAGACTGAAGCAGCAAGAGCATTTGCCTAGTGTGCAAAGTCATCTTTACCTTAACTTATTTAATTGTCAACCAGTCCACAACAGTTTTGTTCCCATACATCTCTCTTAAGTTTCCATACTTAAGCAAGAGCATATGAAGAGCAGCAAAATAAAAAAGTTTTTTTAGTTTTTTTTAAACAATGGGCCTATTCCATATGCATGGGCCTGGAGCTGCAGCTCCATCAGCCCCTACGTTAATCCAGCCCTGAAAACAGTAAATTTGGACATCGATCGCTGTTTGAGTGTTGCTGAAAAACAAATGCATAAATTTAATTCATATTATTTTACCAAACACATGACTGTTGTTTGTTACAAGTCAGTACTTTATACCAGTTTCCTTTGCTGTAAATGTGATGCAATTCAATAAAACTGAAACATTTAGACATGCTGGGGGCATAAAAGGTGCTTGAGATCCATATCTGTCTTGCTTCTTGGACTGTTTTGTTTAAAGGAATGGTGATGTCATTAGAGAATGTAAAACAATTTAAACGCACAGCTAAGATATCACATACAGCTCTAAACCCATGAGTATATTAAGTCATCCAAGCAGTGTTGGTTTTTCAATTTACCCATGGAATGTTGGCTGTTAGATACAGTGTTTGACTGCAAAGTCTATAAAACTGAGGGAGATGGCAACCGGAGAAATGTACAGTTGTCAACTGACTGAACGTAACCACAGCTGGAAGAACGTTTACCCCTGTTTCTTGTCTATGTTTTTCTCAGATATTGATGAATGTGAGAGACAGCCGTGTGGGAATGGAACCTGTAAAAACACAGTGGGATCGTATAACTGTCTCTGCTACCCAGGGTTTGAGCTCACTCCTAATAATGACTGCATGGGTAAGCTTTCTGTGTGGTGGCTTTTACTGGCAAAGGAAGAAATGTTCTGCTTGAATCTTCACCACAATACAGTATTTTTACCTACATTTCCCAGACTGGTGTATCAACGGTACTGAAGTATTTTTAGGGAGTTACAATAGGGACGAATTGATGTATTCACTAAAAACTAAGGATCTGTACTGTGATCATTTCTGAATGAGAACCAAAACGTTTTAGTTGGTCAATTTCTGGAATTAAACTTGGATTCATATCTGATCAACTCGCCAGTGGCCCTCTGTGAGGGTTATGTGGCTAGTTGAGGTATGCTTAGTTTCTTACTAATTCAGCTACTAAACCGTGTTTGTTTTGAAGATTGAACCTCGAGGGAATAGAGACTGAGGAACTGAACTCCGTGACAAACATTAGAGTTGACCAAGCTTCACTATGCTAAAAAAATAAATGCACTTAACCCCTGAATTTAAGTTACAAATCTCTATATCGAATATTCTGTATTTGGTAAATGAACCACATTAGCGACGCCTAAAATAGATCAAATCAATTATTCCAACCCAATGAAGCTCATTATTACTTATGTACAGATATAGATAAGTAGGCTTATAATCTATTTATTACTAATGAATTCTTGTATGTGGCTGCTGAGCGTATTTCAAATTTGTTTATTAAAAAAAATATTTAATACTTCTCGGCTTGTAGAAATTTATGAAAATTGTGCTAATACACAATGAATTAGTCAAGGGCCCACTATTTAGCATGCTTAATAAATAAATGTATAATAATAAATGTAGATAAAGTATCCTTCTAACTGACACATTTATGTTTTTAGATATTGATGAATGCAGCTCCTTCTTTGGTCAGGTATGCAGGAACGGACGGTGTTTTAATGAAATTGGCAATTTCATTTGCTTATGTAATGAAGGATATGAACTCACCTCAGATTTCAAAAACTGTATAGGTAAGTACAAACTAGTAAATACAAAAAAATCCTTCCTAACGTAGTTTAGTTGGGCACCCACATTGCCATAAGTGCAAGAATGCATTTGATGGACCATCATCCCCCAAAAAATCACTCAGACACACAAAATTAAGTCCTGCACTCAAACTACTCATATGTGTGTGTTTGTATTTGTTTCTGTGTTACATGGTGATTTCACAATGCTCACACGACCAACCACTTCATGTGCTCGCTATTAAGGGAATATTAATAATACATGTGTACGGGTTAAAAAATGCCCCTTTTTGTCTCATTGTAGATTTTGCCTTTTAGCTGAAAGCAGCAAGGTGAATTGTCAGTGTTGGGCTCACCAAAGAGGTTTGCCTTGACGGGGCAGGAGAGCTTGCACTTTAATGGCCTTTGGTGCTTTGGTGTAGTAGTAAAAACCACCTGTTATTTAAATGTGCACAGGGATTTGGGATAGTACCCATGTAACTCCCCTCCCCCCCTTTGTTCTATGTATTTCTATGCGTAAAAAAATATTTTTAGTTTGGTGACGGATGCAAGTTCTCTACTTCTGAGAGGAAAATGTCAAACAGGAAACATACAGCTGTATATTTCCCAGAATCCCATGCACAGCATGTGTACGTGCTTTCTCATTTCACTTGAATAAGAATTACTAGAAATTACTCACTATATATCTAAACAATGGTATACCATCCTCATATGCATTGAGTAGGGAGACCATGGACTCTTTTGAGGATATTATAACCTTTAATTCTAGCAAATACCCAAATGCAAGGAACTGTGGGATGCTGATTGCATCATCTGGAGGTGGGGCAGCAGCGCACACAACTCCTCCATTCACTCCAGGGTGCCATACTGTGCATAGAATCAAACAGCAAATTGTAGACGTCAAGTCCACATTAAAATTGTTACATGTTATACTTTGGGATCTTTAAGATTCTTTAAACCATATTCTGTATGTCATGTTGTCTTATGCAATCACATTCCTAAAAGCTGAAATAAAGCACATATCAGGCTTAAAGAAAAGTAGGTGTAGGTTGTCCTATTTCCTGTCTCACCCCTACCATAATATCTTTAGGGTGTCTGTATTATTGTGGTCAACTGAGGCTGCTGTGTGAATCCAATCACTGAAGTTCTGTGCACCCTTAATAAGAGTCAGATTTGCCCTACATTTCAGCCTGTGTGCTGGAAAATCTGCCAGATAGCGTTCCACCAATATAAATAACTATTACTACTATATATACGGCAGTTACATTTCCTGAAGCTCCTTACAGCTACATAAAAAACAAATTCTTAGATGTAGTGATTATTGTCATTAATAATAACTTTGTAGAGGCAGATGCAGACTTAAACACATGAAAAAACATTTATTGTATAGCAATAACCTGCAGAGAATGGCACAACTTTTCGCAGTTATACAGAAACAATTGAGCAATCAATGGGAAAATAATGTGCTTGTCTTTGAAGTAAAGTACTTCCTTATATAAAATGTGTTTTCAAATCACAATGTGTGCAACCTTGCAAATATCACATGCAACTGTACAAATTCACGTATAATCAGAGTGAATTACAGTAACAGATTGAATTAATTCCTATAACATAACAGGACCAAGCTAGGATAAAGTCTATCTGTGTATCACTGCAAAATAGAGTTAACTATAATTCCACTCCACCGTGTCAGCAAATGTTGGTTTTGGTTTGTATTTTGTAATATAATTGGACTGACTCTTGTTTTCACAGAGCTCTGTATAAAGTAGATTTTCTTGTTGATTAATTTTTTAAAATCTTTTTAAATTGAATGTTTCAGGTATATAGTTTCTAAAAATAACAAACAGTTTTCTCTTAAAAATATGTACTCTCTTTTGGCAGTTTCAGAGGTTTATCTGTGCTTTGAGATTCTGTTGGTCACCTTCATCTTGCCGAGGGAGTTGACATTAGTTTATTTTAATTAGAATTTTTTTAATTGGTGACCATGATTTCAATTGAACCTGCATTAAGATTGGCTTAAAGGGTTTCTCCTTTTTTTTTTCTATCAGAGAATAATTCCCTATTGTCATATTCATCACGGCATCCCCCTCCACCAAAAGAACGATGGGAAAGTTTTCTAAATTAAAGAAACACTATAGGGCCAGGAACACAAACATGTATTTCTGATCCTATAGTGTTTATTCCACCATTTAGGTGGCTTGCCCCCCTTAGCCCTCTTAGCAAATGTTAAAAATCACCTTATTTCCAGTGCCGCACGGTTCCGCTGATGCTGGCCACTGCCCAATCCGCCTCCTTGATGACATTATCAGTATTTCTGATTCGCTGAAATTGGCAAGGAGGCGGGATGGGGTGAGGCCAAACACTGTTCTGGCCAATCAGCACCTCATCAAAGAGATGTATTGAATCAACGAGGAAAATTCAGAGCCTCCATGCAGAGCGTGAAAACACTGAATGGCAGTGCTGCATACTCTGTAGCACTGCCCCAGGAAGCACTTCCAGTAGCCATCTGAGGAGTGGCCACTTGGAGGTATCCCTAGGGGACCATGTAAACACTGCCTTTTCTTTGAAAAGGCAGTGTTTGCATGAAAATGCCTGAAGGCAATGATTACACTCACCAGAACAACTACATTGAGCTGTAGTTGTTCCGGTGACTATTGTGTCCCTTTTTTTTTTTTTTACTTGTTTTAATACAGCACCAGGCAAAACATCCAGCTTGGCTTGCCCTGTCTGATGTCACAGAAGCTGCGCAAGGTCCAATCAAAGGCTTCTCATAAAGAATGTGACTAAAGTCTATCAAGTTCTACCTTGAAACACATTATTTTATGCTGCTGATCCAAAAGAAGGCAAAAAAACTGAGTGTAGCCATTTCCAATTATGCCACAAAATGGGAAACTTTTCTTTCTTCATAAGCAATATGACATAATTGGAAATGGCTACAATTTGGTTTATTTTGCCTTCTTTTGGATCAACAGCAGAAAATAATGTGTTTCAAAGTTAATCTTGAAGGGCTTTAGTCTTTTTTCTACTTGATTACTATGTAACTATGTGATTAAAAGGCAGGGAACTTAGCAGCAGTAAAATTAATACCAAGCAAATTGCAAAGCCTTTACATCAAGCATGTGAAACATGCGGCCCACAGTAAATATATTTGCGGCCCGCCTGCCCTGGGGCCGCTTTCAGCTGTGCTTCGACCAGCAAGACAGGAAAAATATTTCAGGATTCTTGTTCTCCCAGCCACAAGAGGGCAGAGTGGGTGTGTCTGCTAAGCAGACAAGAGCAGCCACTCCCCCTTCCGTCCTTCTCGCAGTGCCAGAGGAGCGTCTGGCCTGCTGCATTGGCTGAGATCATCAAGTTTGATAATCACCATTTCAGTTCCATTACCAAAGTTTCTTAATATGTCAAGGTAGTTGGAATGAAACATTGTTTATATGCAAATGCAGTTCTTAACATAAATTTGCTCTTTTGTTTGTTTTGAAGCCCTACTAGTGCGAGGATGTCCAGTGTCAGTTAGGCAACTTTTTTTATACTGTACTTTTCTAAATAAACCTATGTTTCTATGGAAACTTAAGTTTTTGTTTCTTTGCGGCCCACATAAAAGCAAACCTTGTTTATTTGGCCTGTCTTAGCCTTTGAGTTTGACATGCTTACTATCCATGCATACTTGAGAATGCCTCCATGTGATACTTTAATTACAATGCTTACAAGGCGGTTATATGAAGAAGGCATTATTGGTTCTCTAACGTGTGCAGTTTCCAAAAAACTGGATTAAAGTGTACCTTTGTGCATGTAACATTAATATATTTCTTTACAAAAGGTGTTCATTGGGAAATACACTTATAAAATATATTTTTTTATATCTTATGTACAGTCTTTCTTGCACCTAATTCATATAGTGTATATTTGGAGACCGTCTGCATGTTTCTGTTATTGCATGTTTTATGTCAAGTGTAGGGCTGGGGATATTAAAATGTGTTTCAAATGGTGATCTTTGTGTTTCTGCCTTTTCGAAGACATTAATGAGTGTGAGACGTATCCTGGCACATGCTCTCCTGGTACGTGTCAGAACTTGGAAGGCTCTTTCAGATGCATCTGCCCCCCAGGATATGAGGTCAAAAGGGAACAATGTATAGGTAAGATCATGTACATAATTCTTTCACAACACCCACTGTTCATGTTTTCTGTGTTTTATTACTTCATTCTTTTCTCTAACATTTGCTTTGTTCCTGCATGCAGATAATTGCATCACAGAACATTTGTATAAGTTAACAGTGATAGTCTTATGAATATGGAGCAGAAATTTGAAATGTGTCACATCGACTGGTCAGCTAGTGACCTTTCCTATATGGTTTAGATAATGCTTTGTTGTTTGTTAGAATTTTATCTAACATACATATTTAATGTAGTGCTTTTTTGCCTGTTATATTATTAAACCATAAATAAAAGATGCACATTTATTAATTCATACCAATGCATCAGGGCATCCAACTGATCAAAATCATTCTAGTGGCGTAAATAGCTTGTGGAAAACAAAAATATGTTGTAATATTACATGTGTATCATGTATAATCTATCATTTTAGTAAACTGATTTTGATATGTATGTCATTACTGGTTCTTAAAGGACCACTATAGGCACCCAGAGCACTTCAGCTTAATGAAGTGGTCTGGGTGCCAGGTCCAGCTAGGGTTAACCCTTTTTTTTTTTTTTATAAACATAGCTATGTTTATTTTAGGGTTAATCCAGCCTCCAGTGGCTGTCTCTTGACAGCCTCTAGAGGCGCTTGTGTGCTTCTCACTGTGAAAATCACAGTGAGAAGACACCAGCGTCCATAGGAAAGCATTGTGAATGCTTTCCTATGGACTGGCTGAATGCGCGCGCAGCTCCTGTCGCGCATGCGCATTCAGCCGAAGAGGAGGAGAAGAGGAAGGAGAGGAGGAGGAGAGCTCCCCGCCCGGCGCTGGAGAAAGAGGTAAGTTTAACCCCTTCCTCTCCATCCAGTGTGGCGGGAGGGGGACCCTGAGGGTGGGGTCACCCTCAGGGGAATATAGTGCCAGGAAAACGAGTATGTTTTCCTGGCACTATAGTGGTCCTTTAATTATAATTGAACGAAAAATGAGTGCATTTGGGTTTAATGAAAAACAGAAGTTGGCTGCCAAAGGGGATTTCTTTAATTTGAAAGTTTTTAGTTTATAGTTGGCATGTGTAGAATATGATAGCATCAATATAATAAACAGAATATTGTACTTTTAACAGGGTTCCATATTGTGCACGACATTAGCTTATTGACTCATTCTTAAAATGTATAACTAAATTGTCTCCCCTTAGTACATGTTTAATTTGGCAAAATCTAAAGGATTCCTACAAAAAAAAAAAATCTTTATAGGGTAATGTATTCCTGTTTGATTTGTCACTTGTATGAAATATACCAGGCTTCCCATGATAGTATATTACACATTGTCTTCTATAACCAAGGGCCGTTATCAGCAATACCAGTGTCATTTATACACACTGAATAGTTATTCTAGTAGTAATACTGTATAATATATAGTATATATGTTACTAGTACAGATAATGCTTATATCATTTAAAGTCATGCCACTATAAAACCACTCCAACACTTCTTGTCTTCTAAAATGCGGCTAATTTATATAAATCAAAACCTCAGTAACACAAATACACAATGCATTCTACTGTCTTCATGTGTGAGATTCTCAAAGCAAGCTCGTGGTATATGTGGCCGTAGAGTACAAAATATCAGCTGCTCTTTTCACTTTTAAGCATTGCTGTTTGATATTAAAAGACAAGTTCTCAGCTCAGGAAAAATATAAAAAAATATTTTTTTATAAAATTAAGATTTAACCTTAACAACAAGGTTAATGTCAAGCATTCAAAAAGTATTGTTAACACAAATGGCAGTTTAAAAGAAACCGAAATTGTTTCTTTTTTTTATTTTTTTATTTTATTTTAACTAATCTTTTGTACATATGTCAAGAGACAGACGGTCTACTCCTTGTCGGTGTCTGCAAGACTGTAATGCTTGGCTCATTTTATATTAAAAGGCTATTAGTGGTGTCTGTCTGCTGTTTGAAAACTGTAAAAAGTGTAAGATCTTTTTTGTTTGAAGGATTTTAAGACTTTTCAGCTTGGAAGAGCAATGGATATTAGGAGACAGTTTAAATAGATTCATTTTCTGAATTACACTGAGCGAACATTAATAGTTTGCTATTACATTACATGCTAATTTATTTAGACTTTTTACTACCCACATTGTCTCAATAGATGACAGCTAGAGAGAAAAACTACACCGCAACTGAATTTCCTCTTGGATCAAAATGTAATTAAATTATATAAAGATATAAGATAGAACATATGCAAAACTTTACAGTAGCCGACAAATGGGAGGTGTTCGACATAGGAGGAGGCTCCATAGAGCATTACCCTCCTGTCTCTAATTATTTTTAGTATGGCCTTGTGATATAAGTGGGTAAGAGACACACATGGGGTAAGGAGGTTAAGAGACATACAAGGAGATACAGGAGATAAGCACAAGGTGGCAAAGAGAAACACATAATAGGAGTCATTAGATGCAGAGGGGAGAGAGAGAACTATGGAGAAAGAGACAAGATGGAGCTTAAGAGACACATGAGGATGGGGGTGGCTTAGAAGACACATGAGGCTATTAGGAGGGAGAACAGGGGACAGGGAGACCCTATGGCAGTTGGACAACACACCAAAATGTTTAGAGTTCTAGGGTGCTAACACACAATTTCATGTTATGTGCATGTTATGTTACGTGTTATCTCATTACGTGGTACACCAAGATATTTGGCCCCCTACTAATTTAAGGGTAGTTTCTCTACAGACAGGTACTTTAGGATATACTGAGCAGTTGTACTAGTATACTTTTGGCCTTCTTTTGAGACATTATAACGAGTTACTCTGATTTAGCTACATTAATCTAACTGATTTTGATGACACGTACTGGTCAGATTACATCCTTACATCTTATTTCTCTCTTTATTTGCCCTGTGGCTGGTATACCACATACATAGACAGTGATCCTTCCTTGACTATCTTTCTTGAGACAAGAACACTCTATAATCTGACAATAGCCTTAGCTGTGATGTTTGAGTTTCCGGTTTTTGGACCGTTGCTCACATCTGACGTTAATTAGTATTATACATTTCATTCCTTAGCATTTAGTGTTTGGCCACTATTCTTTCTCTTTGAGTCACCTATTGAAGCCTACGAGTTATTATCACAAGATTGTATCATTTTAAATTCATTTGTACGTAGTACCTCCTTTTGTTTTACATTCTTATGTAATATCAAACTAAAGTAATTTTGTGCATATATTTCTATTAATCATTACCCTATCCTCTTCTGTAACCTTTGTTTAAGTTTCCAGTGTGCCTAATTCTCATTTGTTGAGTATTCACTGGTCAAGCTCTTTTTTGGATAGTGACTTCCCTTTTTACTCCCTTGATGGTGGGGTCAGCATTATGTAAAACTCTTCTAAATAAAGACATCTGCACCTACAATATTTTTCAATAAATGTAACAATCCAAAGCAGTGAATTAATTGTATAGACATTGATGTTTTTTTAACATAATCAATGAATGAACATTGAACCTTTTGTATTTCTTTACTGACAATTGTTTAAATTTGTAATTATCACGTAATAGCTTTGATTTAGTAAGCTTTCTAAATGATTCAATACTGTTAGAAATGTTTCCAAGTTATCTACTGAAATCACTGTTAAAGTTTATAGGAACTTTTGTAGATTAATCATTTAGGAATTATTCTAACCGTATTAAATAACTTGCAAATCTTATTAAATTGAGGCTATCCTGACTTTGCCAAAAATGTGGTTAAATGTGTTTGTTGTGTTTTCCTTTCTAGATATCGATGAATGTAATGAAGAACCTGAAATTTGTCTTTTTGGAACGTGCTTTAACACTGCAGGAAGCTTTCAATGTGTTTGCCCTCCAGGATATGTACTGTCAGAGCACGGAAGAAGGTGCTTTGGTAAGTGATATTTTTTAAGTAAGATAAAAAGTATTTTTTAAAACACTACAATTTCATTAATTGCATGCATTTTGTTTACATTTTAGATACCCGCCAAAGCTTCTGTTTTACCAGATTTGAAAATGGTAAATGCTCGGTTCCTAAAGCCTACAACAGTACTAAGGCAAAGTGCTGCTGTAGTACCATGCCAGGAGAAGGATGGGGTGATCCGTGTGAGCTGTGTCCAAAAGAAGGAGAAGGTAAGTAGTAACATAAGAACTTTACTTTGCATTTTATATTTTCTGTAGAAGGATCGTAGACAGGAAAATAATTATTGCAAGTTGCACATGGATAGCAAGTTTCAACACAGATCTCATGATAATACATTGAACAAAATTGTAAACGCAACACTTTTGTTTTTGCCCCAATTTTTCATGAGCTGAACTCAAAGATCTAAGACTTTTTCTACGTACACAAAACGCCTATTTCTCTCAATTATTGTTCACAAAGCTGTCTAAATCTGTGTTAGTGAGCACTTCTCATTTGCCGAGATAATCCATCCATCCACCTCACAGGTGTGGCATATCAAGATGCTGATTACACAGTATGATTATTGCAAAGGCCACAATAAAAGGCCACTCTAAAATGTGCAACACATCTCCTTCACATAGAGTTGATCAGGTTGTTGATTGTGGCCTGTGGAATGTTGGGCCACTCCTCTTTAATGACTATGCGAAGTTGCTGGATATTGGCAGGACCTGGAACACGCTGTCGTATATGTCGATCCAGAGCATCCCAAACATGCTCAATGGGTGACATGTCCGGTGAGTATGCTGGCCATGCAAGAACTGGGATGTTTTTTCAGCTTCCAGGAATTGTGTACAGATCCTTGCAACATAGGGACGTGCATTATCATGCTGCAACATGAGGTGATGGTCGTGGGTGAATGGCACAACAATAGGCCTCAGGATATCATCACAGTATCTCATGCAGATGAGCTTCCCTGAGACGGTTTCTGACAGTTTGTGCAGAAATTATTTGGTTATGCAAACTGATTGTTGCAGCAGCTGTCCAGGTGGCTGGTCTCAGACGATCTTGGAAGTGAAGATGCTGGATGTGGAGGTGCTGGGCTGGTGTTGTTAAATGTGGTATGCAGTTGTGAGGCCGGTTGGATACACTGCCAAATTCTCTGAAACGCCTTTGGACACGGCTTATGGTAGAGAAATGAACATTTCTCAAAACTTGCAACATCTGTGGCATTGTGCTGTGTGATAAAACTGCACATTTTAGAGTGGCCTTTTATTGTGGCTAGCCTAAGGCACACATTTGCAATAATCATGCTGTCTAATCAGCATCTTGATATGCCACACCTATGAGGTGGATGAATTATCTCGGCAAAGGAGAAGTGCTCACTAGTCACTAACACAGATTTAGATAGATTTGTGAACAGTTTTTGAGAGAAATAGGCCTTTTGTGTACATAGACAAAGTATTAGATCTTTGAGTTCAGCTCATGAAAAATGGGGGGGAAAAACAAAAGTGTTGCGTTTATAATTTTGTTCAGTATATAATAACTTGCTAGGAAACTCTAATTTATTAGAAACACATATTTACACAATGATGCCATCTGAATGGTGTAAAGTGGACATACACCTTCGCAGGTACATTCAATTTCTCTCCTATTCGCACTGGAGGCTCATCCCAAACAATATTCTTAATTATACTTTTATCTTATTCTTTTAAAAGGCTTGTAACTCACTAGATGTTAATGAAAAATGAAGTTAATTAATTACACAAATGTGTCATTAATTTTTCATATTTGTGTTTTATAGTAAAGGTTTCTATAGTTATTGAAGCCACTGTAGTTTTTCAGTGCTCTGTGAGTAAGGAAAAGTGCATTCTTACCTATAGTCCATTGAAAACAACTAGTGCTATAGGCATGTTTTTAGTTTCTGTTAAAAGCCTTGAATTGTATTTGCTCTTTGATGGATGGGGATTGAGGATGCCAGTTTGAAAAACACACACTAGCTGGCTAAGGGGAGAGACTGCTGTGGATGGAAAAAGACCAAGTGTGAAACAGATATTTTACTTTGAATAAGATGGAAACTTGATTGGGTGGGAAAATGACAAAATTCAGACAGCCTGCCCTTTCAGCCTGGCTCTTCCTTGTGAACGCCATGCCAAACCTCTATGCTCTGATCTGGTTTGGCTGGATGCTGCTATACTTTGTTTTGTGTACTTTATGTCAATTACATTTATGGTACGGTAACCATTTCAAGTTGAACTTTAATGCCTTCTACTAAAACAAAAAAAAGTTTAAATTCTATATATCAACTATGCTATGTTTTATAAACCTTTGCTTTGTAGAAGTCGATTAAGTGGTTTTTTTTTACATGTGTTATATATTGCATTTTGCAGTGGCCTTTCAGGATCTTTGCCCCTTTGGACATGGGACTATTCCAGGCATAGGAGATACACGAGAAGGTAAAAACCTTTTAAAATAAAATAAAATGAAATAAAAAAAGAAACACATTGAAAGCACACAAAGCAATCTTGTTTGATAATTTTTAAAACAATATGGAGAAATTAAAAACAAAGTGTTGATGAAATAGGCTAAGATAGCCAAGCTACGACTATAACTATAAAAAATTGAATAATTCTTTCAGTAAGCCCTTTTCACCTACTTTTTGCAATCTGGTTTTCAATTTACCATTATTTGACGTTAAGCAAGAAATCCCATTTTTTAAACAAGGCTGTTCACATTATTTTATGTTTTCCATTGTAGATGTAAATGAATGCCTTGAAAATCCAGGAATTTGTGCAAACGGTCATTGCATTAACACTGATGGATCATTTCGTTGCGAGTGCCCTGTGGGATATAATTTGGATTACACAGGTGTAAGTTGTATAGGTATGTACAATTTATCACATCGTTCTATACTGAATATCACCACTTTGTTATTATTTTGCTTTTGTATTCTGGGTTCTCATTATAAAACAAAGATTTCAGAGCTGTGATTTAATGTTCTCCTAACATATTCCAGACACCGATGAATGTTCCATTGGTAATCCTTGTGGGAATGGCACATGCACAAATGTCATCGGCACGTTTGAGTGTTCCTGTGATGAAGGTTTTGAACCCGGACCAATGATGAACTGTGAAGGTAAGTGAAGCGATGACTCATAAACACTAGTTCTTATGTTAGTTTAAGCCATGCCACTCTGCATCTGGCATCTTTACACATTACACAGAATACCCTGTTTACAGTTTTGGGGTACAAATTGCACACAGAAAGAAACTTTTACACATGTAATTCCTGAATTGTTTTTTTATTTTTTCTGCCATCCTGCCTGGTTATCACAAATTAAAAATATATGCAGTTAAGCATATGTACATGTTATTATTTACACACATATAATTTACATATATTTTAAGGCATGTGAAATCCAAGCAGTTAACCCACATATAGTCTACAAGCTGCATACATATATATAGATATAGATGTATTTTTGCATATTATGTCCACATAGGGCTTTCTTGTGACACATGCTGGTCCATCCCTTTAAATGAACCTAGGCTATTGCTTAGAACACAAAGAATGCATCATGGCTATCCACAGACCTGCTTGGAGATCAAAAACCTAAAGATCTTCTTGACTGCCCTGCACCCCTCATTGGTTCGAGGGAGTAAATAGTCTGAACCTCAAGTAGGTGCAGATCACTTTATGCACGACCTCACTTTCCCACACAGAAAGAGCTTTTACAGTTATCTGCAACGCCTGAGGTGCAGACCACAAGCTTCACCTCACCATACTATAAAAATGCTATTCTTTCACAAAAAAATTAACTGACTGAAGACACATAATCGCCTTTAGGTTGTAAACAATAGGTGTTGTATGTAGTTAACCCCTTTAGGACCGAGGATGGTTCAGGAACGTCATCGGCATTTTTGCATTGCCGACCGGTGACGCTCCTGAACCGTCCTAATGGTCCAATGTACTTACACGATTGCAGCCCAGACAGTCTCCCCACACTGGATTAGGACCCCTGTGGCCATGTGATCGCTCAACACAGCGATCACATGGTCACAATAGGTGTCCAAGTGTCTGCCTGCAGGGGGACTGTCTGTGCTAACAGGCAGTCTCCCTGCTAGTGTAAAATAAAAAAAATAAAAAATTAAAGTTAAAGTTAATAAAAAATAAATTATATATGTGTATATATATATATATATATATATATATCTGATATATAGACATTTATTATATCTATATAATATATGTTTATATATCATATATATAATGTCATACTAAGTGTATTTTTATATTAATATGTACATATATTAATATAAAAATACACTTATAATTAAATTACACATGTATATATATAATATATAATAACTATATATATTGTATATAAATATTATTATAAAATACAAATAATAAGTAATTTAAATTAAATAAAAACATGTAAAAATAATAATAAACATTTAAAAAATATATATCTATATGAAATTTTATTCTAACTGTATTTTGATAGTAATATATATATATATATATTTATATCAAAATACACTTAGAATGAAATTGTATATATATCTATGTATATAGAAATAAAAAAAAATACAAAATATAGATATGTCCATATACAAAATTACATAAATAATTATATAAATATACATGTAGACTTCAAATATATAAATATGCATATATATTTAAATTCTACATGCGTGTTTATGTAATATTTTACATAATTAAGTAATTTTATTGATTGCAGTTTGAGGGACCTGTCTGCCAACCCAGGTCGAAAGTCCAGAGAATTTAATTTGCTAGCACTATATTTTACCCTGTAACTTTCTATGACACCCTAAAACCTGTACGTGGGGGGTACTGTTTTACTCGGGAGACTTCACTGAACACAAATATTAGTGATTCAAAACAGTAAAACATATCACAGCGATGATATTGTCAGTGAAAGTGACTTTTCTTTGCATTTTTGACACACAAACAGCACTTTTACTGATGATATAATTGTTGTGATAAGTTTTCCTGTTTTGAAACACTAATATTTGTGTTCAGCAAAGTCTCCTGAGTATAACAGTACCCCCCATGTAGAGTTTCTATAGTGTTTTTGAAAGTTACAGGGTCAAATAAATGGGTCAAATATTTTTACACTGAAAAGGGCCAGGTTGGTTATGTTGCCTTTGAGAGCGTAGGGTAGCCCAGGAATGAGAATTACCCCCATGATGGCATACCATTTGCAAAAGAAGACAACCCAAAGTATTGCAAATGGGGTATGTCCAGTCTTTTTTAGTAGCCACTTAGTCACAAACACTGGCCAAAATTAGCGTTCAATTTAGTTTTTTACTTTTTTCACACACAAACAAATATGAGTGCTAACTTTGGCCAGTGTTTTCGACTAAGTGGCTACTAAAAAAGACTGGACATACCCCATATTGAATACCCTGGGTTGTCTACTTTAAAAAAAATATGTACATGTGGGGTGTTATTCAGAGATTTATGACAGATAATAGTGTTACAATGTCACTATTGATTCATTTTAAAAATGTATGTTTTGAAACCGCAATATCCTACTTGTACCTACAGCCCTATAACTTGCCAAAAAAAAAGCATGTAAACACTGGGTATTTTTAAACTCAGGACAAAATTTTGAATCTATTTAGCAGTTTTTTTCATTGCTTTTGTAGATGAGTAAAAGATTTTTCAAATAAAAGTAAAAAAACATGTATTTTTTTTTCAATTTTTCATCATATTTCTTTTTTTAAATTAAATTACATGTAATTATATAAATAATGGTATGTAAAGAAAGACCCCTTTTGTCCTGAAAAAAAACAATATATAATTTGTATGGGAACATTAAGAGAGAGAGCGGAAAATTACAGCTAAACACAAACACCACAAAGTGTAAAAATATGCCTGGTCACAAATGTACAACATCGCAAAAACAGTCCAGTCCTTAAGGGCTTAAAATATTCTTATAACAAGAAATGTTCAATTCAGTCAAATATTTTTCCTATTCAATGGTCTTAAACTGCAGTTTATGAAAGAAAATATAAATAAATATATTTTGTTATGATGAGTACTGTATTTAATTACATAATCACTGTTCATAGTATTGTTGCTTAACACCTGTGATTGTGTTTGACCTTTCCTGCAAATGCCAGAGAGTCATTAAAAGGAAGAGATATTAAAAAATTCAAGAAATCTCAATATTTTTCTCATGGGCAAACACTTTCAGAAGAAGAAAGAGAGACAGATGGACAGACAGCTTTCATATAAACTCTTACTACTGACTTAAATTGAATCTGCATACACAGGTTTACTCAATCTCAAGCTATCCCTCTTCACACGCTGTCACACACAAACTTTCAACTACTTTAACTATAGGGCGACTTATCAAGGCAAAACATGTGCTCAATGTTGTGAGACATTCTGTTGGTTTTCATGGTGATCGTTCCTGATTTAGCACTTCGCCCTATGATAATATACATGAATGCCTTCTCAGTCTCAGCTCTTTGTTCCTGTATTACTCATTGTCTCTGCCATTTTACACCCTAATAGGAATACTTTTTGTTTCCCAGTTTACTTGGAATTTCTTAAAGTAGTATCAAGATATCTGTACCTCTTCATAGCATTTTTACTTATCCACATCTCATATGATTTTGATTGCACTCTTTGGATAATAAAGAACTCTTTGCGTTCCATATTTTAAACAGCGAGTTGTTTACAGTGCTAGTATAACAGCCATGATTCAACACATGCAGTTCACAAATGTTTTTAATTTAAAAAATGCAAAGTGTCACTTAAGCTCTTCTATTTTTCCAGATATCAATGAATGCTCATCCAACCCACTTTTGTGTGCATTCCGCTGTATAAACACCTATGGATCTTATGAATGTACGTGTCCTATAGGTTATGTACTCAGAGAGGACCATAGGATGTGCAAAGGTCAGTAAAATAGATTTAGAATCTGATAACATTTATGAATAGCGATATTGATGTGGATTTTGTTGCCTGACAGTGTTGAATAAAGTTTCTGTTTCATTTAGATTTTGATGAGTGCATCGAAGGTTTACATGACTGTGAATCTCGAGGTATGCTTTGCAAAAACCTAATTGGGACATTTATGTGCATTTGTCCTCTTGGTATGACACGGAGACCTGATGGAGAAGGCTGCGTAGGTAAGTAATATATTTGAGTTATATTTCATCATCATCCTCTATCTAACATATTTTAGTCCTGTGTATGTCTTCATACAATTATTATAGAAAAAAAATGTTTGCTAATTTTATTTCCTAATAGATTAATTACAAGGTTTAATTATACAATTAAAAAATTACTAAAGCTTAGAGTTTTCCTCCCAGCAGGAATTTTGCGTACAACACAAGGCATAGCAACTTGATTGTAAGTTCATTAAAACGGGAGGAAGAGATGGGTGTCTAAATATAATGCATTGAAATGACAGGACCTCGTCTCCTTTCTGGCAGTACTCACTAAACTGGATTTAGTAAGGACCGCATGCGATGAGAGCATGTGAAATAGTACCGGGTGCTTTTTTGTGTGTTGACAGCATCCCACATAGCATCCCACATGGCATCCTTCATGGTGGCCATACTGCAGCAGTCGTTGTCTGCATGCACGGTTGACGAGACACGCATGCCTGACAGAGCGCAAAATATAGCAAAGGTGGGAGGAGAGATACAAGAATGATATTGGTGAAGTGGTATGACATAGAAGGAGGTGTTCTCCAGACACCAATATTTAACACCACTCCACTTTTGGGTTCTCCTTGCCTGTTTAACTTTTACCCTGCACCTCGGTGCTCCCTGTCAGTTCCTGCATCTTAAGCTCCTCCACACTAAAACCTGACAGAAAGGTGCATATGTAAGAATTTACATTGAACTAAATCTGGGACTGGGCAATCAGAAACAGACGGGCTCCTTTTAACACAAAGTTTTGAGTGTGTGTTATCCCCCTGTTAGAATGTATTCTGTGTTGCATATGTGTTATGTATAGACCAGTCATAGCCATAGAAAATAGTTAAATCCCCATTTGTTTAGTTCTTTTCCACATTCCTGAACTATCTATGTACTGTAACAAAGACCAGTGTATGCCCATGTATGAGTAGTTAGAAATTAGGAGTGCAATCTATTTTGCTAGCTGTTAGCCTTTTTTTGGAGTGTGATTTAACAATTCCTCACTATTGCACAGTAGACATTTGCACGTACAATAGAATTGTATCTGTGATAGTTGTGATCGGATTATCAACTTGACCGTATTGATTGTTAAAAGATTGCAGTTCCTCAACCTCAACCTTTGCTCCTCTGTCATTACTTTATAGATGAGAATGAATGCCGCAGCAAACCAGGCATTTGTGAAAATAGTCGCTGTATCAACACTGTTGGAAGCTATCGATGTGAATGCAATGAAGGATTTCAATCAACCCCATCTGGAACTGAATGTCTTGGTAAATACATCATAATTTCTTAGCGTTCACAGTAACAGTATTGATTTAAAGACAGATTACTTTAAGAAATACATCTCATCACTTAAAAAATTAATGGAATTGACAAGTAAAAGTCAGAAAAAGTTGCTGTCATCTAACTTTCCGTTTCATGAACTTCCTTGAGCAGCTCTCAATCAATTATTTAAGCAAAACACAAGTAGTGCTACTTTCACATTTATGAGTAATTAATGGGTAAGATTAGGTGAAATGGACTAAACTGTCTGAAAACCACTATGTGAATAAGGATCACATGACAGATATGTGATTAGTGAAAGAAGAGTCCAAGTATTAGCATATGCTATTCTGGTTGAAACATCTAGTCCCCCGGAACCCAGTGAGTGGCTGATATAACCCTTTCCTTTAACCCATTCCTCTATCCACAGGGCCTTCTATAAGCCCCATGCCCAAACTACATTATTCCAGGAGACAGGACTAGAAGATGCCCAGTTGCATGCTAAATAAATATTACTATCATTACTAACCATTTCACTTTCATTTATTTTATCTAAACAATGCTAGCTTGAGTTTACTTTCTCAGGATTACATGTATTATTTCTAATTTTTAAAATGGAATAATGTTACAGGGTTAATGTTAATTCTCTCTTTCTCTCTGGCCAGATGTACGCCAGGGATTTTGCTTTTCCGAGGTCTTGCAAACAATGTGTCAGATGTCATCAAGCAGCCGTAACCATGTCACTAAATCTGAGTGTTGCTGCAATGGAGGAAGAGGATGGGGCAACCAGTGTGAAATTTGCCCACTTCCAAGTACAGCTCTTTTTAAGAAGCTTTGTCCACATGGCCCAGGGTATACCACAGATGGAAAAGGTACTTTGAAGGCATAAATGTCTGATGCAGTGAAGTAAGGAAGCATTATTGGTGTTCTGCTCTGAAATTCACAGAATGTAATGAATTCTGTGGGAACCAGCTTGTTGAAGTCAACTGTCAACATTAAGAATTTTCGAATGACTTGTTTTCACTTTATCTGTAAAAATTTGCAATCAAGCCAGATGCATATCATCACGTCTTTACATTTTCACAGTAGTGTTTTGGATAACTAGTGGACCCTTACATATTCCAATATTTACTGTAAATGGTATAGTTAACATGCTTGTGGACAAACAAACTGAATTTGGAATGATTTACTTTGAATTATAGTATGCTGTATTCTCATAATATGTAAAATGTAATCTATTTACACAGATATAGATGAATGTAAGGTGATGCCAAATCTATGTCGAAATGGGCAATGTGTCAACAACATTGGTTCTTTTAGATGTTTCTGCAAAACTGGATACACACCTGACATTGGGGGAACTGCCTGTGTTGGTAAGATCTGCCTGGAATGAATATATACATTCTTCTTAAACATTATAGAGTTATTATATTATATTATACATTATTAGATTTAGTTGGCATATATGTTGTATTTATTTTAAACATGCTTTGTATTGAACTATTATTCTGATAGAATTCCATGTTAACATTACAATACAGTTAGTTGTGCACATTTTTCACAACAATCTATAGCTTGCATTCTCTTAATTATGTTCTCTGTGATACAGCCTGTATTTTGGTAGACATTCCATGACTAGATTTTACTCTTATAGAGATCATGCAAACATTCATAAATAAATAGATTGCTGGTTTAATAATATTATTAATAATAAATAATACAACTAATATACCAAGGTACTGAATTATCAATATTAATAATGAGTTAAAAGGTTACTCCAAGCATTATGACCACTTCAGTGATTTGGAGTCTACCCTTTTGCTGCCAGAGGTGTATCTCCATCTCTGTCAGCGTCACTGGGGCACAGAGTTGTTCTGCTGGTTAATGTCAGTTCTGTGCATGTCTGTCCCAGTCCTCCTCTCCATGTCACCCATGTCCACCCCTCTGCCTTCCCTCCCTGACTTCCCTCCCTCTCAATGGAGGAGGAGTGATGTTAGTTGAAGAGGACTTACTGGGGGAGAATTTAGTCTCAGCGCTGTAGGAGAGTTTTACCTATCTTTTTTTTTTGTGTGTGTGTGTTTTTTGGGAACATTGTTTTTTTTGGAACTGCTTTTTTGGTTGGAGTAACACTTTATTTAACATGGATGACCAACCAGTGTGTACAACTTTTAGCAGTGAGACTGCAGAGGCATAATCTATACTCCAAAACTACCTTATTAAACTAAATTTGTTTTGATGACTGTAGCGTCCGTTTTCTGCTGCATGCACATGTAAGAAGACATTGTGATGGCACCTTTATTTTAAAAATGTGTCCTGTAGATGTCTTCTCATCTGTATTTTTTTAGCAATTGTTGAGCTGATCTAAATGTTTACAGAAATTAAAAATGAGTGTGCCTTTATGAATTAAGTGATTGTTTAGAAATTATTGTTTATTTTTTTCATATTAATTAGCATATTCAAATGAGTCACCGTTTCTCGTTTCTTCATCTGTAACAATTTCCAACTAGTTTGATTATGGTATGTTTGGGTTGCAGACCTTGATGAATGCTCACAGTCCCCCAAACCATGTAACTATATCTGTAAGAACACAGAAGGGAGCTACCAGTGCTCCTGCCCAAAAGGGTACATCCTACAAGAAGATGGAAAGACCTGCAAAGGTAAGTCGAACAGCATATGTTGATTTATTAAGTTTAATGTATTTTTTCCTAGGAGTTTTCAATAACTTGTCTAGCTTATGGGTAGCAAAACCCTCATAAGGAGCACTTCATTGAATTAATATTTTTTATATGATTCTTATATCATTGAATTAATCCATCCTACATTCCTACATTCATATGAGAATGAGTCCAAACCCCAGCACTCCAGGAGGCCTCTGGATGCATTCTCACCTTCAGAGGTTAAAACATTCTCAAATGGTTTAACCCCAAAGTTAATTTCAGCACCAGTCTCCAGTCTCTTCCAGGTGGCATTCAGCTACTGAAATTTTTGTTTCGGGGAGTACCGCCAGTCAGAGGTGCTGCTGATTGGCTGAGAGCAGTCAGCTGACTCTCTCATCCGATCAGTGACTCCCCATTCACAAAATTTGCTTGGAAAGAAACATATATTTGCAACACCAGTTTTGTGAATGTGGGGTCACCAATTGGCTGAGAGCATCAACTGACTGCTCTCAGCCAATCAGTGGCTCCCCTGACAAGCAGTACACTCCCCCCGCTTTCAGAAACAGACATTTCAGAGGTCAGATGCTGCCTGGGGGTGGCGAGTAAAGACCAGCACTGGAGTCAACACTGAGGTTAAACTATTGGAGATTGATTTAACTCTGAAGGTGGGAGTGTGCCTGGTGACCTCCTGGAACCATAACAACCTGATGTAGATTAAGTTAGTATGGTGTCTTGAGCAGCCTAAACTGTCCTTTTAAATCTGATTTGGCACTAAAGAGAGGTAGAATGTTTAGAAAATGTGCGAATTACATAATGGAATTGGGAGAGATGGGAAGGAACCCCATAAAGACACATATCATAATGAGATTAGCCTTTTTTAAGATGCAGAACAAATATCATGAACATAGTTGTTGTCATGAAGAAACTTACTGACATAAAACTATTTTTGCTTTGTGGTGAGATTAACAAACTTAATTTACATTGTTCTCACTTTGACTATCATTGTATTACCATTTCTGTGCAATAAACTTCTGCGTGCCATCTTACCATGGTTTGCATAAGATCCAACTAAATTCAGTTAAGCATCAGCAGTGTTAGGCTTTTTGGCATTTCTAGCATCTTACAATACATGGGCATCCAACAAAGTATCACAAATGCAAACATATATGTACACAGTATATATATATATATATATACAGGGAGTGCAGAATTATTAGGCAAATGAGTATTTTGACCACATCATCCTCTTTATGCATGTTGTCTTACTCCAAGCTGTATAGGCTCGAAAGCCTACTACCAATTAAGCATATTAGGTGATGTGCATCTCTGTAATGAGAAGGGGTGTGGTCTAATGACATCAACACCCTATATCAGGTGTGCATAATTATTAGGCAACTTCCTTTCCTTTGGCAAAATGGGTCAAAAGAAGGACTTGACAGGCTCAGAAAAGTCAAAAATAGTGAGATATCTTGCAGAGGGATGCAGCACTCTTAAAATTGCAAAGCTTCTGAAGCGTGATCATCGAACAATCAAGCGTTTCATTCAAAATAGTCAACAGGGTCGCAAGAAGCGTGTGGAAAAACCAAGGCGCAAAATAACTGCCCATGAACTGAGAAAAGTCAAGCGTGCAGCTGCCACGATGCCACTTGCCACCAGTTTGGCCATATTTCAGAGCTGCAACATCACTGGAGTGCCCAAAAGCACAAGGTGTGCAATACTCAGAGACATGGCCAAGGTAAGAAAGGCTGAAAGACGACCACCACTGAACAAGACACACAAGCTGAAACGTCAAGACTGGGCCAAGAAATATCTCAAGACTGATTTTTCTAAGGTTTTATGGACTGATGAAATGAGAGTGAGTCTTGATGGGCCAGATGGATGGGCCCGTGGCTGGATTGGTAAAGGGCAGAGAGCTCCAGTCCGACTCAGACGCCAGCAAGGTGGAGGTGGAGTACTGGTTTGGGCTGGTATCATCAAACATGAGCTTGTGGGGCCTTTTCGGGTTGAGGATGGAGTCAAGCTCAACTCCCAGTCCTACTGCCAGTTCCTGGAAGACACCTTCTTCAAGCAGTGGTACAGGAAGAAGTCTGCATCCTTCAAGAAAAACATGATTTTCATGCAGGACAATGCTCCATCACACGCGTCCAAGTACTCCACAGCGTGGCTGGCAAGAAAGGGTATAAAAGAAGAAAATCTAATGACATGGCCTCCTTGTTCACCTGATCTGAACCCCATTGAGAACCTGTGGTCCATCATCAAATGTGAGATTTACAAGGAGGGAAAACAGTACACCTCTCTGAACAGTGTCTGGGAGGCTGTGGTTGCTGCTGCACGCAATGTTGATGGTGAACAGATCAAAACACTGACAGAATCCATGCATGGCAGGCTTTTGAGTGTCCTTGCAAAGAAAGGTGGCTATATTGGTCACTGATTTGTTTTTGTTTTGTTTTTGAATGTCAGAAATGTATATTTGTGAATGTTGAGATGTTATATTGGTTTCACTGGTAATAATAAATAATTGAAATGGGTATATATTTGTTTTTGTTAAGTTGCCTAATAATTATGCACAGTAATAGTCACCTGCACACACAGATATCCCCCTAACATAGCTAAAACTAAAAACAAACTAAAAACTACTTCCAAAAATATTCAGCTTTGATATTAATGAGTTTTTTGGGTTCATTGAGAACATGGTTGTTGTTCAATAATAAAATTAATCCTCAAAAATACAACTTGCCTAATAATTCTGCACTCCCTGTATATATATATGTGTGTGTGTGTAAACACACTGAGTATATGTAGGCAGAGAAAACCTTTAGCTATATTTTGGGAACTTTGTCAATTTGTGCTTGTTACTCCAAAGATCACACAAGGTATTCCTAGTAAAATAGGCACGGATTCACACGTCAAAGTAAATTGTCTGTATAAATAAGAGGGAACAGATGATTTAGAAAGATTCCATAGAATGCACATAATATAGGAGAGCTACCTTATTGTATTTAATAAGAAAAAGGCACCTATCTGTCTCCATGCCTCTCACAATTGGGAGGCTTGACACTGGGACAGTAGGGATATTTGGGTGTACCAGCAATGCATCTTGCACATTACCCTCGATGTTGGGCTTAGGTAACATCCCCAGGACATACTTGAAAACTAGAGTAATCTGAATGTACGTTTCCTGGTTAAATACTTTGTTATTATTATTATTAGTGATGTCCAACAGGAGCAGGCCATTTACAAAAGTAGAGCATCACCTTGGCATGAATTGAACACGTCAGGCTAACTATCCAGTCACACTTACAGCTGCACATGCACATAGCACTCTTAAATCACTCTGCTCATAGACTGAATGCCCTCCATTCAGTTTGCATAGTGGAACGCCGCTCCTGAATTGATTGCACTGTGCTCTGCTAGGACTTGGTCGCTAGTGTCCCAGATGCAGGATATCAGAAAGAAAACTGGAGATAGCACAACCCCAAATTCAAGACTGTCCTGTAGGGATTTATGTGTCTCTCCAAGTGATATAACCTTTACGTGAAGCACATCTATTGATGCATTACTTAGGAATATTCTCATTTTCTGCTACGTCTCTCCTCTAATTAATTCTTCCTTTATCTCACTTCATCTTTTCTTTGTGTCATCTTTTCGTCCTTTCACAGGTTTTCTTTTTCTCGCTCTTCTTCTAACTAGCTATACAAAACTGGAATAACTAATCTAAGAATCATATTTTTGTCTCATTGGATTATTGGATACAATCAGAATTTAGCTCATAGCAGGTAAAACAGCTCTTTTTTCAGTAGAGTATTGACATATCCATTCTTATTTTGCAATCGTAAAATTAACACTAGGAAAGTGCTTTTGTTCATTGTGGATATTGTAAAAATGTCTATTTTGTTTCAATTCATTCATTCAATTAATTTTGATTAGGACACACAATAGTTTACAAAACATAACAAACAAGGAAGCATATGAAGTAACAGTAGGAAACAGTAGGAAATAATTACTAAAACAAACATGGCCTAAAATTTGGGGAATGTATGAAAAGAAAAAACAGTAAAGAGCTTGTGCTTAGGACAGGACGTTAGATAAAAGGGAGTTGTAAAGGACGTCTGCTGACCAGGCAAAGGTACAAAGTGCTTATAAGAGCAGACATGAGATTCTTGGATGGTCTGCCATTATTTTCAAATTTTAGTATGTGACTCTAAGGCACCCTGCTTTGGTGGAAAATGTTACTAGACAAATGTTAACTGTTTAACAAAAGAACCTACAGTGCATTTAATAAGGGGTTCATTGTTTTCATGTGTAAATCAGGGTAATGTAACCACTGGTCACTTCAATTATCCAAAAACCTGAATTCTGGTCCAGTTTGGAGTACGTGGTGAGTTCTCTGCAAGTCACATTGGTAGCTGCCATATTAAGGTGAATTTGAATGGAACATGACAGGAATATGGTCATGTCTATTTAATGTCATGTTAAAACCAAGTTTCCATTATATCTCACGAGGGCCCTACTTGGTTGGTCAGTGTTCAAGTTGGCAGATATTAAATTAGTTAAGTACTCACTGTTAATGTCTGCTAAATATCTAACCTCTAAAAATGCCATTAGTGAATATGAACTTTTTTAGCAAGGTTTATAAATGTAATGGCTTGGAGGCTAAATGTTATAGAAGCCCAGAAATATGTTTTGAGTATGATATAGTATAAATTAGTTCATTCTGAGGAGTAAAGAATAAAGATATTAAGTATTCACACACTTCAAAAAACTACTCACATTATAAAGGCTATTACGGGCTTATTTTGTAGGTAGACTTTCTCTTTGATATTATACATCAAAGGCATTTTATATTCAGAATTTGGCCTGTTGCGAATTACATGAATGAGAACCATCATCACACTCTTCTTAAATTTCATAAACATGTTCCTGCCCAAATGTCTCTATGCCTGTGGCCTCCTACAGGAAATAAATGAGAAATGCTTCGGATGTTCAGACTAGCAATTGTAAAACGTCTGCAAAAATTCTAGACGAAAACACTATCAAGTGCATGTGCACCTGTTTTGCGGCTGAAACAGAGAGTGGATTTGTGTCCAAAAACTGTTTAACGGAGGTCTTTTGTTTGTTTTAGATCTTGATGAATGTCAAACCAAACAGCACAACTGCCAGTTCCTCTGTGTCAACTCTGTAGGAGGCTTTACTTGTAAATGTCCTCCAGGATTCACACAGCATCATACGGCTTGCATTGGTGAGAACCCTCTTTTGGATTAACAATTACAATTCCTAACATCTGTACAGAGAAATAACTGTGTTCCATGACCTAATGTAAAACTTGGAAGTTTATTATGTCTTGTCATTATGTCATGGTAAAGCAAGCCATGTTAAAATATTTTCAAAGGGTATTTCCTGTTCTACTAAACACTTAGCGTGACTCTATAAGTTACTCTCGCAGACCGTCTTCCTTTTTAACTCTGTATATGGTATTTGTTTTAGAAACAGACTCATTGTAAATAATAAGATTGTGTGTGATGGAGTATTTAGAATTTTCCATGCTGTAAAATAGTATCAGTTTTCAGTACAGAGAACTAAAATCAGCTCTCGTCTTTTTGATGTCTTGCAATTTGAAAAAAAACCACAATTTTGTTTGATAAGATAAAATAAGATGTTTGATAAAGCCATCTATAAAAAGCAGAAGGTAAAGTATAATACCTTTTTCTCATGTAATTTTTACTAGTTGTTCCAAGCATTAAACAATATTATATCAAACAAACATTATTACCTTATGTGGGACCAAGGCCTTTATTTAACATTTTTGGATACACTTTCCAAATTAATCATTTTGAATTCACTTATCTATTAATTTCAAAATGTTAAAATAAATATATACGAATATCAAAATATGTTTCAAAATATCATTTTTTAAAGTTTACTTATAAAAATTTCCATAGAGCTTACTAGTGCATCATTTGAAAAGATTATCCCAAAAATATTAAATTGTTGTCTCCAATCCTCAAAATTAATTTATGCTCACTGAAATGGGAGAAGTAGCAGAATATAATCTAGCACTTTTATTTATCTATCAGAGAATACATTCCATGATGAGGATACAAAATACTGAATTTAATATGATATATATAACTAGGTTGTAATGTATTTTGTTTGTAATAGTCAGGGCCGACCCGTCCAGAGTCCCCCATATGGCACTCTGACAGGGGCGGCAAAAACGTAGGTACACCACTGACCCAGAATGCACTCTAGAGGTCGTCTGAGTGACTGTCACTAGAAGTGTTACTAAGCAACAATGTACATAATGCCTTTTCTCTGAAAAGGCAGGGTTTACATTGAAAAGTGTGCAGGGAGAGGTTATAGACATGAGAACAACTACATTAAGCTGTATACTATACATTAAGCTGTAGTGGCTCTGGCGACTATAGTGTCCCTTTACGAATTGTATATTTTACATTGAAAAACCTGGCTCCCAACATTTTTTGCTGGCTCCTGGATTCCAAGCAAATTTGTCAAGCCCATATATATATATATATGCACACACTGAGGGAAGAAAGTATTTGATCTCCTGCTGATTTTGAATGTTTTCCCACTGACAAAGAAATTATCAATCTATAATTTTAATGGTAGGTGTATTTCAACAGTGAGAGACAGAATAACAAAAAAAAGAAAGAAAAACGCATGTCAAAAAAGTTCTAAATCGATTTGCATGCCAATGAGTGAAATAAGTATCTGACCCCTTTGACATAGTACTTGGTGGCAAAACCCTTGTTGGCAATCACAGAGGTCAGACGTGTCTTGTAGTTGGCCACCAAGTTTGCACACATCTCAGAGGGATTTGCAGATCCTCTCCAAGTCATTAAGGTTTCGAGGCTGACATTTGGCAACTCGAACCTTCAGCTCCTACCACTGATTTTCTATGGGATTAAGGTCTGGAGACTGGATAGGCCACTTCAGGACCTTAATGTGCTTCTTCTTGAGCCACTCCTTTGTTGCCTTGGCTGTGTGTTTTGTGTCAAAAACTACCCATTTCCAATGTCCTGGCTGAGGGAAGGAGGTTCTCACCCAAGATTTGATGAAACATGGCCCTGTCCATCGTCCCTTTGATGCAGTGTAGTTGTCCTGTCCCCTTAGCAGAAAAACACCCCCAAAGCATAATGTTTACACCTCCATGTTTGACGGTGGGGATGGTGTTCTTGAGGTCATAGGCAGCATTCCTTCTCCTCCAAACATGGCGAGTTGAGCTGATGCCAAAGAGCTCGATTTTGGTCTTATCTGACCACCACACATTCACCCAGTTCTCCTCTGAATCATTCAGATGTTCATTGGCAAACTTCAAATAGGCCTGTACATGTGCTTTCTTGACCAGGGGGACCTTGCGGGTGCTGCAGAATGTTAGTCCTTCACAGCGTAGTGTGTTACCAATTGTTTTCTTGGTGACTATGGTCCAAGCAGTCTTGAGATCATTAACAAGATCCTACTGTATAGTTCTGGGCTGATTCCTCACCATTCTCATGATCATTGAATCTCCACAAGGTGAGATCTTGCATGGAGCACCAGACCGAGGGAGACTGACAGTTATTTTGTGTTTCTTCCATTTGCGAATAATCACAATAACTGTTGTCACCTTCTCACCAGGCTGCTTGGCAATGGTCTTGCAGCCCACTCCAGCCTTGTGTAGGTCTACAATCTTGTCTCTGACATCCTTGGGCAGCTCTTTGGTCTTTGCCATGGTGGAGAGTTTGGAATCTGATTGATTGATTGATTGCTTCTGTGTACAGGTGTCTTTTATACAAGTAACAAGCTGAGATTAGGAGCACTCCCTTTAAGAGAGTGTTCCTAATCTCAGCTAGTTACCTGTATAAAAGACACCTGGGAGCCAGAAATCCTGCTGATTGATGAGGGATCAAATACTTATTTCACTAATTGACATGCAAATCAATTTACAACCTTTTTAAAATGTGTTTTCTGGATTTTATGTTTGTTATTCAGTCTCTCACTGTTAAAATACACCTACCATTAAAATTATAGACTGATCATTTCTTTGTCAGTAGGCAAACGTTCAAAATCAGCAGGGAATCAAATACTTTTTTCCCTCCCTGTATGTATATATGTGTGTTACACACAATACATGGCACAATGACTTATGGGGCTGGCATTTTTTTTTTTTCAGGGCTGCTTTGTATCCCCAGTCCTACTCTGTAGACAGCTATGTAACTAAATTTCTGGTTATTGTGACAGTTTGACATGTTGCTGCTGGTCCTCACAAGATTGGGATAATACTTCTAATGTTTTCCAACCAAGACACCATGCACCATTCCAAAAGTTGGCATTAATAAAACAAAAAATGTTTTCTAGATAATAATGAATGCGGTTCACAGCCTAGCCTATGTGGTCCCAAAGGAATGTGTCAGAACACACCTGGTAGCTTTACCTGCGAGTGTCAGAGAGGATTTTCATTAGATCCAACTGGATTGAACTGTAATGGTAAGTACTAAATGGTTTCCTTATGATATTTTATAGATCTGCAAAAATATCCTGGACAGATTGTCCAGATTGTGTTATTTTATTTTTGTTTGCGCGTTTATCACATTTCTACATGTGAATTTCTTTAGCTTTAAGAATTTTCCTTTTCCCTCATTGGTGTTCTGTCATATAACACATGTAATAAAAATAATAGATGCAATCATGATAATGAAAAACATCAATCTTATGACAGTACAGGTTGAATGCAGGGTTCCAAAATTATGGTTAACAAAATCAACAGTTAAAGGAGAACCATCACTCATGAAATTACATCATGGAATGAAAATTGGAGAATTATCTAAATGTGTGTTAACAATTTTTTTCAAAAAGAATGCTAGAGGTTTAGCAGTTATCATCACAATACATTCCAGCCATCACAGGCCAGCCAGATCACATATTGTATTGGAGAAGAAGAAACAAAAACTGTCAGGGCCCATATATTTACCTTGGCAGTCCACTGATCGCATGGCCATACGATATGGCGGACTCCCTTCTGGCAATTTTACAAGGTTTTGGGGCATGCCTACTGCAAATACACCCAATAGCATAAAATGGTACCTTGTGTGTATCCCTGGGCCATGTTGTGGTGTGGGTACATAATGTCCTAATAGAGTATTCATAGTGTATCCTTTGATTATTTGGTCCTAACATGGCTATTCCTGACTCTTAATTTCTGCCTCCCCTGACCTGGCATTGTACCTCACTTATCTGATTTCTGGTTTCCTTTGACTTTGTCTTGGTTCATTATTTTTCTGTTACATTTGTTAATTTAGGCCACCCTAAGAACAGGTATACATGCATTTTACCTCTGGATTTTTACTCTGCATCTTGAGTTATATATTATACTGTCACAGAAACAACTTGTCTTTACTGACTGACAGATGGAAAAGGCTATTTTCTATATCAGTGAATGACAGGGAACAAAGATAGAGGCATCCAGGACAGAGGCAGCTCTGCAATAGCCAAAATAGTTGGATTTCTACTGTAATTTGTATTTTTCAAACCGTACAAACACACAAAAAATACAGGAGATACATGTAAGTAAACATAATACATAATACAAATTCAGGAAAGTTGAGGTTTCTCTTTAAGGAAATATACAAAATACCTTGAACTATCACTACTCTGGAAACTGCAACATTGAGTAAAACATTGAAAATCACCTAATTAGTATTACACAATTTTCATGAGTACCCCACTTTCTTTCAAACTTTATATTAAAAGATTTAGCAAATGACTTCTAAACCTAGTTCAGTCCAGGCACTGTCAGGGTACATATTGCAAAAGAGGCTAAATAAACCCATCCTATTCTCTGTATGCTTTCTCTGGGCTGACTGCCAAGTACAATGAGTGGAGCTTAGTAAAATGATTAACAGAGAACTAAGATTGAAGTGCTCATTTGCAGGATAAAATTTGTTTATTGCTACCCTTATTTTATTTTTAATACTTCACAAAAACATAAAAACCAAACATGGTTAACAACCATATAGATATTTTATGTATTCCAAATTAGAGTATAGCCTTGAGTAGACATTTTATCACTGCTGATCCGAACAGATGCAAACGTTAATCTACCCTGAACCATTTTTCTTTATTTTTCAGCTTTTCCTTTGATCACTCCATTTTCACTTTAGTCCTTTAAAATGATGAATATGGAATTCCAAATAACAAAATTTACATTTAAATTATGAATTCTTCCTTCCTTTCTGTAGATGTCGATGAGTGTGATGGTAGCCACCGATGCCAACATGGCTGTCAAAACATAATTGGAGGTTACAGGTGCAGCTGTCCACAGGGCTATGTTCAGCATTACCAGTGGAATCAGTGTGTTGGTAAGAATTTTATAGGCACTACTTTGTTTAATAATATTTCTCTTCTGTAATTAGATCTATATTTTTCAACCAGCATGGCCAAAAACTATAAGTATTTACATTGTGTGTATTAACAGTTCAATAGCCAAGAGCATATAATCACATGATCCCCCTGTTGATTTATTTTTATTCTTGTAGTTCATACAACATAAACTATACAAGTATTCCCCCATAATGAGTAGTAACTGAACACGTATGCCTTATATTAGAGTTACACTTATGAGTGACTGGTGCCACCATTTTAATTTAGCTCCCATCAAAGCTGACTTTTGTTTATTCACATTTTTTTTTTTTATTTCAGTATTTTATTTGTTTAATTTTAAACAGTTTTGTTAGGTTCAAATAGCTGCATCCAAAAGTGTAACTTAACTACCTTGGGCAGCACAGGAACCTGAATATCCCAGTGACGACCTAATATTAAACTCGTCCCCTCGACCCTTGCACCAACCAAAACACACAAATCCTAGTCTAGAAATATAACATATGATGAATGGATACAGAGAGAGAGAGAGATTTACTTAAGTATGGATTATCTTCTTTTTATGGGCAAAGAAGAGTTTTGAAGTAGTAATTCATCATATCTTAAACTATTCCAGAAGTTTTTATGTGTAAACCCATTGAGGCTAAAGATATTAGAAGAGCTTACCATCATTTGAGTGGCCTTCACTGTTTACAGAAGAAATTTAGCTGTAATTGGGATTAGTGTTATTTCTGGCAACTTCTTCAAAGGAAAATAAAGTCAGAAAATATGTTTGTTGAGTTAGCAATTCAGGGATTTTTTTTCTATTGACTTAGCATTCAAATTGTCAGTGAAAAAACATAATTGTGCTGGTGCACAATTTAAAAATATTTTTGTCTAAGAACAGTATTTGTTTTTATTGTGTTCAAGAGAATTTTTGTGTTGGTTTTTTTTACATTCAAGGGCAACTAGTTATTGGTAGCACACATGAAATAATTTATTTTCAAATAGAAAACACATGCTTGTTAATTCTGTACATTACTTTCCATAGATGAAAATGAATGCAGTTCCCCGGATACGTGCGGTTCTGCCTCATGCTACAATACACTCGGTAGCTACAAATGTGGCTGTCCATCTGGATTCTCCTTTGACCAGCTTTCTACATCTTGTCATGATGTGAATGAATGCACAAACTCCAAGAATCCTTGCAATTATGGCTGTTCCAATACTGATGGAGGTTATCTCTGTGGATGTCCACCTGGATATTACAGAGTCGGGCAAGGGTAAGAATTTAATAACGGTGTCAGTCATACAGTTGTACTTTATAGCAAAATATGTTTAAGGGTCGATTTTCTTAGACATGGTCATTTGTACATGGAACGTTATTTAATACTAAATGTTGCCTCTAATGAGCATAGATGCCTTTCCCTCCTCAAATTCTCAGTCTACATAGACACCTAGTTGGGCTTACATAAATTATTTCTTTTAAATTGCAGTTTTGTTTATTCAATTTTTTTTTTCAGTATGTTATTTGTTTAATATTAAACAGTTTTGTTAGGTTTCACCAGAGTGTTTTTTTTTACTGAGGAATGTATTTTGCAGTAGGCTGGAATTAAAACACGCAAGATATATTGCTGCTATAAGATATACTATCAACATTTTTGGACTTTTGTCTAAATTCAGTTTCCTGAATTTACCTGAACTTAGTATGAAATCAGCAGAAAAGTTGGTAAATTGTAAGGTTTGTTTACTTAATACCTGAATCCACAGTTGCCAATTATATTTAAAAGGCCAGGGTTACGAGAGAGATCTATTAGCATTGTAGTAAATGCCCAAGTTATTCATCATTAGATTTTCATTTAACGATTATCATCTTGTGAGCCAACCCTTTGTATTTGTTCTGTATTTTCTAAAGAGCCCACGATATGTCTTATGCCCACTTTCATTTTATACTGGATATACAATATTTTTTAGTGTAGCAATGCAAACAGTGATTTCTAAAGAAGTATTTATTTGTTGCAGGCATTGCGTCTCTGGAATGGGCTTTAACAGAGGTCAGTACCAGATTCCCGATCGAGAAGCTGGTGATGACAATGCCCTGTCTCCAGAAACGTGCTATGAGTGCCAGATCAATGGCTACTCAAAGAAAAGTGGAAGGAAGAAAAGAAATGCAAACAACACTGAATCTGTCATGGTAAGAGAGTAACACTATATGGTGGGGTCATTTCTAGTTTAAGTTATCTGGAAATTCTAGATTCTATGTTAACAAATATATTTCATGCTGGTACTGGGCTACAACGTCTTGGAATGCATCTCTTAACATCATATGCAAAATAATTCTGTCTTGATGGATATATCTGGCCTTTAAATGCATATTGATGACTTCTGGACCCACTTCACTTATCCCCATCCCAGGAGTATTTTTTTAATGTTATATTATGGTATAGACACTATAATGTAATACGTGATCACGTTGCATAATAATTGATGGCTCGTTTACCTTTATACAGAATGGGCAGATTAGCCTGAAGAGTATTGCAATGGATGTTCCACTTAAACTGAGTCTAAACATTTCTCAACTAAATACCAAGAAACATCTATTGGAAATCATCCCAGCTATTCAACCTCTTAACAACCATGTACGTTATGTTATTTCCCAAGGAAATGATACAATCTTTCACATTGCCCAGAGGGATGGACTCAGCTACCTCCATGCTACACATAAGAAAATTATGCCTGGGACATACACACTGGAAATCAAAAGCATTCCTCATTTTAAAACAAGTGACTTAAAGAAACTGGAAGCAAATAATGATGAAAACTACCTCATAGGTGAACTTGGGGAAACTCTAAAAATGAGGCTACAGATAGAGCTCTCTTAAAGATCAAACTCGGACCAGGGCTTTTATCACACCCATCACTTTATTTATCCACCTGAGCATGTTTTCTTTTTGAAAGCTTTATGGAGTCTAAATCCATTTTTAAAAGGACCGATTTTTATGTCTCCTTTGCAATGACCTTGTTGGAAGGATTATGGAGACGCTGATGAGGCAAAGTTCTCGTGAAAATTCCGCCACATTTATTGTATTTTATATGTTTTTTTTTTTTTTAATAATTTTGTACCAACCAATGCTGGAATTAGTGTTCAACATTTTAACTGAATCAGCATGAATCAAAAGCAGGGAAACAATTCTACCTAGATAAATAGAATGTTTATGTCTTCATACCTACAAAAAGAAGGTATGCGACTTGAGCCATTCAAACTAAATCTGTTGATGTCATCTCATAATGATGAGAGTTTAATGGTTCAAGACAGCTCCCTAATTAATTACACTATGCTAATTCAGTTAAATTATTCATCATAATCAAGTAGAAGATAGCATGGTGATGTAGCCTAAACTATGTTACCTTCTCTACATCATGACAGCAATAGTATATGCATTTCAGTATCGGTGTACTGCAACATGTCCATCTGTAGCACCATATCTGGTTGATTTTAATAGTATGATAAAAATGTAGTTAAAGAATAGACATACCAAAGTAGGAAAACAAAACTATTTAATGCCAATCATGATATATGACTTTCTGAGAGGTACGATAGATTCCAACTCAGGGAAGTAGAAATTTGTACTTGGTGACTACAGCTTTGTTTCATAAGAAACAAAAGATTTTTGGGGGGAAATGTCACCTCTAAGTTTCTGGATTCGCAAAGTTCTTTCTGATTGATTTAACAATGACAGTTATTAATTAATAGAAAAAAATCCATCCAAAATGAACATAGCAAACAAATGTTAGGATTAAAATGTTCGTTGCCTTCCAGGACCAGAGATTATTTTATTTTAATTTTTTTTGTCACCAGCCTGCATTTTGTTTGGGAGTATTACCATAATCCCCAATAAATGTAAATGTTTATTTATTTGTTGCAGTAATATATGGAGTGCCTATTGAAATATTTTAACAATGAGGGAGCCTTGACTTTTTATTTTATATGTGTCTTTCTATTTGGTTGTTATAATTGAGGCATTTTATTGTAACAGTACAAACTGCACTGGTTTCTGTAAAAAGAATATACAACTTTACAGAAGATGTTTTGAACTCATGTGCAGGTATTAGACATCAAGAATATCCAGCATTGGACTTTCTCCAGAGAAGCTGAGTAATAGGGGTTATAACACTACAGGGTCACCTGCTGTAACACAATATCAAGACTGCTCAATGTACTCATACTATTACAATTTACAACGTACTGTAATTATTCTCTCCTATGTAGGAATGTGTTCTGGAACAAGGTGCTTCATTCAGTTATTTTACTGTAGGCAGCTCAGTATGAGAAAGGTGATATCCAGTGCATCATACTGTTTAGATGGTTTGATTAAACAATGCATTCCCTATTAGCTGAAGGCAAGGAAAATGTGTGTATGTATTTGAATTTTGTGTAGACAATTGTCACTATTAGTGTAGTTATACACAGTATGCGCCTCAACTAGTAATCTTTGAGTCTTTCCGCAACTTGTTGGAAGTACATTTTATTTTATATTAAATACTATCCCTTTTTATTAAGAAAGGGTGTACCAATATTGCATTTTGGACAACTGGTGCCCATAACTAGTTATATGAAAGAAGTGGAGCCTAATATCATAAAAAAAAACTCATCCATGTGCAG
Organism: Pelobates cultripes; assembly: GCA_933207985.1. NCBI lineage: Eukaryota > Metazoa > Chordata > Amphibia > Anura > Pelobatidae > Pelobates > Pelobates cultripes. The sequence continues at coordinate 234,389,395 of OW240916.1, forward strand.
AGACATTATACATCATGTGTAGACCAAAGACTCTCTACGGAAATTGGTGTTTCCTTTGTTTATAATTGTGTTCACATTTGACAAATGATAATGTGTAAAGCATTTGTTTTTTTATATATTTCAGTATGTATCTGGTTGCCATCAGTTTTCTTGCAATAAAGCTTATTTTGGGGTAATTGTGAATTTTAATTGTAGAAAATGAAGCGTCAAAATATGCAGAAGAGGCGTAAAAGGTTGATACAAAAACACATGTAATGTTAAATAATATGAGTAAATAAATCCAGATTAGATTTGGACAGGTGCAAAGAAAATTAGTGGTAGTTTCAGCATTTAATGATAATTGAAAAAAATATGTTAGTGCCTACTCAAAACACACACATCATGTAGTAAATCTTCCACCAGAAAATCCATTTGTCCATAAATAATTCTAAGAAAAAGGCCTCCTCTTGTCTCCTTAATATAGGGTAAAGTCTTGAAACGGATTTGCAAGGCCTAAATTACTTTTTTTAACATATTTGTTTTTATTGTATTTTGAAAAAGGAATTCCACATTATGATATACATACAGTAGCAATATACATTACATGGTAATCTGCATTAACAGCTATTGTGGTGTATCACCAAACTCTATATAAATTATTATGTACGCATACACATATAAACTCTGGTCTGTCTACTTTAACAAATATTTATTCAGAGACAAAACAACAACAACATACAAATAATGACACACAATCTAACTAACTATACCAACAACAACAGCAACAACAACCTAACTAACAATAACAACTACATCTTATAAAATCCCACTCACAGTTCACCATGATAGAAATTAGGCCATGTCTGCTTAAAGGACTGCTCAGTAGCACAGCCAAGAAGGAACAGGGAGGAATGGAGATAGGGGGAAGTGGTTACCTCTTTCCTGACTTGTAAAGGTATTGAATTACTCAATTACCATTTCAAAAGGTAAAGCTTATCCCACTGTACATGAGCTTGGTCACGTGATCCCTGGTCACCATATTAGTTTGATGACAGAATGTCACCATAGCTATCAACTGGGACAGCGCACATTGCAGGTCTTGCATTTGCACATACAATGTTTAGTACATATGTCCGTGTCATTGCTCAAATCCTCATTTCGCTATGTTATATTATATGTGCTGGGTCACCTCCTGGGACTAATTCTACCCAGCAGTTATGTCTTGGTGCCCGCGTTTGTTTGGCTCGTGGCATACCTATTGCTTGTCCCTCATTGGTCAGCATGTGTGGAATACGGGAAAAAACCTGGGACTAAATGTATGGGATCACACAGAAAATACACTCTGGGTGGAGCTAAAACAACATATATAACATAATATAATAAATATTTTCCTCTCTTCTTGTTATACATCAGTTTCTATAGAAACAGAGGAGAGGGACAAATCACAGTGCAGAAAAATCTGTGACAGATAACATTAATCATGTAATAAAGATGCACTCACAAGGAAAGAGCCATAAAGTCACATGGCTGGTGTATATCGCCTTAGAATTCTTAGGGAGATCCTCTCCCCGTTGGAATCAATATGAAGAAAGAAGAACCCTTCTAGTGAAGAAATGAATAATTCCTAAAATGGATAAAATAAAAATAAAATAAAACAAACTTGAAAATCTCTGATGGCAATAATACATAAATCCAATCAGTCCAGTCACCAAAACACGTTTTGCCAAATTCAGGTCTCTTCAGTTGGTGTATAAATGTACCTGAATCACAAACCAATCAAAAATGCTATGGCCAAGCATGTTTGTTTTTGGTCATGAGATTTATATTTTTGTCACACTGATCTTGAGAAAGATCCTGAGGGGTTGAAATGTCGATCATCAAACTTTTTGTGAATTTTGCAACTTCAAAATAAAAGAACACTATTTCTACACAGAAGAGACCTGTGAGTGCACCCTCGTTTTTCATTTTATATATATATATATATATATAATTTATTTTTTAACAAATGTGTGTGCATACATGTTCTTTTTTATACAGACCAATGGTTAAATTATTCCATGGTATATTGCTTAATCAGACACACAAACAAATTAAAACCACGTGTTTTTTTTCTTACTACTAACTTATAAAATTTGATTAAAACGAGTTGCATTTTCCTGGAAATGTATCAGAATTTACAATGTGCCAGGTTTCTCTCTATAGAGGAACATTGATTCCAGATTCATTCCAGAAAGCAGTTCCAGAGCACATTGTAATATTTGGGGAGTTTTAAGCCATTAAGTAATTATTTAATTTGTCACATATTATATGCATGTATTTATTGAGCAGTTAAAATTAATTAATCACCAATGTACAAAATAAGTACTGAATAATGGGCTGTACTCAGAACTCGTTATGCTCCATTAAGAACAGATTTTGTAAAATATTGTGCTGAAATAATGAAACTGGAATACACATCTATAAAAAGTTAATATAATTTGTTATTTTTAAAGGGACAATATAGGTACCAGAACTACTACAGCGTAATGTAATGGTTCTGGGACAAAATACTGTCTTTATAGCGTCAGCAGTGCAAATGCTGCCATTTCTGTTAAATGGCAGTATTTACAATGCTGTCTAACACCACCTCTAGTGGCTGTCACTTACAAAAACACTATAGGGGCTTCCTGGGTTCTGTCCTGCAAAGATTTCAGGAGATCATTCTGCATGGAGACATTGAATGCTCCCCATAGAGATGGACTGAATGATTGGTGCAGTGCAGCTTTTTTATTATTCTTACCATAAGTATTATTTTAGGGGCCCTGAATCTAAATATATATTATAACACTATAGCTTTAGAAATGTATGTTTGTTATTTTGCACTAATAGCAGACTACTGTATGACAAAGAGTCTTTGTCAATAAGGAGTCTCTCATTCTTGTCTACGGGGTATTGTTGTTTTTTTCACAAAAAAAGTTTCAATGTAGAATGTAATATGTATATTTAAAAAAAAAAATCCTCATCTCTTAGATAATTTTCTAACACAACTGTACACGAGTAGCTGAGATAAAAAAAGATTAAAAATGAAATCTGGTATATAACATGGATATGATTTATAATACATTAATGTTTAAAAGAGAACATATTAAGAACACAACTACAAGAGTGGAAAACAAAGTGATACATTTTCTCAAACTCCATATAATCATTAGTGGCAAAGTAGGGGTACTCTATACTCTAAGTGACTGCTACACCAAAGACCCTATGATATCTAATTCAAATGAAATAGAAGTGTTATCAAACCCATTTATTCTTCAGTGTTAAGGAAAGGTGTCAAAATGCTGGAGAGGACAGAATAGAGACTTGAATAGGGTAGAGTGGCTTCATGAAAAGCTCCCAAAAATAGTATAGGTTCTGGAAAAACAAGGTATAATGCAAAAGCATATTGAATCTAAACAAAATGCATATTTCTGGATACCAAGAAAGGCGGTGGGGAGCATATAGGAGCAGTGGCATACACACAATCCATTGTTCTGTTGACGATAGTATCACTTTAATGGTGGGCTGATGGTTGTACAACTCTCCAAAAAATAAGAAAAGCCACCTAGAGATGGCATGAACTAGAATACCTTTTATTTTATTTCTAAATTTAAAAAAACTAAAACTTACTAAGTTAGTAACGTAGCTGCATAAGCAAGTTGTTTCAGGACTTAGAGGCTTAGCACCTAATATGTTTTGTGTTGCATAGTACTTAGTCATAGGTGACTGTTTAATCTGCTCCACTAAACTATGACAGTCTTGAGCCAAAAGGAAAGGTTGTAAATAGTGACGCCACCTACTGTTAAAGTTAACTTATTGCAGGAACAGTTTTCACATCATCTTGTTAATGAAAGGTGAATATGCTACATGCTAAAACGAAATATAAATGTGCTTTACTATAAAGAGAATTTACTGAAACTGTTGGCACTGTTACAAAATGATCCATTACAGCAGAAGTCAATGTGAAACAAAACCAAACCAGAATAAACGGAAATGGTTCAGTAATGTTAACGTTAATACTTCCTAGTAATTTTATAATGTAATCACTCATTGCTTGTTAGCTAGCTTCCATTATTTTGACAATAGTTTAGGGTTAATTTGATATGCTCTATTAGATTTTGTTCTGCTTCCCAAAACAATTATGATCCCACAAGGAAATAATTCTCAGCAGTTATGCAGATGCAATGGAATTTTTACCCACTTAGTGCTCTCAATTCTCTGACCATTTAATCATTGAAAACACAACTTTACGCAGACTTGAGAAATCTCAGAAAACTTTTCAACATTTTTTTTTCTTATATGCAGAAACAAATAGAAAAAATTAAGAGAGAAAGGCACATAATTGCATTTCACAACAAATTTAGCAAGGTTATTCACTAAAGTGAGAAATCAAGTTGAATTACATAGAAACATAGAATGTGACGGCAGAATTCAAATCCAATTTCAACTTTAAGGTAAAAAAAAAAAAAACTGGAAAAATTAGATAGCTATGCTTTCAGTTCAGCAACTCAAACACCCTGCATTGACTTATTGCCCACTCCACACCTTGAGCTCGCCCCATGATGTGCTCATGCTGTGCTGTCTGGGGACAACAGGGAACTGAAGCAGGATGGCGGGACAGGATCCTGAAATTGGGACTGTCCCACTGAAAGCAAGACTGTTGGGAGGCATGGATAGATTATGGGGCATATTTGTAACAGGGCTTGCTCCGGTCCCACAAAATTTTCAAATCAGACCTCTGCCAGTCATCCTTCTGACCTTTTCCAGAGCTACACTTTACAGTGTGCATTTGTAAGGGCGTCTGGCAACAAGCGGGGACAGCGGGGATAGTTTACTCTTACTGTACCACTGTCACGGGAGATGGGACTCCTCATACGTGTTCCCTAAATTATACTTTGTATCATCTATTGTTTCCCTGCATGGAAATGGAATTGTTCCCTTCTGTTCGGTTACCGAACAGATTCTGTGGGTTCCCCTTGTTCGCAAATCATGTTTAGGCTTGATTGGAAGATTGTGCTTGTCCCATTCTAAATATGATAAAAATTAGGCTTGAGTATTAATCTGTGGATAGGTAGTAATGTCTCTTTTGGATATGATATTGGAACACAAGGCTTGTTCATATGAAAGGACTCCTTATCTAAGAAGCAATTAAGACGTATGGAAAATGAGAGAGTTAGTTTATACTGAAACCAGACTTCCAGGCCACTTATGTGTGACTTCTCACATCTTACAGAGCAGCTCTGCTGGGGTCCCAGCTTCAAAGAGGAATTTAAGTTGTAAGCTCTGACCTCGCATACCATCAAATTAACCCCTTTTGAAATTGACAATAGCACCTCTATCAGGCAGCCAGTTCATATATGCATGAACATAGCTTTCGTGTTATCGAACTGATCTGAGTGCTTTTTGGATATGTTGGGGCTATTCGGGAAAATAATTATTACATAATATAATGTAGGGTTCAGATGCTGTTGTCATGTAAGTTTGTGATATGTAAAAATTGTATGTAAGTTTTCCTATTTAGAGATAATTGAATTAGCTTAATTGGAGCTCAATTATCTCTCAAACACCATGCTAGGGGCACTGCATAAAAAGCGGAGTGTGGCCTAATAAAGATCAGATTGCTGCTTCTACCCAACACGACTGGTTGCGTCCATTATATTGGGGAAACTCTACACAAAGGGAATACTTTCACTATATTCAGCACATCTGGAATTAGGACTAGTGCAGGATTGAAGGAATAACAGGACTAGACTCACAAAGCTGTGGCAACCACTAATGATCCAGGCTGCTAGCACACTGTTGATGGTAGCATTGCTTAATGCAGCGTGGTTCTCTGCTTGTATTGTGCCACCCCCGTTACTAATGTCAACTGGTACAGTCCACACCTCATGCACAGCCTTAGTGACACCACCTATTTATTTCAATTGTTTTAGCTTGTTAGAGATCGATGGATTCCATATGAAGTCAGATCACACTAGGCAGGTTCTTGGAGAGTTTGCTTATTTAAATGGTTACACCAAAAGCAGTTCAGTGGAGAAATATATTTCTGTCTAGGGGAAGTCCCAGCTACAGTTTATATAATTTTTTACAAATTTCAGGATTATTTATGGGTTAAAAATATTACATTTAATATGGGGCATTATGTCAAGCCATTTTAGACAATATGTCTGACAAAATAAACACAAAACCATGGTTATTAAAGCTAATGCAAAAATGATGTCTAAAGTGACTGATTATTCTCTGTGAAAATAATGAGGTATGAACCTACCTGGGAAATTATTCAAATATGAATATGGGAGGCAAAGGAGGCATCCGTGTTTAGGTTTTCTCATATCACACTTCAAAGACAAGATATACTATTAGTAAAACAAGCCTTTCACAACAAGAAAATACAACAAATAATGAGAAGGAAGAGAGTCAGCAAAACAATGTTGTGTGCTTAAAAAATGACAAGAATATTTGAAAGACTCCTTGAAAAGATGATAGCTCTGAACAAGATGACGAACAGTTTTTAACTCATTAACCACTCTCTCCTAGTGAGCAGATGCACCTCCATTATCCTCACTAGCTCAAGGTTCTTATAGCCTCCTATATTTCTGAACCCTCTTACACCATGCCATTACCAACTGGTGCCACTTTGAAAGGTACTTCACCATGATAAATATTGTAGTGTTACATTGTCCCATCTCAATATTATTTTGTGCTAGCCACGATACTTACTGGCAAGTTTCTGTATTCAAACTACAGAGTTGGTCCTATGTCCAAAAAAAAGGCTACCAAGGTGAATTCATGTTAGTTTGTCCATTATTTAATGTGTGTCATGGACATGTAAATGCACACGCATACTTTACAACAGCAATTTTGACAAATATAAGCGTTAGCATATTATCCCATTAAATTTTATCAGTAACTTTGCAACCCAAAAAGATTTACCCGTTTACTTTTCTTACCAAATCCAGCTTTGGTCAGATGACCGTGGGTGGATTCACATGTAGATGCTCTATGTGTGCTTGAAAGGCAGTACAGAAGTATCCCTTATGGGTACCATCTGGGAGGAGGTATACACATGTTTTTAATCTATATATTTGCTTACTGCTATAGAATGCATAAGTTCAGTGTGCATACCTAAGTGAGTGCCTTTTAATAATGCAAATGATTCTTTACAGTGAGCACAGTAAAATGATGTGTCTCCAGTCTGGATATTAAAATAATAATGATACCATCTGGGGGCATTCAGTTTCAGAGTTATCAATGTTAATATTTCGCAATACAACATTTGAATTAGATTGAATGTACACCAGATTTCCGCTTCATCCCAACATCTGAAATCTGGAACCAAATTATTTACAATATGCAACAAAACACTAAATTATAATGGAACTTAGAATTGACAACGGTCTGCATGCAAACTTCATTCAACTGTGTCGCCACAATTTGGCAAATCCCTCCCATGGAATTTGGAGTGACCTTTAAAATTGCTGAATTTCTTAACCACATTTTACTGATATGGACTGCATTCAGATTGCTGGGGTAGGCAACCTTAGGCACTCCAGATGTTGTGGACTATAACTCCCATAATGCTCTTACAGCCATAATGCTGTCAAAGCATTCAGGGAGGTTAGGTCCACACTGCTTAACCTGAAATGCTGCTGCACATTACACAGTTATGACCTTAAAAATATTAATTAGTCTATTAATGACTGATGACAAAATTGGGTGACATCACTGGGTCCATAATGCCATTCCCCCAGGAACAAGTCAAATACAAAGTACTGAATTGGAAACACAGATTTGCTATTATTCTACAAAACAAAAGACAAATAACAATATAGCTCAAGCCACATAGGGTCTAATGGAAAAAGAGATTACTGTATGGGTGGGTGTCTGTAGTCTGTTGAAAACAATTCTAACTTTGTTCTATTCCAGAATAAACATTTTTTTTTTTATTATAGTTAAAAAAATAACTGTATCAGAGGAACACTCCATTTACATTTTTTATTTATAACCATTTAGTAAAGATACCTATAAAAAAAAATGTGTATTTTTCCTGCATGTTGTCTTTGGGGTTGTATGAAAAAACAGCTCACAAACGATGCAGATTGGCTGTCTGCAGTGTTTGCAAGCACTCACCTCTTTCCCAGGTATAGACATTCAAAACACCAATCAGATACAGGTCATTTAAAGAGAGGGGAAAGCAGGTGAGCAGGGCCTCCGCCAGAAAGTTTGGGCCCCTGACAAAGCACAAGGTCTGGGCCCCCCACCTGAATGCAGTGTGTGTGTCAGTGTAATGAATGCAGAGTGTGTGTCAGTGTAATGAATGCAGTGTGTGTGTCAGTGCAAAGAATGCTGTGTGTGTGTCAGTGTAATGAATGCAGTGTGTGTGTTAGTGTATTGAATGCAGTGTGTGTGTCAGTGTAATGAATGCAGAGTGTGTGTCAGTGCAATGAATGCAGTGTGTGTCAGTGTAATGAATGCAGTGTGTGTCAGTGCAATGAATGCAGCGTGTGTGTCAGTGCAATGAATGCAGACTGTGTGTTAGTGTAATGAATGCAGTGTGTGTGTGTCAGTGTAATGAATGCAGAGTGTGTGTCAGTGCAATGAATGCAGTGTGTGTCAGTGCAATGAATGCAGACTGTGTGTTAGTGTAATGAATGCAGTGTGTGTTAGTGCAATGAATGCAAACTGTGTGTTAGTGTAATGAATGCAGTGTGTGTTAGTGCAATGAATGCAGTGTGTGTGTGTGTCAGTGCAATGAATGCAGACTGTGTGTTAGTGTAATGAATGCAGTGTGTGTGTCAGTGTAATGAATGCGGAGTGTGTGTCAGTGCAATGAATGCAGTGTGTGTGTCAGTGCAATGAATGCAGACTGTGTGTTAGTGTAATGAATGCAGTGTGTGTTAGTGCAATGAATGCAGTGTGTGTGTTAGTGTAGTGAATGCAGAATGTGTGTCACTGCAATGTATGCAGTTTGTGTGTCAGTGCAATGAATGCAGACTGTGTGTTAGTGTAATGAATGCAGAGTGTGTGTTAGTGTAATGAATGCAGAGTGTGTGTCAGTGTAATGAATGCAGTGTGTGTGTCAGTGCAATGAATGCAGTGTGTGTGTGTTAGTGCAATGAATGCAGTGTGTGTGTTAGTGTAGTGAATGCAGTGTGTGTGTGTTTAGTAGTGTATGCATGTAATGTAATAATTGTTATTCCCCCTCCCTGTTTCTTACCTGGTTCAGGGAGGGGGGAAGATTCCATGATCCCTGGTGGTCTGGTGGCATTGTGGGGCCCCCCGGCTCCCTGTATTTGCAGAGGGGGCCCAGCGGACTGCAGCTGTACTTTACAGAATTTCCCTTGTTCTTACTCCCGCTAGATGTGGTGTGCGCGCCGCGCGGAGCGTTACCATGGTAACCCATGGCAACGCTCTAACGGCCGTGCGTCTGCGGGAGTTAGAGCGAGGGAAATGCTGTAAAGTACAGCTGCAGTCCGCTGGGCCCCCTCTGCAAATACAGGGAGCCGGGGGGCCCGCGGCTGCACCTATATATATTGATTATCGCTATATATAGATGCAGAGAGTAATTGTGGGGCCCTGGACCGCCATCATGGTTGTCACCCCCTGATGGCGGCCCTGCAGGTGAGCGCTAGCTTAGCATGCTTGCCACTTCTGTTAGTTCTGTGGGAGAAGAAATCCTCCCTGACTGTTTGAGTCACAGTAAGGGAGATATTTCTGCCCCAGTCAAATAAATGCTGATTTCTATTGAAATCTGCACTTTATAAACTGCAAATAATTTGCAGTCTCCAAACACGCAAACCACTTAAGCAGGCTGAAGTGTGTCTAAACTGTTCCTTCAAGAAATAGTCTTGGCTACGTAGCAACTTGAAATCTTACAAAGATTTGCAAAACTACTTATCACAGGTTGAATTGATCATTTATATATCATATTGCAGTAAAATGCTTTTTATAACTATTTGAGATTTTTCTATAATACAGGACCTCTATCTCTATAAAGCTGTTAGAATCCTACTTTACCGAACACATTCAGTAAGAATAGGCAAGAGAAAAAATTACAGGAAGATGTATGACCATCTTTAGTGTCCTATGTGTGTTCCCTCCTGTTTTTATATTTTATGTACAGGAGTCCATTGAGAACCGAAGGAGTGAAAGGCAGTTTGTTTTATTATTAAGGGTAAAGGCCTTTATTTTTTGTAGTGTGCTCTCACTATTTATTGTTTATATTCGATATTAATGAGATTCAAACAAGGAATATCTTAACTATCTTAAAATCAGAGCATATATTTTAAAAAACTTAAAATTTCAAATGAAACAAAGAATCTCCACTTATTTGACCAAGCCACAAACAAAAAAGATACAAAATAAACTAATTTCTACCTGTTATACCCTACTATTAAAACAAGAGAAAAATTTAACCCCGCTAGCTTTACAAAAATGGGCCCAAGATCTGATCATTTCCATTCCCATTAAAGACTGGTGCAATTCAATGATTATTACAAAGAAGGACATCCATTGTTTAAGTCTAAATGAACTCCAATACTAAGTACTCGACAGATGGTACCTTGCTCCCCAAAAAATCTGAAAAATATACACAAACTCTTCATCTGCCTGCAGGAAATGTGGAAAACAGGAAGTAGATTGTTTACATATGTGGTGGAAATGCCTTCTATTCAGGGAATTATTGGGAGAGGTTCAAGTTAAACTGGCTAAATACTAGACTATAACATAATTTGTTTACCAGAAATTTTGCTTTTACATTTAAATATTCTTAAAAACAATGAAATATCTCTAAAATTATTGCTACATGTTTTCACAGCAGTGAAAATAGTAATAGCAAAAAAATGGAAAAGCCAAAACAAACCAGATTAGCCCACAATTAAAACTCAACTCAGCTAGCAACTGAAAATGGAAAAAGGTATTAAACGTAAAAGCTAAAAAGCTAAAAGGCTTATGGGAAACATGGGTAAAAAAATAAAATTAGAACTTCTTTAATCTTATTTGCTCCAGAAGTGGGGCTCCCCTGCACGTTCATGAATGGAACCCTCCCCCTCTTTTCTCCCGTCACAAGTACTCACTTTATCTATTTTATGTATATTTTCTTTCTCTCTCCCTTTTTTATTTTCTCTACTGTTGACCTGCTTTTCTTGTACTAATTCAATCTCAATACAAAGGAACATAAGAGCTGTTAGTCTACAAAAGTACTTCATATATATATGATGTTTACCTAATTTAGCTCATTTTTTATAAATATTTTGTTGAGCACACGATTTCCTTTGTCTTATAAATATAAAGAAGTTGTTATGAATGTTTTAATCTGTATAAAACCAAATAAAGATACAATTTTAAAAAATGGACATGTTAAAAAAAACACAGTAATTCAGAATTTCATCTAGTCTGTCGATCCTTTATTAGATTCCTCTATTCCTCCTTCTCATATATTACTGATGATGACAAGGCCCAACCACAAGTTGATACGGTTCTGGGACACACTCATTCTTATCATACACTCCAAACTGATGGACCTATCTTGTTGGTTTTCCTTCTCATTAGACATGTGGACTCTTTCACAACTCATGAAAACCCTGTTATAAGCCAAGGGAAACTGGTGGCATGTAGGTCCGTGGCTGAGAGCAGGAGATACATTGAGACCCTGCCCGGGCATTTAGCCCTTCGGAAAATTAGAGATGTAATTTAATTAATGACTTAACAGCTCGACCTGGGACCTGTAATTTGATAGTCCCTATCACAATTATTGCTAATGTATTCTGAGTCTTGCATTTTCATTGTCTATGAACATGCCCTGGACCCAGGGCTCCCTTGTCCCTAACTTCAACCTCTCCTCTTCCTTCTCTTTTCTCTGTTATATTGTTTCTTTCTCTTACTTTTTGAGTGTATGGATATGAAATGTGTTTCAATTCTGAAGTTTAGCCTGCTGCATTATACCTTGCTGAGCCTGTCTAATTTATGAGGAATACAAAGAACTAATTCAGGCAGAAATAACTAGCACCCAAGAGAGAGGAAGGAAATAACATTAAATTTAAAATCAGAAAAACACAGGTCTAAGATTAGATAATTATTTTGGAAACAAATACTTCAGATTTTTTTCTTAGTAGACCACAGGCATTTTTTTGTCAACATGTTTCCCCAGCTTACCATCTGCTGCTGCTAAAAACTGCTAGCTCTTTAATTTATAAAGGATTGACATTTTTGAAAGAGCTCTAAAGTAGATAAACATGTTTATCAAATAGTTTTAAAAGAAGGCAAATTTTGTTTGACAAGGATGGGAAGGGGGAAGGGGGGCGCTTAAGACAAAGAACCTGAATTATCACTGGAGCAGAGGTATTTTGTAATTTGAGATAAAATGAGTAGCAGGTGTAAAGTTGTTGGCAATAACTGAGATTTTGAACTGCATCATAAAGTGAGGTCAGGATATTTAATCTGGCTGGTGTATTCAATAAAATGCAGTGGTAAATTTAATTAAAAATGGACCACAATAAGAATGGACTACAATAAGTGAAAGTGTAGTTTTAATTATAACTGTACAGAATACAAAAAGATAGATGCTACCGGTCTCAGTGCAAACAAAGCCCTGAGATCAGATACATCCCCTGGATATAGATATAGCAACGTACGGTAAGAATATCCGATAAACTGGCTATTAGATCCCAAAGCAATAATGAAACCAAAAAATAAGTGGAAAATAAATATATACAAGTGTCACTAATGCAACTATGCATTCAGTATAAAATCAGGTTGAGGTTACCACCATACATAAATAAGGATCTGATATAAGGTACTAAAATAAAGCTTTATTAAGAAACTTGCTTAAATTAAAGAATCAATCCCAAATAGTCACCCCTGTCCCTGATATATAACTGGTACTCCTCTTGGTACTGTGTCCTAGCGAAATGCTGAATCTTAGACTCTGTTTTGCCCAAAAGAAATTAAAAGATAATAAAAATATAAAGGAGCATAGCTAGAAAGACCAAAGAATGACCATCTAGCATTAATAATATAGTTCCATTAGGTATGGGTAAGTCTGTTACTAATAATCGTAGCAGAAAAATGACCAAGGTGGTCTATAGAGGATAACATCACCAAAGTTTCCAGAGGAGAAAGGTTGTCAGACAGAGAGAGAGCTGGCAGTGTTAAGCCTATAGGTCAGTTTAAAATAAACTGACAGTAGGATTTATAAAGCCTCTCTCTAACTATACAGGCATAGTAACAGAAAAATTAGATAGTGATATACAAACAAATCATCTTAAAAGTGCTTAAAGTGGCCAATGCCCAGTGCCCATAACAAAACAAACAAAATGAAAGGAAAGAACGCCCGACGCGCGTTTCGGTGCTTTGTGTAATGCACCTTCGTTTCAATTCAATTAATTATAACTGTGTTTATTTTGTGTGTCAATAAATGACAGGCTTTTGGGATACATCTTAACAGGAAAAAGTCTAACGTCAAGAAGAAAAATTACTATTACCTATTCCAGCTCTCGATTCTTAAATGGTTCCATGTATTTCTGAGCATATGTTTTGTGATATTTCTGATACTGAACATTACCATAACATGGCCCTTTATTTTAATATACCAGAGCATCACTAACATTAGCCGATGTTCTACAGCCTCATCACTGGGATATAATTCACATATGGTAGGACAGTATGCTTTGCATAATAGATGGCGTGTACATAGTCTCTACCTTGACATAAAAGAGAGTGCATTTATTCCCAGGTAATTTTAGGTTTAAGTAAAGTTTCTCCTATCATATATATTTGGGCAAAGTATTTGGAATAACAGGCTGAGCCAATACTCCAAACCTCTATTAGAATGACTATGAAAAATAAATCCAGGACAGGTTTTCAGCTGGCTATTTTTGTGAGTGTAATTACCTACCGCTGTATACATCGTGCTGAGCTATTGATGTGGTGTTTAGGGCTGGGTATGGAGAGCGATAATTGAATTTGTGATTTGGTATAAAGAAGGACTGTATCAGGACTTCGCCCCCACACTCACCTACCTCACGCTCCCACGCCGTGTCTCTCTCTCTCACTCCATGAGGACACCATGCCAGAGCGTGACCCCCAGGCAGCGTGGTCGGTTCAATCACCCACGCCGACCACTCACTGCCACTTACCCGTTACAGAAGGAAGAACTCTCTGTTCATGCGAACACGTCTCACTTATACTGCAGACAGAACTCTGTTCGTACGGATGCCCGCCTCCAGAACACAGCAAGAACAGAAGTCTGTTTGTGAGAACACCGCTGCTTCCATGTCCGACCACACAGAAGGTAGAACTTCAGGAGAATCAAAGGGTGCGCGCGCGCTGATACAGAGATTTTTAAAGGTACAGGTATTGCTTGATTGGTATTGGTTATACATCCTCAATCTTTAATTCTCTAGTTACCTCTCTGATTGCTAAGTTCTGTGTGTTGAGTATTATTTGTATTTGTATTTTGAAAAAAGCTACTATTTCCATTAAATATTTACATACAGGTGAGATGCTTGTGCTTCAGTAAAAAAGGAATTAAAAGGTATAGATATAACATTTCTATGTGACATCATGAACTAAAAGTAAAAGACAACTTTCTCTGTAAACTGATTCAATAACAACATGCGAGCACATGTAATATTAAATCTATAAGTAGTAAAATAAAATTGAAAATAATTTAAGGTATAAACTCTGCAACATAATTACTACAGCTCAGTGTTTTTATGGTTATGCCTAGCATTATGTTGCCCACAGTGTTTTTCCTTGGTTCTTTGTCAATTAGTTTAGAAGATATTTGATAAATCTCAGGGCTATGCCAAGCAAGCAGAGAATGCCCCGTCTTCGGCCAAATTTACACTTTCATCCTGGAAGGTGGTGATAGTAACCTGCCTCAACAAATATGAATAACAAAGCTGTAGCAGTTTTCCTGCGTTGATTGCCCCTCCAAAAAGACTGATCACTTTGTGCACATGGCCGAAGTCAAAAAGATGCTTCTGAATAGGGTCCTGTTGGTAAGTGTTACCTATCCATATCTCAGCATTACAAGCTGAAGGTCAATTCTGAGGTTGATAAATGAATATCATTAAGTAATGAAATTGTAACAAATATAAATCAGTTTGTACTAAGTGAATTCACTGCAGAGGGAATGCTGTATGTGTGATGATAGTTATTATTAATGGTATCATTTCTTTTTGCAGAGATGTGATTGCACTGAAAAACATTTGAATGCCAAACTATTTGTGTCCTTACAGGTGGAGAGATAAATTAAGTTCTGATTTGGCCATCATATTGAAAAGAATGTAGGTCATATAGTACCAGCTCTGACTGTTCAATAGGAATTTGGAGGACTTTAATATTACTCTGGCTATAAAACACTTTCCAAAATATACACTAAAATGTAAAACAGATGCTGGGAAATTAAATATAAGGGACATAATAAATAAAACATATCCAGACATCTCAGTAGAAAAATTTAATTCCTTAAAACATTATTGTGTATAAGGACTAAATAAATAATTATATTACTAAATTAACAAAAGCTTCAGGGGAAACTGAAAAGCAAATTCACATATTTAGGGCAAAATAGCTTGGGGAAGAAATATTCATTTTAGCAAATTCGAGCCTAAATCTGTGGAACTATTTTGGGCATGAAAAGGTGCGTGCGGACGGTCAAAAGACTTCCAGAAAACTTCCAGAAAACTTTTTGGATATGTTGTTCACACAGATCAGAGCTATCCAGGGATGTATAATTTGTGGGGATATGTGGTGTTTTGGGGTGTTTTCTGTGTTTTGGGTAAAAATGTGTGTTTTCTGCCTGTGATAATTGAGTTAGTCCATTGTCTTTGTTAATTTTATGGCAAGACAGGAGGCTTCATATTTGCTTATCTTTCTTTACTGTAACTCCCAGCAGCAAAGAAATGGTTAACAATGTTGTATGGAAAAATCAACCAATCATAACATATCTCAACTACAATATAGTGTCATCAAACTCCTCCCACTTCCTCTTTCTTTGCTGCTTGCCTCCCAGGTGAGTCTGCTCCAATTGCATTGCTTTACTGGTTTAAGTTACTTCAATATTTATTTAATCTTGTTACTTACACACATAACAAACTTTATTTTTTTGATTTACTCATCTTCCCCTTTAAATATTTTCTTCTTTCTAACCTCACATATATATTATTTTTCACTGTATTTGTATTATTGGATTGTTCTCCTTTAAAATTTTACGTCCTACCGGATTTTTTCTCTGAACGGAGGGTTTTTTCAAACCCTGCCGCTTTCAATCAGCTGGCCGCGGCTTTTTTTCTCTCAGGAGAGCCGCGGCCCATTCTTTCTTTCTCCTCAGCCGCGGACTCCATTTCCCAGAGTCCGCGGCTGCTATTTCCCGCCCTTATCCTTCCTCCCGCCTACTAGCGTCTGTCTCTTGGACGCAGGCTTTTTTTCCCGCCCTTTTCAACGGCGGCAAGCTCGCGGCGGCCATTTTCAGCCCCAGAGTAACTGCCAACGGCTCCTCCACTGCGGCGCACAAGTTCTTTTTCAAATCCTGTGGGTACAGAAAATCATATCACTGACTAGCTTGTGGAAGGTAGGTTGCTGCCATCTTATCTCCACCTCATTTCATATACTCATTAAAAAAACGATCACTATACTGATCTATCTCCTATTTGTTTTTTCCACAGGCTTTGCCTACACAGGACCATTCTATTACAATCTGGGTGAACCCCTTTCCCTAATTTGTATAATTACAGTGTGGTTTAATTTTATAAATTTTGTGTGATTGCCTTTTATTGCCCTTCTGTGGGTGACCCCCACTTACTTATTTAAAGTACATATTCTGTACAATATCTGTGTGGTTGATACCACCTACTGAAACACTGCTGTGTTAATATTTATGTGGCTAACCCCACCTGATATATTTTTGTGGGTGACCCCCATTGTTTACTGTACATTATATATACACATTATATATACATTATATATATTTATTATTAGTGTAAATTTATAGTGGTGACCCCACCTCAGTAATTGAACAATATATCTTTTGTTCACAATCTCTATTATTGGGTGATCCCCATTAATTGCCCTTTACTATTTTATTGTGCCAAGCATTTGTGGGTGACCCCCATTGAATTTGACGTCTCGTGGGTGACCCCCACATCATACTTTCTAATTGAGTTGCCTCATCATTAATTGACATTCTAACGCTTATAATCTATATATATATATATAGATAGTTGTTTTATAGGGTTTACATTTACCTTTAAATTGACATTATGTCAGATCGCCAAGACCCTGCGATTTCTGCCGAACTTAAGGAATGGCTTTTCTCAACTATCGCAGAGTCCATTCCTAAGGCTCTGGCAGCCTACCATGACCGTAATCCAGAGGTACACCCCTCTACTCAACAACCCTCTGATTCTGAGGATTCCCATATCTCCGACCAAGATAGCGCCCCGCGCAAGAGACCCTGGAAAGGGAATAGCGCTACTGCGGGCAAGGGCAAAGCTCCTGCTAAGGTCGTTAAACACTCTAACCCACACGTTTCGCAGGCTACTACAGACCCTCTAGAGGGTTCTACTTCACATTTGTCTGGCCATATTCTAAGTGACTATGACCCTAATTACTCTGATGAGGATCCCATGGTGAATGTGCCCCAGGATTCCTCAACATCGGAGTTTGTGAAAGAAACCTTCCTAAGTCAAGATCACAAGAGTAAGGTACCTGACTCAGACACCCTCCTGGATGCTTCAGGCCTTCCCCTTTTTGACCCAAGGGTGATACGCCACCCGCGCTCAGCAGAATGGGCTCCCCCAGATCATATTGCTAATTTCTGTAAACTGTGGCTTCGCAAGCCTCTCGAAAAAGAAATCAGAAACAAACTAAGGGCTGAATGCCCGAGACCAACTATTCCAGGCAAAGTTGCCTCTACCCCTGAATTTGACCCCATGCTGGTCACCTATTTAACAAAATCTGGTAAAGACCCTCGTAAGGGTATTGAACAGGGTTTGAAAGCAACCCAAGACAAATTATTGGACATTTCAGGTCCTATCATACAGATATTCATACTCGCAGATGAGGCACTCACCAGCGGTGAACTTGATCCGCACATTATAAGAGAATGGGCACAGAGAGCCCTTTGCCTTTTGGGCAACGCCAATACGGCTATTTCAATTGAGAGACGCAAAGCGGCACTGTACAAAATCGATGCCAAACTGGTGGATTTGAGCACTAAAGAACTAGGCCCAGAGGCCGATGGTCTTTTATTTGGTAACAGTTTCATGCGAGACCTCTCCAAGCATGTCTCAGTTTTTACCACACTCAATAAAGCCCAGTCCTCCCTACGTAGGGTGTTCCGTCCCACTTTTCAAAATCGTTTTTCTGGGAGAGCTGGTCGCTCAAGGGGCCGAGCTACCAGTAGAGCAGCCTTTTCAGGCTACAGGCCCCGACCCACAGAGTATTGGTCCACGGGATACTCACGACCCTACCACAGGCAGCTGTTCAACACCAGAGGCTCAATTCGAGGACGTGGCTCTGCATCCCTGCGCGGACGCACTGCTTCAGGTAATGGACCTTGCTTATTTAAAAACTGTATCAATCGCAGGTCGATTAACATTCTTTTTCCCACAGTGGAAACTTCTTTCTCAGGATCTTTGGATCCTTCATACAGTCACAGGTTTCAAAATAGATTTTATCACACATCCAGTTCAATATTCTCACCCGACACCCTTAGGGATGTCAAAAGCAGATACTCTAACCTTGAACACAGAACTGACAAAATTGTTACACAAAGGGGCGATCGAACCTTCGCCTTTCCCTTGCACCTTCCTCAGCAATATATTTCTGGTTCGGAAGAAAACGGGGGACCATCGTCCCATTATCAACCTCAAGGCGTTGAATCGCTTTATCACATACCGTCATTTCAAGATGGAAGGTATCCATCTTCTCAGGGACTTGCTCTGCATGGGAGACTGGTTCTCCAGATTCGACCTCAAAGATGCTTATCTGACGGTCCCTGTAGCACCAAGTCACCGTGCCTTCCTCCAATTCCGTTGGCAAGGCGACATTTGGCAGTTCACCTGCCTCCCTTTCGGACTTTGTTCTGCTCCATGGTGTTTCACCAAGTTGATGAAACCAGTCATGGCGCTCCTTCGTTCTCAGGGCATACGTTCAATTATATATTTGGACGATATCCTGATCATGGCACAAGATCAGCAATTACTTCGCAAACACACACACATGACCTCTGCCCTCCTTCAAAACCTAGGTTTTGTCATAAATTACCAGAAATCAGACCTGGTACCTTCTCAAATAGTCCAATTTTTGGGTTTTCAGATAGATTCAGTTCAAGCAACTCTACAATTACCCTACTCCAAAATCAAAAACATAAAGCGAGAGATTCAAAAATTACTCAAGTCACAACGACCTCGACTCCGCGACCTAGCACACGTGCTGGGTCTTCTGTCTGCATCAATTCAGGCTATTTTTCCAGGGCCCTTGCATTACAGAGCAATGCAACGGCTGAAAACCTCCTATTTACATCGCTCGACCTCCTACGACCAATTCATTTCCCTAACGGACGAAGTTCTTATCGAACTTCACTGGTGGCTTCGCAATATGGAAGCCTGGAATGGGAAAGCGATTTTCGGATCTCAACCAGATTTTATTCTGGAATCCGATGCCAGCCTACTCGGTTGGGGCGCTACGTGCGCCCAATCATACACAGGAGGTCTCTGGTCCCCGTCGGAACGAGCACTTCACATAAATTGTCTCGAGCTCATTGCCGGATCCTTCGCGATCCGCAGCTTTGCCAAAGAAGCCTCCAACTGCTCTCTGGTACTTCGGATGGACAACATCTCCGCAGTACGGTATGTAAACCGTCTCGGGGGGTCCAAATCGAAACTACTGTCAGACCTCACCAAGGATCTGTATCAGTTTTGCTTAGACAGGAATCTGTCTATTCGGGCCGAGTATCTCCCAGGACCCGACAATTTAGTCGCGGACTGGTTCTCACGTCACTGGAGGGATGCCAGCGACTGGCAATTAGATCCTCTTCTATTTCACCACATTCACCTATTGCGGGGACCGCTCACTCTCGACCTCTTCGCGTCTCGGCTGAATCGTCAAACAGACGATTATTTCAGCTGGTTACCAGACCCGCTATCCCTAGCTGTCGACGCTTTTCTCCAACATTGGCCACGGGACGGAGCCTATGCCTTCCCTCCCTTCTCCATGATTCAACGTACTCTCCACCAGGTCAAATCACAGGGGGTCAAGATTGTGATAGTTACCCCTCTATGGCGGGCCCAGACGTGGTTCCCCACTCTTCTGGAACTTTCCACAGACTACCCCATCATTCTACCTCGCTCACATCGGGTTCTCAAGAACTCGACGGGCGACTACCATCCACTAGCTCTACAGGGCCACCTTCAGTTAGTGGCCTGGACAGTTTCAGGGGTGCTTGGCATGTCACAGGACTTTCAAGCACTGCTCAAACACTCCTATGGGATTCATGGGCACCAGGAACCAGGCGCACCTATCTCGCCGCATGGCGAGTTTGGGTCAGCTGGTGTCTGGAGAGGGATTTCGATCCCGTTTCAACATCTCTCTCAGCCATTCTAAATTTTCTATCATTCCTTTTCGATCAGGGTAAATCATACCGATCAATTAATGTTTTTCGTTCCGCCATTTCGGCGGGACATGACCCTATTGATAATTCCTTAGTTGGGAAACATCCTTCTGTGTGCAGACTTTTACGAGGCATTCGTTTGACGAGGCCACCTTCTGCCAAATACTCTAGCTTCTGGGACATATCTCGGGTCTTCGCACTGTTAGAGTCCTGGCCTCCTAACGAGGCCTTATCCCTTCGACAGCTCTCTGCAAAATTGGCCCTGCTACTGTGCCTGGTGTCATTCCGCAGAGTTTCTGACGTTCACGCTTTTGATTCACACGCTGTCTCCTTCACACCAGAAGGTGAATTACTAGGCGCACTAAGACGAATTCCTCGTCTGTTTTTTACCCATACTTTCCCGACAGGCCAGCCCTCTGTGTGGCTCTGTGTACTCGTTGTTACACAGAGGCAACTGCCGCCCTACGTTCTCCTACCGGTCCTCTTTTCATCTCTTATGTCAGACCTCACAAACCGGTCTCTTCTCCCACTATCGCTCGCTGGATAAGATGGTTACTTATCCAAGCGGGAATCGATAGTTCATTTGGGGCCCATTCGGTTAGGGGAGCGGCCGCTTCCTCTGCCTTTCGGGCCGGCAGTTCATTAGCAGATATTTTGTCCTGCGCAGATTGGTCAAGGGAATCTACCTTTAGGACCTTTTATTTTAAACCAACACAAACACATGCGGCTTGTTCTATTATTCGAGAGCGTTAAAACAGCAAATATGAAGCCTCCTGTCTTGCCATAAAATTAGGGATTATTCTAGCTTATAGTGAACGAATAATCTGAATTTTATTAAAGACAGGAGGCGAATATTTTCCCTCCCTTCGTTCACTCCGGAACCCACCCTCGAGGTAAGTTTCATAATCACTAATTAATGTATGATACCATTATTTACATACAAATCTGCTATATACGATTTGTTCATCTTGTGGTCCTACACCTCTCTCATAGAGTGCTGATAGATCGTTATAATTTCGATTACTCTGTCAATTTGTATGAACTATAATTGGAAATAAGGGGTTCAACTATATATATATATATTTTTTTTCTCTTGTCCGAGAAACCTTACTTTCACGAAGTCTCTTTTCTTCTAGTGTGAAGATCTCAAGTTTATTCGATCAACTTTCCGTTTACATGGTTGACTTCATCTCGAGTTTCAGCTTCGGGAACTGTTCCGGTTAAAGTTTACATGGTTGACTTGCTACTGACTGGCAACATCAAGAAAGAGGAAGTGGGAGGAGTTTGATGACACTATATTGTAGTTGAGATATGTTATGATTGGTTGATTTTTCCATACAACATTGTTAACCATTTCTTTGCTGCTGGGAGTTACAGTAAAGAAAGATAAGCAAATATTCGCCTCCTGTCTTTAATAAAATTCAGATTATTCGTTCACTATAAACTAGAATAATCCCTAATTATATCACAGGCAGAGGGGATAGATTGTGTACACTGTATGGGAGTGACTGAATGTAAAACTATGTTTTTATTGGTTTATGTTCCTTTTGTCCCTGGGGATTTGAGTATGGGGAACAAATGTGGCCAAATTGGAAGGGGAAATAAAGGGTAATGCCTATGTTTAAACTTGTACAAACTGTAAAAGTGTGGCATAGTGAGACATGAGTAGCATTTATATTGAATATCCTTAATAGGTCTATATAGTATCTAGGAAATTCTACCATTTGTGCATGTATAATATTTAAAGGCATATATACAGTTTGTAAAATAAGTTTTCCTTATTAACTGGAGCATATGTAAAATAAATTAATAAATAGTATACATAATAATACATAAAATTATACATAATAAAACATGAAGTGTAAAACATTGTTTAAAACAGAAGTGTACTTATAGGAAATTAAACAGGTCAAAATCTGCGTTTAAACCATATGGTGTAAGAGTCTGTAACTTGTAGACCCATTCCATTTCCATTTTTCCTAAAACATTTTTTTAATTTATAAAAACCTTTTACTTGTGGAAAAAACATGCTGAATTTTTTTTGCGTGATTTCTAGTTAAATTTGAAGTTAAAATTGATCTAAAATTTGGAGCTCCTCTAAAAACTATATTAGGTTTTTCAGGTAAAATTTGGTTAAGTTTATCATCATGTCTTAAAATGTGCCAATGTTTTTTAATAATCTTTTTCATTGCACCACTTTTATTATTATAATTAAAAGCAATGGGGAGAGTTATAGATTCATTGTCTGTTTTTGGCTTGTATGTTAGAAGCTCATTTCTGTTTCTGAGTTTAGTTTTATTAATAGTGTCTATTTCTGGATAATTTTTTTCAATAAATTAGATTTTAACATTTCGGCTTGTATAGTAGTGTCTATATTGTATAGTAGTAGTAGGAACTGATAAAAGTATTTTGGAAACATTGGTGTCATAGCACTGTATCATACCTTGCCATCTGTCAGCATCTGTGCTTGTATACACTAAGCTTCTTACATTGGTTTAGCCTATTAGTGCAACCTGTATTTAAACAGTTACACAGGGGTAGACCCTGCAGTACTATCTGGGTGAGCCCTTATTACTAAGGGGACCAAGGCATTACTCAGTATCATAATTGTGAACCCCTGCTATTACTTTGGACGGACTAGTTCCCAAAGGGGACACACAGGGTTAGCAACTGCACTACTGGAGGTTTCCAGTGCCTCCCACTACTTCAGGGTGTCATTCCCTGACATATTGGCCGCTCTCCACGACTGGCAGTGAAGAATGAACCCTCACACTATATTATTGACACTATCACCTGCAGTGAGTGTCGTGGTGGTTAATGCAACACCTTTTGGGCATACCCGATTGTATTGCAACCCCCGTCAGGCTGGTCTGCATGCATGGATGCTAATCTATGTTCTCTCCTCCGCAGGACAACCCCGACAATAGAATGAGTGACACACCGCCACAAACCCAGGACATTCAGTCCATGATTAACGCTACAGTGGCAATATTGGTGGAGAAAGCCATATCCAAAATAGTCACCCAACGTCCTCCAGAGGTATCTACTCAATGTCCCCACCGCAGAACGAGGACACAGAAACAAGGGATTCTGAGAGGTCCACTAAGGATACACCTTCCATACCTAAACGCCACAGAACGGGCGCACCAACCTCTGTCACGTCTAAAGGGAAAAAAAACAGTCAAATGCACCAAAAGGGTGGTGAGACCTGAACCCCCTCCCCCAAACGATGACTACCCTCATACACTAGATATACAAGATGAGTGGAAAGCAGATTATTCCACATCTGATGACGGGGAAGATTGGTAAGACTTGCCTCCACATGACTTCAAATATGTTAAAGAGTCTTTTGCAGGTGTTCCCTCACCACAGGGGATTTCAAACAACCTCTCCTCCCAGGAGGCAGACGGACTGTTTTTGGACACCCACAGTTGTCCTTTGTTCGATCCCCAAACCATTAGGCATCCGAGGTCCTCAGACTGTACAACCTACCACAACATCTAGCACAATTTGTGCATTTCTGAATGTGTAAACCTCTAAAACGAGAGGTCATGGGGAGACTACAGGCAGAATACCCACGGCCCGTCCTGCCTGACAAGATGGCCGTGACACTGGAATTCGATCAAACTGTAGTTATTTTCATGTCCCGGATGGGATGGGATCCCAGGAAAATGTCCAAAAGAGGGCTGAAAGCCACACAGGACAAGCTGCTCGACATCCGGCGACATCCGGGGACAACTGATGTTTAATCCCACATACCCTGCTTTTATGCAACTCTCCCATGCAAGGGAGACACCCACAGAGAAAAGTGTACATTAGCCAATCATACACAGGTTACAGCCCACACATCTCCTTCCCTCAGCCTGCAAGATAACCCAATTATCAATTTGCCCCCGACAACAGAGGTTTTTTCAGCAACGTCTTTCTGGTACGAAAGAAGACAGTCAATTATTGTCCAGTCATCAACCTGTGTCAATTGAATGCTTTTGTAATCTACCATCACTTCAAGATGGACGGCATCCATCTACTACGCAACCTTTTACTAAAAGACGATTGGTTCACATGTTTGGATCTCAAGGATGCCTACCTATTGGTACCAATTGCCCCATCTTGCCGAGAATTTCTACTGTTCCACTGGCAAAACTCCACCTGCCAGTTCATCTGCCCACCATTCAGCCTGAGTTTGGCCCCCTGGTGTTTCACAAAACTACTGACACCCGTCATGGCGCACCTATGATCTCTGGTAAGGTGCCTGATTTACCTAGACAATTTGCTGATCTTCTTCAACTCAGCCTTACAACTAGTATCTCAGGTGAGATTTATCGTGATCTTTTTTGAATTGCTGGTATTCATGGTGAATCGGGAGAAGTCGGCTCTCAAACCGGCTCAAGTTGTTTAATTTCTGGGGTTCGAAATTGACTCCACAGCATGCCTACTACATCTCCTTTTGTCGAAGATTTCTTCCATCCGAAAGGAAATTCGGAAAATCCTGTGGCTAAACCTCATTCCGCTTCGACTCCTGTCCCGAGTTGTGGATCTACTATCTGCTTGCATTTAGGCAATATACCCTGGCGCCCTCCACTACAGAGCCATGCAACGACTAAAGGCTCACTTTTTACAAGCAGGTTATTCATACGACCAGCTCATTCTGATCAAAGCAAAGGTGCGCACAGAACTCTGGCGGTGGATCCCCCATATGCAAGCCTGGAATGGGAAGTCATTTTTGGTCCTTCACCAGATTTCGTGGTGGAATCGTACGCCAGTCTCTGGGGCTGCGGAGCACACTGCGCAGACTCCTCCACAGAGGGCCAGTGGCTTCACGAAGAGTCAGAGATGCTTGGAACTGCTTGGAACTGAAAGCGGGCTCATTTGCCATGCACAGTTTGGCCAAGCACATGTCGGATTGTTGTATACTACTTCACATGGACAAGATCTCAGCGGTGAAGTATATCAATCACCTGGGTGGAGTTCAATCTCAGGTCCTCTCAGAGGCAACCAAAGACATTTACACATTTGGCCTTTTCAGGAACATCACATTGAAATTAGGATACCTTCCAGGGACCTCCAAACTCGCAGCAAACTGGTACTCATGCCACTGACGGGACAACAGCATTTTGGCGCTTGAATATGGAGGTCTTCAAGACACAGGGACCCTCTACGGTTAGACGTCTTTGCTTCATGGACAAAGCGCCAGCTTCCCAGATTTTTCAGGTGGCTCCTAGACCCGGAATGCGAGGTGGTGGACGCATTTCTCCAGAACTGGCCCAACCAAGGGTCCTATGCATTCCCACCCATCTCCATGTTGGTGAGGGTCCTGCATAACGTGCGGACACACCAAACATCGCTCCTTCTGATCACTCCGTTCTGGCCGAGCCAGGCTTGGTTCCCGGACCTATTGGAACTCTTGCACGATCATCCTCTGCTTCTACCGGATTTACCATTCTTATTATTCAACCTGCAAGGGTAGACACAATCATTTTGCAAGACCTACTCCATCTCGTGGCCTGGACGATTTCAGGGGATCTTGGGATGTCGAAGGACTATTGCAGATGACGAATGATCTGCTGTGGGATTTCTGGGCACTAGAAGATGCTACCTGGCAGCCTGGAACACATGGTCTAGCTGGTGTATGAAGAGGGATTCAGATCCCGTTACAGCCCCTGTCTCCTTCGTATTGAATTTCCTCATCAACTGTCGGCAAAGCTTACTTTGTTACTCTGGTTTCATTTCTTAGGATATCAGATGTTAGAGGGTTCGACGTGGTTTATCTTTTTCGCCGGAAGGTGTCTCTTTTTCAGTTTCGCGTCGTACGAAAATTAATTTTTTATTTGGTTTTTCTATGTGGACGTTACTGCTCCCTTTCATTGTGCTCCTTCGGCGCCATTACTCATATCGTATGTACAACCGCATAGACCAGCTTCAGCTATGACCCTTGCTAGATGGATCCAATAACTTTTATTCTTAGCGGTGTCGAATCGACGTTCGGAGAGTACACCATACGTGGTTTGAAACAGTGCTTCAGTATTCCTTGACAAGGTATATGTGGAGAGAAGCAGAGATGAAGTAATAGTGTAGTATTTAAAACTGTAATGATGATAGGTAAAATAAAAGATGTGTACTCACACTTTCCTGGAGCTTCAATACAGCTCCAGCGTATGCGCCTGGGCGGAATAATCCCCGCCTATGAATCAAGTGCAGAGGTAATTCTTCAAATTTTATGTGTGGTAGGGGGTATCCTCCTAAAAAATAAACAAATAAAAACCGTATATGGTGAATTATGTAGAGCTATGAAGCAAGGGTAGGTAAAAACTAAAAAATGTACACTCACGTGTAATGGAGCCGTAAAACCTGGCTCCTCTGATAGCGCTTGAAGTAGTATGATCCCCACTCAAGGATACAGGAGTAAATATAAATTCTTCCGTCCATGTATATGTGGAGATAAACAAACAGAACCACAATAAATCAACCTCAAGTGAATCTTCCCAGGGGTAGTGTCACCCCCACTTAAAGTGACACCAAGCGTATATACCTAGAGCCGGGACCCACAGGCTCAGGACCAGGTGAGCAAACCATTTATCTGCATCATATTGTGTTTTTATTAAGCACGTTCTACACATTGGTCTGCTCTCTCTATCATTTTGTTTTGGAGAATTACCCCACACTGAAGGAGACGGGCGGTGCTACCCTTATAAGCACATCAGCCAACATACGGAGCCAGTGTTCTTATATACAGGCTCCTAGAAATGTGAGTGTTCAATTTACCCAATATCATTATTACTATCAAATTATCACTCTCCATACCGTCTACACTATATTGTATTTCTTGTATCTTTTTAAACATGTACCTTACACTGTGCCATTGAATGGGATACCATTTGGTAAGCTGTACTTGTGTTGGAGCGCTCCACTTATTGGTATAAGTTTGTTTATAGCTTAAACCACACCAATAATTTTAACCTTATCTTGTGGAATAGAGGATATTTTCACATAAGTGTATTGAGCAGCCTCTAAATCACGTTATCCGTCTTAAAGCACTGTACCATACACACTCCTCTGTAAAAGGAGGTAACCTTTGATTGGTATTCAGAACCACAACAGTGTACACCGTAAAAAGGAGTGCAAGTAGAAATAAATAAGTTAAACCACATGCTAAAGAGCAAGTTACAGTTTGCTTAATCCAAAGCGCTTGGGTGGTATGATCCCCACCAGGGATATAGCTCCAAACAATCCAACAGCAGCAAAGTTAGGTCCAATTAAAAAAGTACTTTAATATTAAAAAAATAATAAAAATTCTACAATATATAATAAAATAGTGATAAAAAAGTTATAAACAATACACTTAACGCGTTTCTCCTTGGATAGGCTTTATAAAGTGTTTTGCAGAGTGAATGGGACCTGAGCTGCTTAAATAGGGTTATGATTTTGAAAATAACGGTTTTGTGACATTGTAGTCAGATGACCAAGTAAACGAAATATATATATCCGTGTATTTGCATGCCGAACACATTTTTCATGTGTTACATGTGTTCGGCATGCAAATACACGGATAATTCCTTTAATAGTACTACTAAATTTAATTCAAATATCACTAACAAAGAATACAAAATAAATAATTTTATCACTTGTAATACTAAAAATGTAATTTACGTATTGGAGTGCCTTTCAGTCTCCAATACGTAGGCATTCACTCGGTAAAAAGCTGGAAACCATGGGATCTGCTGGAAAGTAACGTAACATAATTCAAATATACTGTGGCCCATAACAAATAATAAAACGCAATACATACTCAAGCATTGTCATTGTAATAGAGGGTAGGCTGACCCACAATGCAGAGGATGACTGGTCAGAGCTGAGTAATATTACAAGGCCTTGTTACAGGGGTGGATGTTGATTTGGGCCTAAGGAAGAGAGATGTATTGTATGTATAAGGGTAAATATCGGAAGTGTCAGTGAGTGTTCTCACAAGTATTGTGTCCTCTGAAGAAAGCATTCTCAGACTTCCTTAATGCTCCAGCAACTTGCGCCAATCATGCACATTTCTTGTAAAAAAAGTAAGAAAACTTACTCAAGCATGTTAAACAAAAAACAACATCAAGAAAAGGGAATTTCATTTAAATTGCTACCCAGTTGTCCCTTTAGGTGTTTTTCCACCATGTCCATTTTTGTCTTCTCTCTAACCCCTTCTCTCATTAAAGTTCTGTTTTGTTACGTATTACCTTTAACTCTATTTGCCTCCCCATATCTGGGTTTTGTCATTCAGTTCTCCCTTTTGTGGCTTTTGATGAGCGCTTTACTCTCTTTACATTTTTTTTTAACTTTTTTTTAACTTTTTTGATTGTTTTAGTTTTTACCCTACTGTACTGTATGGTTTCTTATTTTGCGTCTTTTTTATTTGTTCTTTACAGCACTTTTTCTGTATATGTCGTCAACTGTGCTCCATACCATTCTTGTTGGGTGGACCTGTCAACAGAACATTCTGACATCCAAATATTACTGCTACTGGTTTTTACCTTCACATGGTCTGATTCTCTAGTTTATGAATATTAGAAAGACAATACAGATTAAGTTTAGAGATGTCGCGAACTGCTCGCCGAACTGTTCGCGACCTGTCCGCCAGCGAATAATAGCGTGTTCGCATGGGGGGGAAATATGCGATTTCAGGTCCGCCCCCTATTCGTCATCATTGAGTACACTTTGACCCGGAACGTAACATAGGGAGGGTCTGCTGCTGATTGGCTGGAATGTGTCTGCTGACTGTGAGGTTCCGGGTCAAAGTGTACTCAATGATGACGAATAGGGGGTGGACCAGAAATCGCATATGTTCGCCCAACGCGAACACGCTATTGTTCGCCGGCGGACAGTTCGCGAACAGTTCGGCAAGCAGTTCGCGACATCTCTAATTAAGTTACCAGATTCTCCATTTCTAGTTAGGAACATTTCTTAGAATAATCATGGAACTACAATAGAGAGCCATTTAATCCCAAAAATTATTAATAAACCAGGCAATTATCATCATACCTCACAGATCAATTTGAAATACAATTCATCATACCTCGTGACTGGCAGCCACAACTTGAATTCCTGACTGTATGTTGAATTTTCAATGTTGAATTGTGATATTCTCAAAGAGAATGGTCAATTGGATGCCTCTGAGTGGATTGGATGTGACTCTCGGAAACTTGTGGTGCATAGGGAGGTTCTCTAAGTAAATTCACTGATTTCCATGATGACTGGATGAATTCCTGTAGTGTAAAGGCAGATGTTTTATATTTTTAAGTGTGACCGCATGTTAAAATATATATTTATAGGCAGACTGGTATTTTGGCAGTTTTCTTGCTAGAGGACAGGTGAGACATAGTCTGCCTGGCCCAACCTTACAGATCTCTGCTGAGTGTCAGAAACTGAAGCCAAGGTCCATCACCCACTCCAGGCAGCAGCGTAGATTAAAGCCAACAGTCTGTCAAAGAGCCAGGATAACTGACAACATTACAGGCAGTCATATTTAAAATAAATAGTGAAAAAACTTGATTATTGTACACTTTAAAATTGATTTAGATACAGTAATTGTATGACTGACTGGTTATGATTTTGACAGAGGTAGGGAACCAGTGGATGGATTTCTATGGACCACAGACAAACATCGAGCACAGCAAAAAAAATGCACTTTTTAATTTTGTTTGCTAGAACCAAGAACTCAAATATGTTTATGGACCTTTATTAAAGAAACGTTTTAAGCCTTTTGGTGCCTTTTCTAATTTATAGATTTTATTTTAAAAAATGTAAAAAAACTATTTTACTTTTCTCTTTTTCTAAAACTATTTGCAGGGCAGAGACAAACTCTTCATGGAAGCTGAATTTGAAGCAAGCAAGCTTGATGATTTTCAACCAATCCAATTCTACTCACAGAAAAGGACTGAATGCTATACTGCGCATGCACATGGTGTGGATATTCACAAGCAAAGAACTGAATAGCACACCATTCATTTAGGACCTGCAGTAGTACTGCCTGCACTGTACTAAGGCTTTCACTTTTGCTCTGAAGCTCCAATCAGTGACTGGGTCAGTGAGGATTGTCCTGCAATCAGGGATGTATCTTACACTAGGCAAACAAGGCATCTGCCTTGGGCGGCACTTTGCAGGGGGCGGCAAAAAAGGCCACATCCCTTGCTTGCCTCGTGTCCTAGGGGGCTCAAGAGCTGGCCAACTGGCCACTTTTGAACCCCCCCTCCCCCCGAGGCTGACGGCAGGCAGAGAGGGAGCATACTAACCTGAGCACTTCCTTTAAAGCTCCCTCGCCGCCTACTCTGCCTGTCCACCCACTACCTGCCTGCCCCACTGGACTGCAGGTAAGTAATCCACTCCAGGCTGGGTGGATTTAAAAGAAAATTTTAAATAATAATTTGTGAGTGTTGATGGTAATGTATGTGTGTGTGTCTGTGAGTAAATGTGTGTTTGTGTCTGTGAGTGAGTGGATGAGTGTGTGTATCTGTGAGTGTATGTCTATGAGTAAATGTGTGTGTGTGGTGTCTGTGAGTGAGTGAATGTGTATGTGTGTGTGTCTGTAAGTGTGTGTGTGTGTGTATGTGTGTGTGTCTGTGTGTGTCTGTGAGTGAATGTGTGTGTGTCTGTGAGTAAATGTGTGTGTGTGTGTGTGTGTGTGTATGTGTGTGTATTTAAGTGTGTGTGTCAAAGTGAATGTGTGTGTGTGTGTGTGTCTTTAAGTGTGTGTGTCTAAGTGAGTGTGTGTGTAAGTATGTGTGTCTAAGTGAATGTGTGTGTGTGTGTGTGTGTGTGTGTCTGTGAGTGTGTGTGTGTGTCTGAGTGAGTGAATGGGTGTGTGTGTCTGTGAATGAGTGTGTGTGTGTGGGGGGGGGTCAGTCAGGGAATGTGTATATATCAGTCAGTGAGTGTGTATGTGTCGGTCAGTGAGTTTGTGTGTCTGTCAGTTTGTGTCCGAGTAATAGTGTGTATCTATCAGTGTGTCAAATCAGTGAGTGTGTGTGTGTTTGTCATTGTTTGTCAGTGTATATGAGAGTGTGTGTCTGTCAATGAATGTATGCATCTATCAGTGAGTGTGTGCTTCTGTCAGTCAAAGTGCAGCCTTGACTGGAAGGGAGGGGGGCGGTGGCCAAGCACCATCCTGCCTAGGGCAGCACAAATCCTTAATACACCTCTGCCTGCAATACAAAAAAAAACTTTCACGCTGTCAGACACCACAAATTTAGAACCACTTGGATCATGCAAAGAGAGCAAAACCAACCCCAAAGCATTTTTTAAGTACATAAATTCTAAAAAAAAACAAAAATTAAAGTGTTGGTACACTAAAAACTGAAACTGGGGTGTTAGTTAATGAAGACCAGGAAAAGGCAGGAATTTTAAATAACTATTTCTCCTCTGTATATATTAGGGAAGAACCCATGGCAATCGATGTGCAATTGATTGCTACTAAAAACTTGCAGAATAATTGTAATTGGTTAACTCAAGACAAGGTGCTGCAGCAACTAAAGAAAGTTAATATAAACAAAGCTCCAGGGCCTGACAGTATCCATCCACGTGTACTTAAGGAACTAAGGGTAGAAATAAGTGAACCTCTGTTTTTAATCTTTCAAGATTCTTTTCTTTCAGGAAGTGTTCCGGAGGATTGGAGGAAGGCAGATGTGGTTCCTATATTCAAAAAGGGTTCAAAATCCTTGCCTGGAAATTATAGACCTGTGAGCCTAACTTCTGTGGCTGGTAAAATATTTGAAAGGTTATTAAGGGATAATATTCAAGAATTCCTTGAGAAGAACATGGTTATCAGCAAAAATCAGCATGGTTTTATGAAGCACAGGTCATGTCAAACTAACTTGATTGCGTTCTACGAAGAAGTAGGTAGAAGTATAGATCAGGGTGTTGCAGTGGGTGTGATCTATTTGGATTTTGCCAAGGCATTTGATACAGTTCCACACAATAGATTAGTGTTCAAACTCAAGGAAATCGGTCTAGATGAAAATGCTTGTTCTTGGGTAGAACATTGGCTTAAAAACAGAGTACAAAAAGTTGTCATTAATGGTAAATTTTCAAGCTGGACAGAGGTGGCAAGTGGTGGCCCTCATGGGTCTGGTCTGGGACCCCTTCTATTTAACATGTTTATAAATGATCTTGAAGACAGCATTGAAAGTCATGTTTCAGTGTTTGCAGATGACACAAAACTTTGTAAAATAATACAATGTGAGCGAGATATTACTTTTCTGCAGAGGGATTTAGATAGACTGGGGGACTGGGAACTTAAATGGCAGATGAAATGTAATGTTGAAAAATGCAAAGTTATTCACTTCGGCGTAAAAAATACACAAGCAACGTATACCCTTAATGGAAGCGAATTAGGGATAACAACACACGAAAAGAACTTGGGAATTGTTATAGACAACAAACTATGCAACAATGTGCAATGTCAATCAGCAGTGGCCAAGGCCAGTAAGGTATTGTCATGCATGAAAAAGGGCATTCATTCTCGGGACAAGTATATAATTTTGCCTCTTTATAAATCACTGGTAAAACCACATATTGAATATGCTGTGCAATTTTGGGCACCTATACTAAAGAAAGATATTATGGCACTAGAAAAAGTGCATAGGCGGGCTACAAAATTAATAAAAGGAATGGAACATATCAGCTATGAAGAAAGGTTAACACATTTAAACATATTTAGTTTAGAAAAACGTCGCCTGAGAGGGGATATGATAACATTATACAAATATATTCGGGGCTAATACAAACTATTGTGTGGTAATCTATTCACAAACCGGACTTTACATAGGACACGAGGCCATGCGTTTACACTGGAAGAAAGAAGATTTTGTCTAAGGCAAAGGAAAGGTTTTTTTACTGTAAGAACAATCAGGATGTGGAATTCTCTGCCTGAAGAAGTGGTTTTATCAGAGTCCATACAGATGTTCAAACATACTTGCAAAAACAGAGTATTCAAGGATATAATCTTTCAATGTAGGGTAATAACTGCTTGATCCAAGGATAAATCTGACTGCCATTCTGGGGTCAAGACAGAATTTTTTTCCTAGCTTGTTGCAAAATTGTGCTTCAAACTGGGTTTTTTTGCCTTTTGGATCAACAGCAAAAAACAAATGTGAGGAAGGCTGAACTTGATGGACGCAAGTCTCTTTTCAGCTATGTAACTATGTAACTATGCACATTAGTTTATGGGGGGAGGGGGAATTTCCTCACACACTGTTTCGCATTCTCATCTGACAACTCCCATAGGTGCATTATTAATAATTATTAAAATGTTCTTTGCACCAGAACCTTTAACTTCTGTTTCTTCCATTTTATCCTCTCTCTTCCTGATTTTTATCTTTTACTCTATTTCTGTCAACTCTCTCTCCCCATGTTCTGTCTCTCTCACATTCATCCTCTCTACTTCCCTCTCTCCACTTCTGTCTCCCTTTTTCCTGAGGGAAAATTACATGAGCCAGACTTTGAGTAATAAACACATTTTTCCTTTTATGTACCAATTGACACTTTTCTGTAAAACTGCCTACAGCAGTAAGAAATGTTCTCTGACAGTAAAATAATTTGACTTTTTTACTCTACATGTTATCTCTGTAAGGCACAGATAATCTTGTATTGTTATGATTAAACAAGTCCGTAAGATCTTTTCAAATATATTTAAAGTGGTTTTGTTTTTCCAAATTATTTTTTCTATAGGTTTGTGATTTTGAACAGATCATAGGATAAGGACAAAGGGTAACCTAACTAAAAGTGCTGGATAAAACCTTAAAGATGTGTTGTTACCGTATATTCATTTGCAGGTTATTTAACCACCACTATGTGTTGACCACTATATCAAAGGAATATAATAACAATAATATGGATCTGAAGTTAGTGGGCATTTCAGATATACTTAGAGTGATTAAATAGGGCACTCTATGCAATGTAACCACTACAGCCAGTATTTTCCCAGCACTTAACACATTGTACAAAATGTATATGAATTGTACACAAGTGTTAATTCTTCATCAGTTATGCATCTGAGGATAGAGTGATCACAGGGTACTAGGAAAAGCCCCAGGTTATGTTAAATCTGATTTGACATTAAACCAGAGGACAGGGGCTTTTCCACAGGCACGCTAGGCTAGTGATTCACAATCCAGTGCTCAAGGCACACCAACAGAGCAGGATTTAGATATTTCCACATTTTATTCCATTGTTGAAACCTGGAACTCTGATACACTCCGAGGACCGAGCTAAGAACCACATCTATAGTGGACATACCTCCTAGAGCAAGCCTAAAGCGGCTCTGTCACTTTCTGGGGTCTTTGGCTGAGAGCTTGACAAAATTTGACAGCGGTAGCTCTACCTTTTGTCGAGGCAAGTAGTCCCTACTTAGCTTTATATCTTTTGACTGTAAAGGAATTTCACAGAAATTCCAACACAATCTTTATGAGCATTTCGTTTTTTGTTTTTTTCTTTAGGAAATGCTGATTTATTTATTTTATTTTTTGGTGGATGGAGGGGTGTTCGAACAGCTTTAAAGTATCCAATTATGGTTGGTTAAATTTGATGTTTGTTGCTGGACTTCATTTAACTTGCAATTGCAAATAGAACTATTTTACCCGAGATGCTTTTGTCAAATATTGTATTACATCCTTTGTCTCCCCCTAGAGGAATGCTTCTGATTTGCACTGCTGTTTACTGATAATATAATTCCTTATAATTAAAATTATAAATAATACCAACAAATTCCACAGCACTGTACAGTTATACAGGGGCAACACTATTAAAATGTCAAAGTAAACACCCACCTATTTTAATTCATTTAGCAATGCAGGGTTGATAAGGTTGTGGACACCAAATAAAAGCTCACTTTTCACTTAATGCTGTGGTAAACTAACCATTCTTTATCAATAATATGCGGAATGTCAGACTTAAATGGTTACTCCAACCATTAATATATCTGTGTTCCTGTATATAAAAATATAACACCATTAGAAAATTAAAATATTTGTCATAATATTAAATCATTTTATATCCAAAAACATGAAATCAGTTGGAAAGCGTACCCAACAATATAAAATACTGCTATTCCTAAATTGGGTTTTTGGCTTTCTATTTCAATTATTTCCTTGGACAGACATCCTGTACATAATGGTTCTGATTAAAGTTGCAGTTACACATATTGCAAAGATGTTGGCACAATGCAATGCTTTGTAAGGCTGCACACTTTTAGAGGCAATATGTCATACTGGCCACTTTTCAGTAGTGATGCCTGGAGGCAAGAGCTTATGTAGGGCAAGCTCTACAATGTAATATAAAAGGGTTCAGGTACTGGTAGAAAACCCAGCTGAGTCTGATTGAAATGGTAAAATTACAACACAGTCCAAAACAAATAATACAAAAACTTTGGTGCGGAGATCGAAGAGTTAATATTGATTTGGTTATGAATGTTCTCAATGGCAATGTTCTTAGACAGTGTGAGTTTTGACACCTGGAATAATTCTACAGAATTCTTTATCACTTAGAAACCCTGACCTCTGCCTAAAGTTATATACAGCAAAGTACACTACAGATTTATGTTCTCCCCCTCCCCCCAAATACTTCTATAGTTTGACAAGGAACATATGTTGGACCTTGACAAATAAAGCCTGTTATATGTTTAGCTACAGAAAGACTTCCGATGTGGAAAATATGAAGCATTCATTAACCTCATTGACAAAATAAACATACATCAGCAACACCTAAGACCCTTAAAAGCCAGCCAAGAATGATCTAGCAAAAGACAGGGGGATTTAAATTAGTTTATTCACTAAATACAGTGTGCGGTATTTAATTTCTGGGGATTGCTCCTTTATTCTTAAACTTACATTTACAATATTTAGCTAATAGCTTACATCAGAGAACTGCAGATACAAATCCATGAGTATTTAGATAGATATGGTTAGAAGAATCTTATAAGAACACAGATGGTTATGGGGGCAGAGCCTCACTGCCAAAGCGGACAGTCGTAAGTTACTGAAGCTCCAGGCAAGAAGCGATTAAAATATAACTTTTTGGGGCATTTACCTACCCTGACTGGCCCTCAGAGACCTCACCTGAATACCCACACAACATGGGACACAAATCTAAAAAAACCAAACCCGATCAACCCAACCTGGGGGTGAATATCAGCGACTTGTCGAGGCAAGCACATGGCGCAAGTGGGCCCAAGATTGCCGTGCACTAGGGTGGTTGCTCCAATTTCTCGGTTGACCTGTACTTTGAAGGGGAAGAAGAACACTTACCAACACCCGCGAGGCCCCCGCCAAACCTGACGGAACCGGAGACATCTCCTGTCACTACTTCTATCCTTAAGGGGCTTCTGGCGGAACTGCAGACCACCCTGCAAGCAGACATTGCCATATTACGCGGTGGTCTGCAGGGCCTGACAGGCTTCATTGGAGCACTCGAGGAAACCACTCACAATGGCACCCAACAAATAGAGATGCTGGAACAGGTGGTTTGAGACCTACAGCGGCAGAATCAAGCATGTGAATGTCGCTTTGCTGCTCAGGAAGACGTCCACCACTGGAACAATCTGAAAATCAGGGGGATCCCTGAAGAGGTCCCCGAAGCGGAACTGCAGTACCTAATAAGGAGAATGCTGGGAGACTTGGTGCCACCTAAGCAGGCCAAAACAGTGCCCCTGGATGGACTTTTCTATATCCCCAAACCGGCCAAGGCACCAGCTACTGTCCCAAGAGACTTGACAATCCACTTTTGGAACGGGGCAGACAAGACAGCAGTCCTGATGGCACTTATGGGGAAACCCCACTATCAATTTGAAAACATGTCCCTAGTGTTTTAAGCCAACCTTTCTGGCAGCACACTGGCCTGCAGGCAGTCACTCAAGCCTCTTACCATGCTTCTGCAACAGCAAAACATTGGATACCGCTGGCGCATGTCCCGCACACTCCCTGCGACACATGGGGACACTATATACCCTCTCCAGGACCTGCAAGATGCAACAGCGCTCATAAGGGACTTATATCTACCACAGGACTATATAACCAGGACCCAGCCGCAAGCCGCTTCTAGGCCCCCGCACACTTGGGACCCAACCAGAGTCACTCCATGTACCCCATGCCGACCCACGATAGAATCATACGCGGCTGCCACTGTGTGAAGCCCCGAGAGGCCCTAAGACGTGCATACCGCTGAAATCCAGACCGACACAGCTGTTTAGACTCATTTACTTGATACCACTGTTTATGTTCTCACTTCTTATGCTTTTCTACTTTACACCATACCTGACACTACATGCATACGGACAGGTATAGCTCCCGCAAAGATTCAACCCCCACCCCCCCTTAAGGCCACTCAATTAAGACCTCTGTCCACTATATAGACAAAAGAGGTGTAAAACCCCATACCTATATCTACGGCTAAACTGCTTTAAGGTAGCATCGCCTGTAAAGCACACACATGACCCGCAACACCTGCTAGGCATTTGTCCATGGGCTGCAAACCTTTCTATCCACCAAAGTTATTAGCAAGCTGTATTGAGCTTTCTTCCCCACAAAACCAGTGGGCACAACCTGCTATATTCTATGTTTTAACCAAACAACTTTCAAACACCACACGTTTGCTACATCTCGATAATGGTTTAAAACGTTTTCCATTATTCATTTCTGTGGTTATTCCTCAGTGGCAAAGTGGGCAAGTAGTACCCACGCTACCACAGGTTGACTTCCTCTGATTATGCTAAATATGCCTGCATTATTAATTGCCTAGCCTGTTTATATACCGCATGAAAATGCCATACTGATGCTCTTGCAATAGCAGTTTCATATTCTAACAATCTGTATAATTTAATCATCACATATAATATGTCCAGAAAGTCTGTTATGCCTTGTTATTCTATAAATCGCACAAACAAGAAATGTTTTAGTTAAGCTTGTGACCCCATAATCTTTCAAAATGTCAGGATGTTTAAACAGAATCAATACCTCGTCGTCTGCCATATCCTATAGCTGACATGTTGGTTTAATTCTTAATGTAACTACACTATAATATAAAATTTGCAATGTTTTGATATGCCAAACAATTGTCTCAAAACACTGGCAATAGCTGTTGTGGCATTGCTTGCCTCTTTGTATTTTATGTGCATGATGAAATAAAGAATTTGCTCAAAACGTTGCTCAAAAAATCAAAAAGTATTTAATGGATAGTGTAAACAAAAAATATTAAAGGTAATCAATTAGTGCATCACTTCACATGAAAATTCATCTATATACACAAATATTTCATTGGTTGGAAAAACCTGAATTCATATTATATACACTATTTACTATACAAGTAGAGTTCATATTCTGTGCATCATATATATAGATCAAAAAACAACAATAGTTTATCCGAAAGACTTGATTATGAAAAATGATGTACAAAAATCAGAACAAATCCATCGAAAAATCATAGTTCATCAAACCTGGATCCTGGGCATATTATGGATCAGAGTTAAGTGAAATATGCTTCTGATACATCCTACCATACTCCTCATTATAAGGAATGTAGTTAGTCCTGCCTAAAATGGTAGCAGAGTCCCTGAAAAAGGCCAAAAAATACTTAAATACTGCAGGAAACAAAAACGTGGAAAAAATTTGCAAAAAAGAGTCTCTATATGTAAGTTCTTCTGAGTACTCAAAAAGAAAATAAAGAAAAAAAAATGTAAAAAAGATTGGTAGTATCTCACCAAATACAGTTGAAGCACGGTATTTGAATGTTGCAGTAGCAGGTAGTGTGTGTCATAAAGACCATTCACTTCAACAAGCTCATAAGGGATCCAGTAGATTCCTCAATCGGGTGGACGTCAGTAATACCTCTATGTATGTTGTATGCAGATTTGCTCCAGGTCCAGTTCACCGGGGGGCTGCGCGCTTGGGATCATCCTCCCTTCCAAGGCCCTGGCGGTGTATGAGAAGATTGGGCTTTTTAAAGTTAGTACGCGGGGTGCGCCTGCCATTTACAGCAAGGCACGCCTTTCGCATGGCCGTACACGTCATTACGTCATTACTTCACTATTGGTGACATGGTGTATCAATGCAATCAACTTTATTAACAAAACTGGATTCCAACACTTTATATGGAGAGAGGGAACTTATAAAGGGAACTTGATGCAATAAGAGACTATGAATGCCAATTGGTTATGTGGAATAAATTAAACTGCTATATAAAAAACAGTAGAAAAAGAAAAAATAGAAACTAATAAAAGCACAATAAACAATCAAAAATAAGAAATAAAAAGTGAGAAATAAACAGTAAAAAAAATGAAAATAGGGAGAGGTTCCAACTGTAGTGGATCAACATCACAGTCATGCCTTAATGAACTAGTAGAAGTACTCACCAGCAGTGTTGTGTATGAAACACCCACGAGACCCATGTGGTAACCTGGATACGAAGCAGGTATTGGACCAAAATCTGGTCAATCTGATATAAGTGGTAGAAGGAGCGTATATAAGAAACCGGCCCATAGGTACCCAGAAAGGAGAAGGATGAAGGGAATACAAATATATAAATTTGGATGAGTATCCTTGCATACACTGATGATCACCAAGATAAACTAAAGTGGAAAGTCAATCTTAAGTCATTCCCCTAATTATGCGAGATTTGAAGCAGTGCCTCATAAATAGTGTTTTAAGTTGTGATCCTCATTGAGTCCCAAAGGATGCAATGTTTCTAAAGTGCTAATTCACTTGGTCTCCTTCTGTAGAAATAGACGTTGACTATCACCTCCCCTCCGTAATGGAGGGACACCATCTATAACCTGAAAACATAACTGATTGACACTATGTCCATGTTGTCTAAAGTGTCTCAGTACTGGTGCTTCACAAGTACTGCCTGATAGGGCTGCTCTGATACCTCTTTAATGCTCCCCAATATGCTCCTCCGGTCTTATAGTTTCTCCCACATAGATTAAACCACACGGCACTTCAATAAATATACCACATGGCCTAAAATTCATGTATAATAGTCATTAATCAGGTATTTCCTACCGGAGCGTGGATGAAGAAAATTCTCCTCTTTAATTACACTATTACAGTGCATAAATCCTAAACAATGTATATAAAGATGGTTTGTGAACCTTTTAATCAATTGATCCCAGTGTGGAACCTAATATATTCATCCTAAGACAGATGCAACAGATAATGGACAAGGTCAAGAATACTTACCATCTCTACACACTCACAACTCATCAGTTTTCTGTGAATGCCATCTTCTACAACAGGGTGCCCAAAAGGTAGACCCACAGTTGTTTTAAAACAACTTCCATGATGCCTTGTCATTCGAAAGGCATGCAAAGACACAGAAAGCATAATGGGAGTTATAGTTCTACAACATCTGGGGATCTACCTTTTGGGCACCACTGTTCTACAGATTTTGTAAGGTGGGCCCTGTTAGCATATCTGGACCCCTCAAGATGCCATTGGAATAATTTGATGGAATGGGATGATACTATTGGAAATGGAGAGAGACGAGGGAGAATGGAATACATGCATTGCGAAAGATGCAAAAGAAAGAATGGTCTACCACTGGCATTAATGGGATGGAAAAACGTGACTACTTACAATAGGGAGGAGAGGAGAAAGGATTACTACTACAGTTCAGAGAGATCAACTAGATAAGAATTACAGTAATCCATGCGAGAGATTACTAGAGCATGAATAAGCTCCTTAGCAGCATCTTGTGTAAGAAAGGGGCAGATGCAGGCAATGTTTTAAGGTGGAATTGGCAGGGTTTAGCAACATACTGGAAATGAGGTGCAAAGGTGAGGCCAGGATCAAAGATAATACAAAGACAACGATCTTGCAAGGATGGACTGATGCAAGTACAATCAATTTGCAGGGAAACTGAATGAGGGGGATCAGCATTATAAGGAGGAAAAATAAATAGCTTCTGTTTTAGAGAGGTTGAGTTTCAGAAAGCAGGAGGACATCCAAGCAGAGTTTGAAGAAATGCAAGCGGTGACACGTTGTAGGAAAGTGGGGAAGAGGTCAGGGGAGGAGAGATATATCTGGCTATCATCAGCATAGGTGGTAGTGGATTCCAAAGGAATTAATGAGTTTGCAGAGAGAGACAGTATAAAGAGAGAACAGAAGTGGACTAAGAACAGATCCTTGGGGGACTCCAACCAAGTCCGGACAAGATCACAGAGACTAAGGGATTGAAGAGTTTTGAGAAAAAGGGCATCATCAACGGTGTCAAAAGTGGTAGAGAGGTCAAGAAAAATTTGTATGGAGTAGTGACCTTTTGATTTAGATGCGATTAGGTCATTTGTGACTTCAGTCAGAGCAGTCTCAGTAGAATGGAAGGGGTGAAAGCCAGATTGAAGAGGATTGAGGAAAGAGTTGCAATTGAGGAAGTGAGCCAAACGAGTAAAGACAAGTCTTGCTAGAAGCTTTGAGGAAAAAGGGAGCAGGGATATGGCATAATAGTTGGAAGGGGAAGGCAGTCAAGGGATGCTTTTTTTTACAATGCGTATTTTTTAGGAGTAGTAAGTTTAAGGGGAATAGAAACAATTTTGTGGGGGGTTTTTTTGTTTTTACTTTCACCCTTTTCAAAAAAAATTATTTCTCCTCACTGTTTTGATTTATTTTAATATTTTGTAACTTTTTCCCCTTTTCATATATATATATATATATATATATATATATTTTTTTTTTCTCTTTGGATATATTTAAACTTTGTTCCTTTTTTTTTTTTTCTTCTATATTTTCACCTTGCTGGTATTATTTAAAACATTTTCCCTCCCTTTTTTTTTAAAATTTTTTTCCCCCCTCTCTTGTTGTTTCTATTCCCCTCCTTGTGGGTGCTGCTGCTGCTGCTGAGCTAATTAGGGGGAGTGCCCCTTAATTTCCACCTGTGTGGGATTTGTATTGCAAATATAAACCCACTACTGACTCACAGAGCTTGCTCACTGGAGTTTGCTTGAAAGTAGGCTATTTAAAGTAGTCTCTTTTAAGTAGGAGTTAAAACAACAGGAGTAGAAACTACAAGGGAGTTTAAACCAAGAGGGTTAGTATTGTTTTTGATCTCTTGTGTTTTTTGTTACTGGGGATGAGTGCTAGCAAGATTGTAAATTTAACTCAGTGCACATCATGCCGCATGTATGCATGCCTGGATGATTCTGTCCAGGGTCCATACCTCTGTGGTGGGTGTGAGCGAGTGGCATTTCTAGAAGCTCAGATTAGAGATCTGGAGAGGCAAATTGTAACACTGAGGGAGATTGACAATCTTGAGAGGAGTCTGCTGCTCACTGAGCAGAGTTTAGTGGGGACAGGTAGTGGAGAGGGAGGAGATAAGACAGACGGGGAACAGGCACGTAGCTGGGTGACAGTGGGGCGAGGAAGCAGGGGGGCAGGGAAGAGAAAAGGTTTAGCTAGTCCTGATCTCATGCAGCCTAACAGATTTGCCCGTTTGAGTGAAGATGTTGGGAGCATCAGCTCAGGAGTAGCTGTACTGCAGGAAGCTGTTCCTGCTAACAGCCGTGGAAACAGCACCTCTAGTACGGGTGGGGTTGAGAGGGTAAGGAAGTCTAGACAGGTTGTGGGGGTAGGGGACTGTAACGGATCACCTGGCACCCCGACTGGGTACCTCCGTTAAAGGATGCTCCTAGCGCTTCCTGAGGACTCCAAGCACTGCAGCAGACACCACAACCACCGAACCGGAGAAGCATATGAATCCTCTCAAGCATATGAATGCTGTAGACAGTTGAATAGGAACCATACGAATAGGTTTACTCTCCTAGCAGTCAAACTGGAACAGCATACAATAAATCCTTCCCCCAATAATGAGACGACACTTCACTTTGAGGGTTAAGCAGGAACTCCCTGTACTGTCACATACAGTCTCTTTTATTCCCAATCCACAAACATAGTACAGCCCACAGGGCGTTACAAAACAACCAATCAATCCGTACAATACACCCAGACACTCCCACACAAAATCCTCCCCTCTGCATGTGATATGATTACTGAACACAATGGGTAATCTCATTATCACCGGCAGAGGAATACAGTTTTTACACAACATTTATAACTTCTAAAATATACATGTCACAAACATAAAACATACATTTTCATAATCAATCCATTCAGGGGAACAACATATTAAAAAATGGCACGAATCAGACCAGGGGTTCAAAAGTTAAGGGAAAGTCCTTTGTGACTAAATGAAGCATGGCTTCCCGGCCCAAACCAGTTTCAGAGTCTTCTATCCTGGAGATAATTGAGAGTAATTCAATTATCTCCCAGGACAGACACAAGACTCCATTAAGCACATGGTTGCAAAAAGACACAAAACACTTTAAAATACATAAAGGCACCTTTTACCCATAAGACACAGACATTTCACATATCCCCAGATAGCTGGGATCTGAGCGCACAAAACTACTGAATAGCGCTCAGATCCTATTCACACAGTTCAATTGCCATGGAGCCGAAGTCTTTAACTACACGAATGGGCTCCATGGCATAGCTATCTGGGTTAAAA
Source organism: Pelobates cultripes (assembly GCA_933207985.1). Taxonomy (NCBI): domain Eukaryota; kingdom Metazoa; phylum Chordata; class Amphibia; order Anura; family Pelobatidae; genus Pelobates; species Pelobates cultripes. The sequence continues at coordinate 234,433,526 of OW240916.1, forward strand.
CATTCACATAAAGTCTGGTCCATAGTCCAAAGGCAAGAGGCGGGCAAGCAGCCCCCTCCAAGGACACGTGGCGCGGTCGGTTTCGCCACAGGGACTCTATTATTAAGAGAGTAGATAGGGTAATCTGCCACTCTGATCGACTCAACCGGACAGTTTGCTGTCTCCCGGGTGCTCGGGTCCGGCATGTTGCCGACAGAGTGGAGGGATTATTGGGAGGGGCTGATGATGACCCAGCTGTCATGGTCCATATTGGTACCAATGACAAAGTCAGAGGAAAATGGAAGGTCCTAAAGAATGAGTTCAGGGAACTAGGAAGTAAGCTTAAGAAAAGGACCTCCAAGGTAATTTTTTCAGAAATATTACCTGTGCCACGCGCTACAGCAGAAAGGCAGCGGGAGATTAGAGAGGTCAATGAGTGGCTAAAGTCTTGGTGCAGGAAAGAGGGTTTTGGGTTTTTAGAGCACTGGGCCGATTTTGCGCTTGGGTACAACCTGTATAGTCATGATGGATTGCACCTAAACGGAAGAGGGTCTGCTGTGCTGGGGGATAGGATGTCTAGAAGGTTGGAGGAGATTTTAAACTAGTGGTAGGGGGGAGGGTCAAAGCAATCTAGAAAATGGAGATAGGATGGAAAGGAGATGGGCTTTAGCTCAGAACAAAGGGGGTGGAGATGGGGGAGGGGAAAGCTCAGAACAGAGGAGGTATGTAATATTGATAATTCACAAAAAGTACAAAAGACTCATGATAATATTAAATGTATGCTTACTAATGCAAGGAGCCTATATAACAAAATGGGGGAACTAGAGGCAATAGCATACAATAAACAATATGATATAATAGGCATAACAGAAACATGGTGGGATGAGACATGACTGGGCAGTTAATTTAAATGGGTACACGTTATTTAGGAAAGATAGGAAAAACAAGAAGGGTGGTGGGGTATGTTTATATGTCAACCATGGGTTAAAGTCAAATCTTAGGCATGTGGAGTGTGACGAGGAAAAGGTGGAGGCTTTATGGGTAGATATCTGCTTGGGAAATCAATTATTGGTTGGGATATGTTATAAACCACCTAATGTAAATATTAATGAGGAAGAACAGCTGTTAGAGCAAATTGAGAAAGCTGCAAATCGAGGTAACACGTTAATTATTGGAGATTTTAATTATCCAGACATAAATTGGGAAAGAGGGACTAGTACTTCAGCAAGGGGAATCAGGTTTTTGAATGTGTTAAATGACACCTTTATGTCACAACTGGTACAAGCACCAACTAGAAAGGATGCTTGTCTGGATCTTGTCATAACAAACAATGTTGATCTTTTAACCAACATTCAAGTAGGGGAGCATTTGGGAAATAGTGATCACAATATGGTAAATTTTGAAATAAACTCAAAAAAGCAAAAGCAGGTGGGGTATACTAAAACATATAATTTAAAAAAAGCCAATTTCAATAAGATTAGGGCAGCTCTACAACATATCGACTGGCATAAACTCCTTAGTGATAAAAACACTGAGGATAAATGGAAACTATTCAAACATATATTAGAAAGGTACATTTCTCAGTACGTACCATTGGGTAATAAATATAAAAGAAACAAATTAAAACCAATGTGGCTTAGTAGAGAAGTAAAACAAGAGATTAAAAATAAGAAAAGGGCATTTAAAGCATTTAAATCAGACAAATCAAAGGCATCCTATTTAAGATATAAGGAAGCCAATAACACTTGCAAAAAGGCAATTAAAGTGGCTAAACTAGAAAATGAGAAATTGATAGCTAAAGAATGCAAAACCAACCCCAAAATTTTTTTCAAGTACATCAATTCTAAAAAAACAAAAAATGAAAATGTAGGTACACTTGAAACAGAGTTGGGTTTATTAGCTAATGAAGACCAGGAAAAAGCAGAAATTTTAAATAACTATTTTTCTTCAGTATATATTAATGAGGATCCTATGGCAAGAGATATGCAAATGTTTGCTGCAAAAAACTTGCAAATAACTTGTGATTGGATAACTCGAGACAAGGTGCTACAGCTATTAAAGAAAATTAATGTAAATAAAGCTCCGGGGCCTGACGGTATTCACCCACGAGTACTTAAGGAGCTAAGTGGGGAAATAAGTGAACCTCTGTATTTAATTTTTCAAGATTCTTTTGTTTCAGGTGTTGTACCGGAGGATTGGAGGAAGGCAGATGTTGTTCCTATATTTAAAAAGGGTTCAAAATCCTTGCCTGGAAATTATAGACCTGTGAGCTTAACTTCTGTAACTGGGAAAATATTTGAAGGGCTATTAAGGGATAATATTCAGGAATTCATTGGGAAGAACTTTGTTATTAGCAATAATCAGCATGGTTTTATGAAACATAGGTCATGTCAAACTAACCTAATTGCATTCTACGAAGAAGTAAGTAGAAGTATAGATTAGGGTGTTGCAGTGGATGTGATCTACTTGGACTTTGCCAAGGCATTTGATACGGTTCCTCACAATAGGTTAGTCTTCAAACTAAAAGAAATTGGTCTAGATGAATATTCCTGTTCTTGGGTAGAACATTGGCTTAAGGACAGAGTACAACGAGTTGTAATTAATGGTAAATTTTCAGGCTGGACAAAAGTGGTAAGTGGTGTCCCTCAGGGTTCTGTTTTGGGACCACTTCTATTTAACATATTTATAAATGATCTTGAAATAGGCATTGAAAGCCATGTATTAGTGTTTGCAGATGACACAAAACTTTGTAAAGTAATAAAATGTGAGCAGGATATTGCTTTGCTGCAGAGAGATTTGGATAGATTGGGGGACTGGGCACTAAAATGGCAGATGAAATTTAACATAGAGAAATGCAAAGTTATGCACTTCGGGGTTAAGAATGCACAAGCAACTTACACACTAAATGGTAGTGAATTAGGGATAACCACACACGAGAAGGATTTGGGAATTGTTATAGACAACAAATTAGGCAGCAATATGCAATGTCAATCTGCAGTTGCTAAGGCCAGTAAGATTTTGTCATGTATAAATAGGGGCATAAATTCTCAGGATGAAAATATAATTTTGCCTCTTTATAAATCGCTGGTAAGACCACACCTTGAATATGCTGTGCAATTTTGGGCGCCTGTTCTAAAGAAGGATATCATGGCACTGGAGAGGGTCCAGAGACGAGCTACAAAATTGATAAAAGGAATGGAGCATTTTAGTTATGAAGAAAGGTTAAAAAAAATTAAATCTGTTTAGTTTGGAAAAACGGCGCATTAGAGGGGATATGATAATTTATACAAATATATTCGGGGATTAATGTCAAATCTGTGCATGTTTCTATGCACAGAATGTCATTTGTTGGCTGAGAGTGATCAGCTGATGCTCCTCGACCAATGAATGTTTCTGCAGCGAATGGGACCCAGGTAAAAGGACAAACCATTGTAAAACAGTTTATTGCATTAGCAAGAACAGTGCCTATGTACTATATTGGTTATGAAGCTTGCTGTAACTCTTTAAAGGTGATATAAATGTGATGTAAATGAACCACCCTTACAGACTTGAATCATCCAAATAATTGTCATTTTTATGGGACTGACCACTGAAATAATTAATGCAATAGTACCATCTAGTGGTGAAATAAAGTGTTTGTCATATCAGTACTATAAAAAGAGTAAAATGACTTTGTAACATGAGCAATACAGCTGAATTTCTAAGTTGCAATCGATATGCCTCATGTGATCTATGATTTATGTTATCCAGTCTTGACCACGGAATTGCTTTATGGATAATTATTAAATATTTATGGGTTGCTTCAGTCGTTTAATTTTTGGAAAGTATTATGAAGTCCCACTATCTGAAGTATTTAGTGACCAGAGGGTGAGGGGGCAATTATTATTGGCAAATGGACGCAAAGAGGGAAATGTGATGGTAATACTACTGGCAATGGGAAGAGAACGGGGAAAATGGGATACTGGAAGTAAAGAGGGGAATGGGACAGTAATATTACTGGCAAAGGGAAGTAAAGAGGGGAATGGGACAGTAATATTACTGGCAAAGGGAAGTAAAGAGGGGGATGGGACAGTAATATTACTGGCAAAGGGAAGTAAAGAGGGGAATGGGACAGTAATATTACTGCAAAGGGAAGTAAAGAGGGGAATGGGACAGTAATATTACTGCAAAGGGAAGTAAAGAGGGGAATGGGACAGTAATATTACTGCAAAGGGAAGTAAAGAGGGGAATGGGACAGTAATATTACTGCAAAGGGAAGTAAAGAGGAGAATGGGACAGTAATATTACTGGCAAAGGGAAGTAAAGAGGGGAATGGGACAGTAATATTACTGCAAA